>CM022303.1:543698170-543814418 GCA_011799875.1 Thinopyrum elongatum
AACTACAAAAAAAATGGAATTGACGTTGCCTCATATGCTTCATCTTTTTAATATCTTTCGTGTGAAAATGAGGAAAGGAAAATTGTGTCAATTGTTAGAAGAAGAACTCAATAGAATGTTGGCACTAAATCTTTGAATGATGAGCATGATTGCAATATTGTTGGTATGAATTATTGAATATCCATGATGCTATGATATGCAAAGCCATAAGTTGGGGATGCTATGTTTGATGAAGATGATATTTTTTGTCCCCCAAGTTTTGATGAGCAAATTTATTATGTGAAAAGCATCACTACTGGATCAGCTTCTTTGCCGTCCACCACGGCGGACGGCAAAGGCATAGATCATGGATGGCAAACCTCTTTGCCGGCCGCCAGCAGACGGCAAAATGTCCGGATGAACACGTGCCAGCAAAGGCCTTTTGCCGTCCGCTTCCTGAAACGGACGGCAAAGAATTGTGCCGTCCGCCATCCGAGGCCAGCAGACGGCAAAGAGAAACGGAGCAGTGCGGTGGCGTGAGAGCCGTTAGGGGGTAACGGCGCTCTTTGCCGTCTGTCAGCGGATGGCAAAGAGTCAAAGCTCTTTGTCGTCGCTGACAGACGGCAAGAGCTCAGCTAGGCAGTACTGGGAATCTGCCACGTGGCCAGCTATGCCGTCCGCTGGCAGACGGCAAAGTGACCAAAAAGGCAGCCAGTGCTCCCAGGTGTTTTACAGGTAGCTGCCACGTGTCCTCTTTGCCGTTGCTAGCGGACGGCAAAGGTATTTGCGTCCGCTAGCAGACGGCAAAGAGCTATGTATCCCCCGTTTTTTTTTATCCATTTAATTTGACAGGGTTTCAAACACAGATATACATATATATTTTTTTTTCACAGGCACACACAGATATACATATACATATCTATCTCCATCCATGACAACATACATATATACATAAGAAACATAGTTCCATCCATATATAACATATTACATATCACAATGTTCATCCAACACATGTCCATGCATCCATATAACAAACAAAAAAAAGATAAGGGAAACAAGCACTCCATGCATCCATGCAAGCTTCCATATAGTGAATTAAATCTGCAAAATGGAAACAAGAAAGTTAGAAGAAGAAGACTAGATCAAAGAAGAAGAAAGAAGAAAGAAGAAGTAAGATACTTAGGTAAAATGGAGCTAACCTAGCTAATTGTGCCATTTTTGAGTGAACTAAGCATATTATGCCATTTTGATATAACTTAGAGCTAACTTCATTTTGGAGAGAGAAGAAGAGAAAACTAGAAGAAGAAGAAGAAGACTAGAAGAAGAAGAAGAAGAACTAGAAGAAGAAGAAGAACTTCTTCTTTTTCTTCTTCTTCTTTCTTCCTATTCCTTCTTTTCTTCCTCTTCCTGGATTTTCTTCATCTTATTATGTCATTTGTGGACTAAAAAGGATAAATTATGTCATAAATGGACTAAATAAGAAGAAGAAAAATGCCATTTTTGAGCTTACCTAGCTAATTATGCCATTTTTGACCTAACTAAGCATATTATGAGATATAACTTAGAGCTTACTTCATTTTGGAGAAGAAGAAGAAGAAGAAGAAAACTAGAAGAAGAAGAAGAAGAAGAAAAGAAGAAGAAGAAGCAGACTAGAAGAAGAAGAAGAAGAAGAAGAAGAAGAAGAAGAGTCTCTTCTTCTTCTTTTTTTTCTTCTTCTTCTTCTTGTTCTTCTTCTTTTCTTCCTATTCCTTCTTTTCTTCCTCTTCCTGATTTTCTTCATCTTATTATGTCATTTGTGGACTAAATAGGCTAAATTATGTCATAAATGGACTAAATAGGCTAAATAAAGAAGAAAAATACCATTTTGAGCTTACCTAGCTAATTATGCCATTTTTGACCTAACTAAGCATATTATGCCATTTTTGGCTTACCTAGCTAATCAGCTGAGGGTGCGGCGACGAAGGCGTAGCAGCCTCTACCTCTCCCACTGCCACGTCCACCTCTACCAGCCTTCTTTGTCCTCCCCGACCTCTCCCAGCCGTAGAAGAAGCGCCCGCCGCAGCTGTCTGCATACCGTCCTGCACCGCTCTCCGGAGGGGCTGCGCTGCAATAATGCAAACCACCAATCCCGGTAGCGCTCGCAGGAGGCTCGGGGCGCTCTGGCCCTTGCCCACCATCCTGTCAACACCTGCAATGACAAAAAGTAAACGAAATTAGTACAACATAAAAAATTTGGAACCTGACATGAAACATAAAAATGTATACATTTAAGGTATCATAATCAGAACAAAAAACAACTTCTTCCGTCCTCTTCTACGCTCTACGTCTTCTCTTATTCTTCTTCTTCGTATCTTCTTCTTCTTCTTTCTTCTCCCTTCTTCTTTTCTCTTCGTATTCTCTTTTCTATTCTTCCCCTCCTCCTCTTCTTCTTCTTCTTCTTCCTTCTTCTTTTCTTCTTCTCCTTTTTCCTCTTCTTAAACCTAGCACTAAAACCTAAACAAAACAGGAAAAAACACACCTAAACCTAGCTATTCTTCTTCTCCTCCTCTTCTTCTAATTTTCTTAGTTTTTTTCATGACTAAAAAAAACCTAAAACTAAACTAAACCTAAGACCAAACTAAAAGTAATCTAAACTAACTAAATATAGAACCAAACTAACAGTAATCTAAACTAAACTAAATCTAAAACAAAACTAAAAGTAATTAACTAAAAAAACAAAAAAAACAAAAAAAAAAGAGGAGAAGAGGGGTGCGCGGGGCTAACCTGGGAGGAAAGGGGGGCGGGGTTGTCGCGGCGGAGGGGCTGGACGGCGGAAGGGGGCGCCGGGCGAGGGTGGCGACGGGGACCGCAGGACTTCGGGGCGGGGGGGTCTGGCCGGGCGGAGGTGGAGAGGAACCGGAGCGACATGTCGGATATCCCACACATACTCTAATACCCAGGGGGGAGTATGGGGACAGGTGCCAGGGGTCTGCACGGTGGGAGAAGACGGCAGAAGGGAGCAAGGTAAGGAGGAGGGGGGGGTGGATGAGGAAGGGGGGTGGGGAAGAGGCAAGAGTGGGGGGGAGGCGGCGGGGCGGAGCTGGGCGGCGGACGGGGGGTTTTGTTTTAGGTTAATTAGTGCTAGGTTTAAGAAGAGGAAAAAGGAGAAGAAGAAGAAGAAGAAGAAGAAGAAGAAGAAGAAGAGGAGGAGGAGGAGAAGAAAGAAGAAGAAAAAGAAGAAGAAGAAGAAGAAGAAAGAGAAGAGGAGGAGAAGAAGAAGAAGAAGAAGAAGAAGAAGAAGAAGAAGAAGAAGAAGAAGAAGAAGAAGAAGAAGAAGAAGAAGAAGAAGAAGAAGAAGAAGAAGAAGAAAGAGGAGAGGAGGAGAAGAAGAAGAAGAAGAGAAGAAGAAAAGGAAAATTGTATACATATTATGTTCATGATTATGATACACTTAAATTGTATACATATTATTATGTTCATGTCAGGTATCCAAATTTTTTATGTTGTACTAATTTCGTTTACTTTTTGTCATTGCAGGTGTTGACAGGATGGTGGGCAAGGGTCCAGAGCGCCCCGAGCCTCCTGCGAGCGCTACCGGGATTGGTGGTTGCATTATTGCAGCGCAGCCCCTCCGGAGAGCGGTGCAGGACGGTATGCAGACAGCTGCGGCGGGCGCTTCTTCTACGGCTGGGAGAGGTCGGGGGAGGACAAAGAAGGCTGGTAGAGGTGGACGTGGCAGTGGGAGAGGTAGGAAGGCTGCTACGCCTTCGTCGCCGCCACCCTCAGCTGATTAGCTAGGTAAGCTCAAAAATGGCATAATATGCTTAGTTAGGTCAAAAATGGCATAATTAGCTAGGTAAGCTCAAAAATGGTATTTTTCTTCTTATTTAGCCTATTTAGTCCATTTATGACATAATTTAGCCTATTTAGTCCACAAATGACATAATAAGATGAAGAAAATCAAGGAAGAGGAAGAAAAGAAGGAATAGGAAGAAAAGAAGAAGAACAAGAAGAAGAAGAGAAGAAGAAGAAGAAAAGAAGAGAAGAAGAAGACTTCTTCTTCTTCTTTTCTTCTTCTCTCTTTTCTAGTCTGCTTCTTCTTCTTCTTTTCTTCTTCTTCTTTCTCTAGTTTTCTTCTTTCTTCTTCTTCTCCAAAATGAAGTAAGCTCTAAGTTATATTCTCATAATATGCTTAGTTAGGTCAAAAATGGCATAATTAGCTAGGTAAGCTCAAAAATGGCATTTTTCTCTTATTTAGTCCATTTATGACATAATTTACCTTTTTAGTCCACAAATGACATAATAAGATGAAGAAAATCCAGGAAGAGGAAGAAAAGAAGGAATAGGAAGAAAAGAAGAAGAAGAAAAAGAAGAAGTTCTTCTTCTTCTTCTAGTTCTTCTTCTTTCTTCTTCTGTCTTCTCTCTTCTTTAGTTTTTTCTTCTCTCCAAAATGAAGTAGCTCTAAGTTATATCAAAAATGGCATAATATGCTTAGTTCACTCAAAAATGGCACAATTAGTTAGGTTAGCTCCATTTTACCTAAGTATGCTTACTTCTTCTTCTTCTTCATTTTCTTCTTCTTCTTCTGATTCTAGTCTTCTTCTTCTAACTTTCTTGTTTCCATTTTGCAGATTTAATTCACTATATGGAAGCTTGCATGGATGCATGGAGTGCTTGTTTCCCTTATCTTTTTTTTGTTTGTTATATGGATGCATGGAACAATGTGTTGGATGAACATTGTGATATGTAATATGTTATATAT
Source organism: Thinopyrum elongatum (assembly GCA_011799875.1). Taxonomy (NCBI): domain Eukaryota; kingdom Viridiplantae; phylum Streptophyta; class Magnoliopsida; order Poales; family Poaceae; genus Thinopyrum; species Thinopyrum elongatum. The sequence continues at coordinate 543,702,891 of CM022303.1, forward strand.
GGATGGAACTATGTTTCTTATGTATATATGTATGTTGTCATGGATGGAGATAGATATGTATATGTATATCTGTGTGTGCCTGTGAAAAAAAAATATATATGTATATCTGTGTTTGAAACCCTGTCAAATTAAATGGATAAAAATAAAAACGGGGGATACATAGCCTCTTTGCCGTCTGCTAGCGGACGGCAAATACCTTTGCCGTCCGCTAGCAGACGGCAAAGAGGACACGTGGCAGCTACCTGTAAAACCTGGGAGCACTGGCTGCCTTTTTGGTCACTTTGCCGTCTGCCAGCGGACGGCATAGCTGGCCACGTGGCAGATTCCCAGTACTGCCTAGCTGAGCTCTTTGCCGTCTGTCAGCGGACGACAAAGAGCTTTGACTCTTTGCCATCCGCTGACAGACGGCAAAGAGCGCCGTTAACCCCCTAACGGCTCTCACGCCACCGCACTGCCGTCCGTTCTCTTTGCCGTCTGCTGGCCTCGGATGGCGGACGGCACAATTCTTTGCCGTCCGTTTCCAGGAAGCGGACGGCAAAGAAGGCCTTTGCTGGCACGTGTTCATCCGGACATTTTGCCGTCTGCTGGCGGACGGCAAAGAGGTTTGCCATCCATGATCTATGCCTTTGCCGTCCGCCGTGGTGGACGGCAAAGAAGCTGATTCCAGTAGTGATGCTTTCATCATAATAAATTTGCTCATCAAAACTTGGGGGACAAAAAATATCATCTTCATCAAACATAGCATCCCCAAGCTTATGGCTTTGCATATCATTAGCATCATGGATATTCAAATAATTCATACCAACAATATTGCAATCATGCTCATCATTCAAAGATTTAGTGCCAAACATTCTATTGAGTTCTTCTTCTAACAATTGAGCACAATTTTCCTTTCCATCATTTTCACGAAAGATATTAAAAAGATGAAGCATATGAGGCAACGTCAATTCCATTTTTTTTGTAGTTTTCTTTTATAAACTAAACTAGTGATAAAACAAGAAACTAAAAGATTTAGTTGCAAGATCTAAAGATATACCTTCAAGCACTAACCTCCCCGGCAACAGTGCCAGAAAAGAGCTTGATGTCTACTATACAACCTTCTTATTGTAGACTCGTGTTGGGCCTCCAAGCGCAGAGTTTTGTAGGACAGTAGCAAATTTCCCTCAAGTGGATGACCTAAGGTTTATCAATCCGTGGGAGGCGTAGGATGAAAATGGTCTCTCTCAAACAACCCTGCAACGAAATAACAAAGAGTCTCTTGTGTCCCCAACACACCCAATACAATGGTAAATTGTATAGGTGCACTAGTTCGGCGAAGAGATGGTGATACAAGTGTAATATGGATGGTAGATATAGGTTTTTGTAATCTGAAAATATAAAAACAGCAAGGTAACTAGTAACAAAAGTGAGCAAAAATGGTATTGCAATGCTTAGAAACAAGGCCTAGGGTTCATACTTTCACTAGTGCAAGTTATCCCAACAATGATAACATAATTAGATCATATGGCAATCCCTCAACATGCGACAGAAGTCACTCCAAAGTTCCTATCGCGGAGAACATAAGATGAAATTGCTTGTAGGGTATGAAACCACCTCAAAGTTATTCTTTCCGATCGATCCATTGAGCTATTCCTATAAGTGTCACAAACAGACCTAGAGTTCATAGTAAAATAACACCATATGGCACACATCAATCAACCCTAATGTCACCTAGATACTCCAATGTCACCACAAGTATCCGTGGGTCAATTATATGATATGCATGAAACAACTTCAGATTCATAATATTCAATCCAACACAAAGAACCTCAAAGAGTGCCCCAAGATTCCTACCTGAGAAACAAGGACGAAAACGTGCATAAACCCCTATGCATAGATTACCCCAATGTGACCTCGGGAATCCGCGAGTTGAGTGCCAAAACATACATCAAGTGAATCAATAGAACACCCCATTGTCACCACGGGTATCCCACGCAAGACATACATCAAGTGTTCTCAAATCCATAATAGTATTGAATCCGATAATAGTGAAACATCAAAGGTAAAATTCAATTCATCACAAGAAGGTAGAGGTGGAAGAATACCATATGATCCAACTATAATAACAAAGCTCGTGGTACATCAAGATTGTGCCAAATCAAGAACACGAGAGAGAGAGAGATCAAACACATAGCTACTGGTACATACCCTCAGCCCCGAGGGTGAACTACTCCCTCCTCGTCATGGAGACCGCCGGGATGATGAAGATGGCCACCAGTGATGATTTCCCCCTCCGACAGGGTGCCGGAATAGGGTCCCGATTGGTTTTTGGTGGCTACAGAGGCTTGTGGCAGCGGAACTCCCGATCTAGGTTTCTTTCTGGGGGTTTCCGGATTTATAGGAATTTTTTACGTCGGTTTCACATCAGGGGGGTCCACGAGTCAGTGACAAGGCAGGGGGCGAGCCCTAGGGGGTGGGCGCGCCCTCCACCCTTGTCGTTGACTCGGGACTCTTCTGGTCCAACTCTTGTGCTTCGGGGGCTTCTTCTGGTCCATAAAAAATCACCGTAAATTTTCAGCTCGTTTGGACACCGTTTGATATTCCTTTTCTGCAAAACTCAAAAACAAGGAAAAAACAAAAACTGGCACTGGGCTCTAGGTTAATAGGTTAGTCCCAAAAATAATATAAAATAGCATATAAATGCATGTAAAACACCCAAGATGGATAATATAATAGCATGGAACAATAAAAAATTATAGATACGTTGGAGACGTATCACCTGGACCTCCTCTGGGGCCCGGTGAGCGATGATGGCCGGGAGATAGCCGGCGTGCTTCAGATCCTCAATGTCATCATTGCTGATGGTGGAGGTCTCCCACTTGCCTTTGGCACCAGATCCGGCCATGGCTGGAGTGAGGGAGTGGCTTGAAGGGATTCTCTGTGGAAGAATGGCATGGGGCGCTGGAGCTCCGAAGATTGGGAAAGTGATGGCGAGAGAAAGGAGAAGGCGTACACCGATAGCGGTGGTTGTTCCCCTTTTATAGGCTGCCGAAATACTAAAGGTCTTTTTACTGCGCCGCAGGCCTCTCCACTTCCCGATATACTCGTAATGTTATGCACGAGTGGGATGATCCAAATCACTGATCATATCCCTTAAAAAGCGGGGCATGATCCCCACCTTGATGGGACGTGCCTATGAAGGGGCTGCCTCAAACCGCGTATCAAGTACTCACAACGGTTCAGTGCTTATGACCGGATGTGACCCTTCGCCAAAAGTTGTCAGGCGAAGGCACTGTTCACACTTGAGCGGTTGGCAATCGAGGCTAAGTAAAATAGATAGTCCAGATTCTGGATACAACTTAATGGAGTGCATGGCCGAACTCAACCAAGTGGGTTTTTGGAGATTCAACCAATGTCGTGGGTGGACACGATCACCTATGGGGCCACAGGCCCCTTGTGGTTCGGCAGGGGGAGATCACATTGCACAAAGAGCGGAGGCCATGAGGCAGCACAACGACGAGACTCTGGTGGTTTTTACCCAGGTTCGGGCCACTGAGAAGCGTAAAACCCTACTCCTGCTTTGGTGGCCTCAAGGAGAGCTGCTACGCTTGTACAAGTGTGAGATGGTCCGAATCCTCGTCTAGGTTGCCTTCGACCTCCTTTTATAGCTCAAGGGGTAGCAACAGTGGCAAAACAGACATTATCTTGTGATTAGATTGCCAACAGTGCTATCATACCTAACTCTGGTGCTTAGGACAAAATGCCATAAATGCTACCTTAGGTGTCGTGCGGGGATGCATCCCCGGCAAGCTTATATCGCCGCTTAGCCAACTTTGGCTTATCATCTTGACACGCCTCTGGACGGGTGTCAAATGGGTGTGATCTGTCTTCCAGCAAACTGCCACGTGCTTAGTGAGAGCCACTTAGTCGCCTGGGGGGCTCGACATTGCATCGATAAGTGACTGGCGTCGTGGTGCGGTGGAGCGGTGGTGTCTTGGCGGGGGTTTGGCCTGCCGGGGCAATTCTGGACTTGTCCCCAGGGCGGTCTCGACCTGGCCGGGCTCTCCTGCCCGGCAAGGGAGCCCTTCCCAAGGTGATATCCTGCTATCTTGTTCTTCTTAATGCTCTCCTTGATCTCACGAAGAGCGGCTTCTGTGGCTTGGCCTTGTGTGGACTTGACTGGTCTTGTACTGACGGATCCGGCCATATTGAGACAGTTATTCCCCCGACAAAACCTGGCCATCGGGGCGGAGGCTTTTTGTCCGTGCATAAGTCAGGGGAAATAAACACTCCTGTTTGTGTACCCCGACAGAAGCCCCCGGGCCTGAGCCAAACATGTCGCTGGGCATCGTTGGGTTAGGCCCCAAACAGTGCACGGACACACACCGACGAAGTGCTGTCCATGCAGCCCTGGTCATGATGACTAGTCAATCCAACGCCCCCTCCACGTAGTTATCGCGGGTCCTGGGGTTGTGGAGCAGTAACTGTTAGTGAGTAATGCGCCTGCAAAAAAGGTATCTTCCCGAAAAGATAGCGAAGAGCCAGCCCCCGCACGTGTTCCCAGTAAAAAGGCAACACGAAGGGACGCTGCTCATTCGCTTTTCATTTCATCTCCCTTCATCTTCTTCCTCAAGCCAAAAACCACCTTTGCTGCCATCGTCTGCCCCAAAAACTCTGCTAGATCTTTCGCTTCTTCCGCGAGTCCAAGAGATGGGCCGAACGACGGGCGCCGTAAAGGGGAAGCAGGCGGCCACCCCCGCGGATCCCGCGGTGGAGGAGAGGAAGAGGAAAGCAGAAGAACTGGACAGGCGGCGACAGGAGGATGTGGTTTTCTCCCCATCACACCTGGATGGCAATACCTTAATCGCAAGGTATGCCTACATGTGGGGGAAAGAAACTAGGAATGGGCATGGAGCACCCGAAGTTCTGCCGAAGCGGGCCAAGATTCCATCAAAATCGTACCGCTTCTTCTGCGTGTACTTTCTTTGTGGCCTCTCTTCCCCCTTTTCCTACTTATTTTGCGCCATGATGACGGTGTATGGGTTTCATCTCCTAGACTTCACGCCCAATGCTATGGCGTGTATGGCAATCTTCACCCACTTGTGCGAGAAATTCATTGGCGTCGCCCCCAATGCGGATTTGTTCAGGCACTTCTTCATCCCACGGATAGAAGATAAATCCCACCGCTCGGGGAACATAAGATGGATCCCCCAGGGCAAGAAGGAAGATTGGGATTATCTCCCCGGCCAGCAGCGCAGCAAGTAGGAGGAATGGAGGGCTGACTGGTGCTAGATCAAGGACGCAGAGGCCCCTGAGTTCTGCTTGACGCGGATTGGATGCGTCACGCGCGGAAGCGACTGGAGCAAGTTGGTACTCACTGGCGATAGGCTCCACCCGGCTCTGAACAGGATCTCCCGCCTCAAAGATGCTGGGCTGACCATCGAGCACGTGGGGGCTGACTTCCTCTGGCGCCGCATTGCGCCGCTGCAGAGGAGGGACAAGTTTGCCTGGGAATACAAGAACTTTGCCGACAGGATGCAACTGTACCCAGGCCCCGCCAGCTACCTGATGGTGTATGGCCATGGTTGGTTGTGCGAACAGCTGTTTGGCAACCTTGGGCCATTTCATCTGCCGGCAAAGGTTGTTCCTCTGCACCTTAACTCCGCCTTGAGCCAGATCCTGCAATGGATGCCTGATTGCAATGCCTTCGGGGTTAAGGCCGATTGGGAACTGCCCGCCCTGGATGATGAGATGGACTGGGTCTCTCATTTTGAATAAAGAGCTTCCAGTGTAGAGGACGACCTCATCAAGTGCACGACCAAGGCAGAGCAAGCGTTCATTGCAACTCGGATCACAAAGGACAGGGAGCTTAGGGCTGCCGGGGGAACAAGGCCCGAAGAGGAGGAGGAGGAAGATGCTGAGGGCGAGGACTCTTCTGATGAGGGGAGTGAAGAGCATGCCACAGAGGAGGCTGCCGGGCTTGAACTTGCCGGGGTCGGGACTTCTCAAGTCACGACAATAGGGCCCCAAGAAGGGGTTGAGGCTGAGGAGGCAAGCAAACTTGAGGCAGAGGAAGAATGGCTCGAAATGGGTCCGCAAGCTCCGGAGCCAGGTCGGCGTCTTCGCAAGCGGGTTAGCCGAGAGCTAGCGGTTCCTCCCCCCTCGCGGGGTGCCCAAAGGGTGAAGAAGACGACCACCAAGGGCGATAAGCAAGATGTGGCACGCTGCCAATCCTCCCGCCTTTCCCAGGCCAAGACCCCACCCGCCAAGCGACGAGCGGTCATGGGGGTGGATCCTAGCCCCTCGTTAAGCCCAACTTCTCCGCCAAGCTCGATCCTGCCAGAGGTCTCGGTCCCACCGACGAGCTCATTACCGCCGGCAAGTTCCGCTCCTCCGGTTCTGAAAAGGGGCAGACCAACTCCCCCACCTACGGCGTACAACTGGGCTCCATGCTCAGGGACCCAGAGTAAGCAGAATGACCGAGCCTCTTGTCAAAGCATTCTGTACTTGATCGTTAATTTAATCTTGCCTTGTTTGACTTGGCAGGGCTGAGGAACCCCTTGCTCAGCAGGCCAAATGGGCCAAGCATGCAGCGGCGCTGGGCCATTTTCAAGCGCTGGTCTGGCGGGGGATAGGGCAGGGGATCCCGTGCCTAGCCCCCAGCCCATCCCCGGCGCGAAGGCATGGGACAAACTTTGCCTGCTCGCGAAGATGCGGAGGAGCATCCCTCAACCCCCGGCAAAGGGTTGGGGGAGAGCCAGCAAGGTGGAGCCCACCAGGAGGGGTCCACTTTCCAAGGGCTCCCGCTGGCCAAAGTTCAAGCAGAGGAATCTCCGGCAAGGGCCTCCATCGAGGGGTCTGCTCGCATCGAGGTCACAACCACCGAAGGGGTGGTCATGGACCGCGCGCCGGCAACTAATGCTGCCGGGAAAGGAAATGTCCCCTTACAGCAGCCACCACCGGGTAATCAACTTGTCTTTGCTTCTACTTGCTTGAATTACTTATCTTTCTGGCTTTGATTTAGTAGTGTCTGGCTTCTTATCATCCCATCTGTTGATTTTGTTTGCAGTCTCGTCAACTGAAGAACTCGAGCTCTTAGAGGAGGTGGCCAACATCGGAAAAAGTGCTGCCGAAGAAGTAGTGAGGATTGCTGCCGTGAAAGGCCACAAGCAGACTGCTGGCGATATTCAGGAATTCTCAGAAAAATAGAGAAAACCCCCGGCAGTGTTTCTGGCCCAGATACAGTCATTGAGGAGAAGGATCCCCTCCAATCTATGGGACCTTTTCCCTTGAACTGTCCTCTGGCCGCGGCCCCGCAATCTTCCCCAAGCAAGTTGGCACTAGTCCTCGCTCAACCTGGAGCCGCAACTCCCGGCTCATCTGTCTCAGCGGGCGCAAACTTTGATGAAGAAATCAGACGCATACTAGAGCCGCGGTCCCAGAGAGTTGAATAAGCCGGTGATTCTGATGATGGCGCCAAAGATTTGGCTTTCCTGGAATCCATGGCGGCAGGGCTCAAGGACGTGCAGAACAGGTACAGCCTCAAATGGTAGACAGTCAAGGCGTAGCGCAACTCCGTCGACCTCATAGACCGGAAGCTGAGAGACAAAGGTAACAAACTACGCGAGTGGTACAAGAAGCAGTCCCATTCTTTTATGCGACAAGAGGAGGTGCTGACCATGGCCAAGGAGGACATCGCTGCTCGGGAGGTCTGGTTGGTGGAGCACAAAGCGCTTCTAAACACCAAGGAGAAGGACATTTCCGCCTGGGAAGGGACTCTCAAAGCGACTCTCTATGGCAAGGACGAGGAGCTGGAGGCCCTTGTTCAGCAGCGCACCAAGGATTTGGAGGATAGCCACAAGCCACTCTTAGCACGCTCACCCTTGAATCCTCAGCCCAACTAAAGAAGGTTACCAACGGGCTGTCGGTGTACTAGAATAGGGGTACCCTAGTACCCCGTACTTGTGCACGGGCAGTAGTAGCATCCTGCGGCCAGGCTTGCGGGAGGACAGCCAGAGAGAAGCTCAAGATTATTAAGCCATTCAAGAACAAAGTATACAAAGCAAGAGTTAAGGCCCCGGCAAGAGGAGCTTGCCGGGAGGGACAGCTGAGGCCCAGCCTGAGGTTTGCTGTAGCAGAGTACTTGCCGCGGCAAGGTACTTGCCCCGGCAAGTCATTGGCTGCGGCAAGATAGCAGCTGCGGCAAGGTACTTGCCCCGGCAAGTTACCTTGCGCGGCAAGCTATGGGTTGCGGCAAGCTGTCAGGTGCGGCATGGTCTTGCCGTGGCAAGCGTTACTGTACCACTGTGCTACTGTGCTGCTCCGGTGCCTCTGCCAGCGTGGCGCTCTGGGTCCTTCCAAGCGTGTGTGGCGGGGCACTGTGTAGACGGCGGTACACTGTAGCTAGCGGTGCAGGAGCAGGTGGGATAGGCTTTTCCCACGTCCAAGACGTCCAGATACATGTATCTGGACAGCAAAGGCATGGGCATTTAATGCCCTTGTCCCCTGCCGTCAGTGGTAGGTAGGACATGTCATCCTGGTAATAATGGCCTTACTGTAGCAACTTTCCACCTCTACCTTTACTGTTTGCCACCTGTTGGTGACCCCCTTTGTGCGTATAAAAGGAGGCCCATAGGCAACGTGGAGAGGGGGAGGAACAGGGGGATGGAGAACTCCAGTATTGTACGCAGCTGCTCGGTACTGTAGCGCTCCTGGAGCTAGAACAATCATACAGATAATAAACCAAAAAGCAGGAGTAGGGTTTTACGCATCCGTGCGGCCCGAACCTGGGTAAATCTCTCTCGTGCACTGTCGTGTTCTTCGCTAGATTTGCTCTTCGTGCGACCGTCTCTCCCTGCCGAACGTAAAGGGGTCCTTCCTTGGGTCCCATAGGTGATCACGGATTCGTCCCCGACATCTTTGGCGCACCAGGTAGGGGGAAGGAGGTTGTGTGAACCTAATCTAGCGATTTGCGCGTTAGTTTTTGGGCCATCCTCCGCCTTATGGCTCCAAAAAAGAAGACTTCGGCCATCGGTGCATCTACGTCCAACCCGCCTGCTCCCATGCAAGAGGGTGCCGACGTGATTGCGGCTGCTGGGGGGACTGGAGAGCGAGAGCTCCTATTACCTCCACCTGTCCAAAACCGGGCCAGCAACGCCAATCTTGGCGCTGCTGGGTCTGGGAACGCAGCGCTGCTCGCTGCTGCTGGCCCTGCAAGCTCCAGAAACGGTGCTGCGCGTTCTGGAACGCCTGCGCCGGTTCAGACGCCGCGGCCTTCGCAAGAAGCCCGTGACAGGCAGCGTCCTGACGCCCCAGGTGCCAGGCGCTCCCTGGATAATGAACTTGCGCATCGATCTCGAGATGCGCGGGGTCACCATACGCAACAACACGTTGGCGGGGTCGAGGTACGGTCGCCTGGGCGTGGAGATGCTCCTTCTAACACTGTTAGGAGTAAGAGCATCCCACAGTCCTCACGCCACTCGATACCTCCCTCACCAGCAGAAGCGTTGGTGCGTGCACAGCTGCTCCTGAACTTCCCTCCACCAGCAGATAAGCTTGACGAGTGGAGGGCAACCATTCAGAGCCTTCTCAGCTTCGCTGATGCCGACCCGGTGCGCGCGGCCGACAAGAGAACTGGTGACAATGCTGTCACCAACAAGAACGGCGAGGGGGCAACAACCGTACACTCCCCGCCCAGACGGCCTCGGTCGCCGACACGTCGAAACGACGCCCGTGGCGATGATTCCACGGCGTCGTCTGACCCGCGAGCTCGTTGTGACCAGCGCCTCGTTCTTCAGGAACGCAGAGGAGAAGACGCTCGTACCACTATCGAGCGAAGGAGAGAAGCGCATCGTCAGTCCGACAGACGCGCAGGGCCCGCTGTTGACATGCATGCGCCAGGGGATCCTGGCGACTTGCCGTACGCGGTAAGTTGTCCAGCGTTCACCCGTGAGCTGCGGCAGGTCCAGTGGCCCAATCGCAAGGCTTTCAAGCCTGACGTGCCGGAGAAGTATGATGGCAAGACACACCCGTCGGAGTTCCTCAGCATTTACACCATTGCGGTGCAAGCTGCCGGGGGACGAGACGACAAGATTCTTGCTAACTACTTCCCGCTCGTGTTAAAGCGCAACGTCGTCTCATGGCTCATGCACTTGCCGGAGAACTCCATTTCTTCATGGGCGGACCTGTGCCATCAGTTTGTTGGTGCCTTTGCTGGCGGTCATCAACCTCATGGCCAGGAGAGTGATCTTCATCTCATCCCCCAGAAGGAAGGAGAGCCCCTGCGCAAATACATTCAAAGGTTCAGCCGCGTACAGTACAACATCCCAGATGTTCACCCCGCTGCAGTTATTAGCGCGTTCCATCAGAACGTGCGTAACCGCAAGATGCGGGAGGAAATGGCGATGACCAAGGTCAGAGACATTGGCCAGCTATATGCTCTCGCCGACAAGTGTGCGCGTGCTGAAGAGGGAAGGAAACTTCCCGGTGAAGGTGTTGGCGCAGGGGGGAGCTCTGACAGCGAAGGTACCGCCCCGGCAAAGAAGGGCCGGCGGCGGAACAACAGGAAGAAAAAGGGCAAAGCTGTGCTTGCCGTCGAGTAGTCCAGCGGCAACGGCAGCGCCGACAAGGCCAAAGTCAAGGGCTCCGGCAAGGAAATTGCCGCGTGCACCAACTGTCAGGCCTTGGCGGCTGCCGACAAGCAGGACGGCTCCGACAAGCAATATTGCAAGATCCACCGCACCAAGGGACACGATCTCCAGAACTGCCGACGAGTCGAGCAGCTTGTCGAACAGCAGAAAGCTGAGTATGAGAGGCGCGACAAGGAGAAGGCCCCTGAAGGTGCTGGCGGGTCCGGCAAGAAGCGCACTGCCCGAGGAGGGCGTCGCGGCAAAGCCAAGCAGCAGCAGAGAGACAGGCCTCCTCGTGGCCGCGACAAAGATGATGATGATCTAAATGATGAAGAATCCAGTGAGCACGAATTTCAGAGAGCCGCAGAAGTCTTGTGTGTTGACGGTGGTGCTTCGTTGCATTCTTCTCACCGCCAACTTAAACAGTGGGCGCTAGAGATCAATGCGGCGGAACCATCTGTTGACGCCAGAAAGCTTCTGAAGTGGTCCGACACGCCTATCGTCTTTGACATTGAGGACCACCCTGACCGCACAACGGCGGTCGGGTGCTTGCCAATGTTGGTTTCACCAACGATCCGCAACCTCAAGGTCACGAAGATGTTAATTGACGGTGGGGCCGGCTTGAATCTGATTTCGCCCGCTGTGCTCCGGAAACTTCAAATCCCTGACGGCGAGCTTGAGGAAACTGGTACTTTCCAAGGAGTCAATCCAGGAAGCAGCAAGCCGAAAGGGAAGATCACGTTGCCAGTAACATTTGGCGGCGAGCTGAACTACCGGACCGAGAAGGTCACCTTTGACGTTGCCGATATTCCATTGCCTTATAATGGGATACTTGGCCGTCCAGCGCTCGCCAAGTTTATGGCAGCCTCTCATTTTGCCTACAACGTGTTGAAGATGCCAGGCCCACGGCGGCAAGGAGGGAGAAGAATGGGCTCTCTAATTGCGGTGCTCGCCTTCGACTCTCTGGATATGGTCCACCCTCTCCACGATGGGCGCGACAAGGGCCTCTAGTGGCGCGGGGTCGTATCCCTTCGGCAAGCTTTTGAAGATGTTGCTGAAGTCGACGCCCGGGTTTCTGTATGCTATCTTCACCAGCAACCTCCGGAGAACTCCCCGGCAAAGCCTGCGTGACTCGTCGGCCAGTTGAGCCTTGTGATTGACTTGGAGCTGTTGGAGTGCTTCTACTACTCCGTCGAAGAACTTGGCTAGCTTGACGCTAGTTTGCGTGTTCTTGTCGGTGGAGTACCCGAAGTCCGGCACCTTCAGGGCAGTCAGCTCCTTGTCGATGTCCTCGGCGGCGCTGGCAAGCCTGTCTGTGAAGATCCCCACGTTATCCCTGAACTTCTTGTGGGTTGCAATAGCATCTTGAAGTAGACCTTTTTCCTTCTGGAGCTCTGTCATTAGAAGCCCTTCGCGCTTTCTGGTGGTGTCGAGCGTCTCCTTCAGCGTGGTCAGCTTCAGCTTCAGGTCTGCTCTGGAGTCGTTGGCGGCGGCAAGCAGATTGTTCTTCTTGGCTATGGTAACTTGCATCTCCGCCAAAGTGTGGGTCACCTTTGCCCTTTCACTTTCAAGCGTTGAGAGCTTGTCACCGTTTGCCTTGAGGACGGCCTCTAGTCTTGCCACTTTCTCCTCCGTTTCCTTCCTGTTCACTTCTGCAGCAGCGACAGCGTTGGTGGCCTCCACCAACTTGCTGGCGTACTCTTGGGCCAAGGCTTCGATTTCCTTCTGGTGTTTTTGTGCCTGCCCCTGGGTCCGCTCTGCGACAAGTCTTGCCACCTCCTCGTCTTTCTGTCGGAGGGTTTCGGCAAGTTTCCTCTTGCGCTCGGCAAGTTCTTCTTCGTGGGCATCAAGGTCCACTTTCCGCTGGTTCAGATCACCGACCTGAGCAGACAACTCCTTGGCGGTCTCCTCCTATTTTTGTTCAATGTCTTGCTTCATCAGGAGGAGGGCCTGCCGTTCTTCGGCCAGCTGTGCCCGCTTGACCTCTAACGCATTAAGAGATCGCGCGCGGACGTCCGCCAAGATCTCCGCGTGCCTCAACATGTCAGCTTCGTCCTTCTCGATGAGCGCCTCCCTGGAAGCTAGCTTCTCCCGTCGGGCGCGATGAAGATTCAGCAGCTTTTGAAGCAGTTGCTCCTCTTCAGACGTGCTGCTGCTGCTGGCGCCTGGCGCATCCACAAGCTGGAGCCCGGCAGCGGCAAGGATCTCCTCGTCCACAACATCCTCCTCGGTTGGCGCTCTGGAGCCCACCGTCCAGGGGAGGCTGACGTAGACGTTCTCGCCGACCCGGATGTATTTGCTTGACGGAGGCGAGTTGGGCGCTGCCGCCTCGTCAGTGGTTGAGGGACCCGTGGTCGGAGTAGCGCCTGGCGCTCCTGTGGCCTCAGGGCCGTCAGTACGACCACCGGCTCCCTCGCCGGCCTCCTCAGCAGCCTTCTAGGCGGCCTCAGCTTCAGCAGCCTTGGCGGCTTCATCGGTGGGCGCCTTGGCGGTATTATCCTCGGCGGCCTTGCCGGCCTCTTCGGCAGCCCTGGCAGTTTCTTCGTCGGCAAGCTTGTCGGCTGCCAGCTTGTCGGCCTTCGCAGCGGCGGCCTTGGCGGCCTCGTCGTCGACGGCCCCTGCGGTGTTCTCCTCGGCAGAAGAGTCAATGTTCATTGGCTCCACCGAGGAGGGCTCTGCCAACCCGAGAAGTAAAGCAAAAAGAGCTTCAGGAAGAAATTCAAGAAGACAAAAGAAAGAAAGCAGAAAGAGTTTTGCGGCAAGTGGGTTTACCCGTGTTGAGCTCAGGAGCGGTGGGCTCCCCTCCCCCGTCAACGTTCGTCATTGGGGTGGGGTCGCCAGCGCTGGTGCTTGGCGCTTCGGCGCTTGCCGGCTCCTCTTCGTGGCTCGGCTCGCTAGTGGGAGCCTTTACCGGAGATCTTCTCCTTGGCGGTGTGGTCGAGGGGGGTGGTACTTCTGGAGCACCTTCAGATGGCTCCACTTGCTGCTCCTCTCCTACACGCCCAAAGATGTCAGTGACAAAATGCTTGTTCCTCAGCGACCGCCAGCGAAAGGTAGTTGAAATACTTACGCTGGGGGCTGCGCTGGGGGCTGCGACGAGGGCTGGGCTCCGAGCTGGTCGGGATGGTCTCAGACGCTCCCCCGGTGGTTGCCGTGGGCTCATCTTCGACGACCACCACGGTCTTGCTCGTCGAGACCTTAGCTCTCTTCCTTGTCCTCTCCGCCAAGGTTTCCTCCCTGCGGAAGCAAGGCCGGAGCACGACAAGTGAAGACAGAAACAAAACCTTACAAAGATTGAGGGTCGCGGCAAGGGAACTTACTCTTCCTCGTCGTCCTCTTCGCTGAGATCGGAAAAATCAAAGTCCGCCTCCGTGTGAGGAGGGGGAGGAGGGGGAGCTGGGCTCCTTGGCCGCTTGGCGGGGGTAGTAGCAGCGGTCTTTAATGACCCTGCTCCAGTTGCCGGGGCCGCGTGAGACGCTCCCGCAGCACCAGCCCTTGCCGCGGTCGAGCGCGTCGAACGGCGCTCCGGCGGTTGTTGAACTTCTTGCCGCTCAGCCACTTTGCCAAGCCTGCGAAGGCGTTTCCTCCTCAGAGGGGCTGGGGACTCTGACTGCGGTGGGCTTTCGGTGCCCTCCTCGGAAGAGGAGCCCTCATCCTCCGAGCTTCCTGACTCGTCGGCAGGCTGGCTTGGCCCGACATCCTTGCCGGGTGCGGCGAGCTCGCCCTTCCCGGCAAGCATCCCCTGCTCGGCAAGGCTCTCCTTTTGTGCCTCGTCGAGCTCCACCAAAGTATAACCAAAATCGCCAGCTTCCCTGGCGAGCCTGTCCTCCTCCACTCTTCGAGCAATGAATTCTATTTCTTGCTCAGTGGTGTTGCGGACGAGCCACTCCTCCACCCGGACCTGCTTTTCGACCGTGGAGTCAAAGAATCGCCGCACGTCTTCTTCGAGCGGCACATCCCAAGTTGCTTCAACGCTGTGCGCATTGCAGAGCGGCATCATAGCGATGATTGCACTCAATGCGGAGTTGTTGCAAAGGGGCACGATGTGCTTCGGCAGCGTGAACGCCTTGTCGCGCTTCTCTGGATCTGTCTCTTGCTTGAACAGTTCTCGCATGAAAAAGTCGTGCTGCAGAACTGTGAAGTTGTTGATCAGTCCAGGGCGCAGCCGCATGATATCGGCTGGGTTCTTCCAATCAGAGGCCGGCCTTCCTCTCTGCTGCAGAGGAGCAATGCGGCGGCGGAGGAAGTCTGCGCCAACCATCCCTATGGTGAGCCCGGCCTCCCTGAGCCGTATGATCCTGGTAGGGGCAATCTCCAGCTTCTTGTCCTGGGGATCCAGATCGCTCCAGTCCGTGCCACGCGCTGCTGGGGTCTTGCGAAGCTCACAGTATGGTGGCGGCTCGTCGTCAATGATCCAACACCATTCAGACCGGATTTCTCCCCATCTTGGGCGGAGATCCCCCTTCAGATAATGCTCCTTGGCGCCCAATCTTGAAACGAACGAGACGCCAACAGTGAGAGGCTCCCCCTTTTCAGCACGGGGAGTGAAGTAATGCCTGAACAGCGCGGTGTTGGGTGCGACGCCGACGAAGTTCTCGCACAGATGCGCAAATATTGCCATGGTGGATACGGCATTCGGTGTGAGATCTAGCAGACGGAGATTGAAGGTGTACATGACGTCGCTGAAGAAATCCGAGTACGGTGGGCAGAGCCCGCACCAAAAGTAGCAAGCGAAGAAGGGGTACTTGCTCACTTCGCTCTCGTTGGTGGCTGGGCGAACGCGGGTGGCCGGATGCGCCTTGGTCCTCACGGCCCACATGCCTTGGAACTTGGCCTTCAGATCCGCCCCCGTGAGCGTCGGAGCGAAGAGCGCGTACTTCTGCCTCTTCAACTGCGCCTGGGTCTCCGTCCTTGAGGACTTCCCCGTCTTCCCCTTTTCTCCTTTGGGAGGCATGGCGAAGGCGGAGCTGAGGACCGAGGGAGATGCGGACGCGCGCAGTGGCGGAGGATTGGGAAACCGCTTTGTTTTGGAGCGGAGGAAGAAGAAGGCGGAGATTTGAAGATCGAGAATGGTGAGAGGGGTGTGTGAGTGCTTCTGCAGGTCCCTCCTTTTATGGGGAAAGATGCGGAACCATCCGCCCCTTCGTCATTCGAGATAACTGCGCACGCTTCCCACGCTCCGCATTCAACGTGCGACGCGTGGGAGAGCATGCAATTAAACAGCATAGAGACGTTTCGGCTTATCCCAGCCACGCGTGCCCGTGCACTGTTTGGGCCTGGCCCAATAACGCCCGGCACCGTGTGTGGCCCAGGCCCGGGGGCTCCTGTCGGTGTACTAGAATAGGGGTACCCTAGTACCCCGTACTTGTGCACGGGCAGTAGTAGCATCCCGCGGCCAGGCTTGCGGGAGGACAGCCAGAGAGAAGCTCAAGATTATTAAGCCATTCAAGAACAAAGTATACAAAGCAAGAGTTAAGGCCCCGGCAAGAGGAGCTTGCCGGGAGGGACAGCTGAGGCCCAGCCTGAGGTTTGCTGTAGCAGAGTACTTGCCGCGGCAAGGTAATTGCCCCGGCAAGTCATTGGCTGCGGCAAGGTATTGGCTGCGGCAAGATAGCAGCTGCGGCAAGGTACTTGCCCCGGCAAGTTACCTTGCGCGGCAAGCTATGGGTTGCGGCAAGCTGTCAGGTGCGGCAAGGTCTTGCCGCGGCAAGCGTTACTGTACCACTGTGCTACTGTGCTGCTCTGGTGCCTCTGCCAGCGTGGCGCTCTGGGTCCTTCCAAGCGTGTGTGGCGGGGCACTATGTAGACGGCGGTACACTGTAGCTAGCGGTGCAGGAGCAGGTGGGATAGGCTTTTCCCACGTCCAAGACGTCCAGATACATGTATCTGGACAGCAAAGGCATGGGCATTTAATGCCCTTGTCCCCTGCCGTCAGTGGTAGGTAGGACATGTCATCCTGGTAATAATGGCCTTACTGTAGCAACTTTCCACCTCTACCTTTACTGTTTGCCACCTGTTGGTGACCCCCTTTGTGCGTATAAAAGGAGGCCCATAGGCAACGTGGAGAGGGGGAGGAACAGGGGGATGGAGAACTCCAGTATTGTACGCAGCTGCTCGGTACTGTAGCGCTCCTGGAGCTAGAACAATCATACAGATAATAAACCAAAAAGCAGGAGTAGGGTTTTACGCATCCGTGCGGCCCGAACCTGGGTAAATCTCTCTCGTGCACTATCGTGTTCTTCGCTAGATTTGCTCTTCGTGCGACCGTCTCTCCCTGCCGAACGTAAAGGGGTCCTTCCTTGGGTCCCATAGGTGATCGCGGATTCGTCCCCGACACTTGTGGGAGTAGTTGCTATCAATTTTGTCGAGTTTTGTTCACTTTTATTTTGAGTCATTAAAAATTTCAGAAATTTTCAGAGAAAAGAAAAGCTATGAGGAGGAGGAGATGTTGCTACCCACTAAATATTTAGATTATGCTAGCATGGTAGCGCGTCACTTTATTAACAATGATAAGCAAAAGCGACTCCTGTACAATTTGGTATTTAGTCAGGGTACTTGTTAGATTATTACCTTGCCTGCACCTTCTTTGTCCAATATTTATTCAGGCAAGTACATTATTATGCCCGAGGACATCAATGCACACAGGGGTCTGACACAACCCCTAGTACCTGAGACAACACCAGCAACTGAGCCATATCAGGAGCATGTTTATCAGTGGGAGCCATAGGAGCTCGCCAACCAGTGGAACCCTTAGGACCCTCCGCAGTATCCAGGAGAGGGTTACTATGAGCCGTGGCCATAGACCAACTTAGGCCAAAAGCCTAAGCTTGTGGGAGCACGTATTTCTCATCGACATTACATTCATGTTCACACATTCATTCCAATTGTCGGTGATCATCCTTTTTTAATTGTATTATCCATGTTAGTTTATTTTTCTTGCTTTCTTCTTGTGTGTTTGAAAAACTTTGATAAAATCCAAAAATATTTCTCGCTTCTTTTTAGTTTTTCTTTCTAAGTTCAATTTAGTTGTAGTATTAAAAGAAAACCCAAAAATATTTCTCGTTCTTCTTTTGCTTGTTGGGAGCTTTCCCGTGTAAATAGTTTTCCTCATTTTTATTTTTTCTTTCGCTAATTTGCTTTCTTCAAGAGAAAAACAAAAACTCAAAAATAATTCAGTGTGTTTCTTTGAAATTCTTTTCTTTTTCTTTGGGTCGTAAGGAGAAGACCATGATGAAAATGTTGAGTGGCTCTCATATGCATATTTGTTGATCTAACAAAGAGCCCATATTACCTTGTCTTGTCCTTTGAATAAGTGTTTGCAGATTCCAACTTAGTCCACGGCATGTGCACTCTTATTATTATTCACATCGTTCCGTCGTGCAAGTGAAAGGCAATAATGACAAGATTTGATGAAATGATTGAGATGAAGAAAAGCCGGTATGAACTCGACCTATTTTGTTTTTGTAAATATGATTAGCTCATCGTTCTTGATTCAGCCTATTATGAGTAAACATGTTTGCAATGACAATGAGAGATCATAGTTACTCATGTCATGCTTAAATAGCTTGGAGTGGATAATGGTTTATCTTGTGTGTCAACATGCATTTAAAATTGTTGTGATGTAGTATGCTAGGATGGTATCCTCCTCTGAATAATTCGAGTGGCTTGACTTGGCACATGTTCACGCATGTAGTTGAATCAAAACCAACATAGCCTCCATGATATTTATGTTCATGGTGATTTATATCCTACTCATATTTGTATTCAATGTTGATTAATCTCAATGCATGTTTATGACCGTTGTCGCTCTCTAGTTGGTCGCTCCTCAATCTATTTGCTAGCCTTCACCTGTACTAAGCGGGAATACTGCTTGTGCATCCACTTCCTTAAACCCAAAGTTATGCCAGATGAGTCCACCATACCTACCTATATGCGTTATTTGCCTGCCGTTCCAAGTAAATTTGCATGTGCCAAACTCTAAATCTTCAAATAATAATCTGTTTTGTATGCCCGAATCGCTCATGTAGTGACAGGGGGCTGTCAGTATCTTCCATGATAGGTGGGTTATTCTCATGATGAGTGTTTATTCGCTTGTCATTCACGAGAAAATGGCTGGTAATTGGGATGCCCAATTCCATGATCAAAATTAAAATATAATAATGAAACAAAACTCCCCCGGATTGTTGTTGGTATGGAGGGTACCCGAGTATTCGGCTAGCCATGGCTTGTGTTTGTTGGTGGAGGGTGAGTAAAACTTTACCATTCTGTTTGGGAACCGCCTATTATGTGTCTAGCATGGAAGATAGTGAGATCTCTCGGTTTTCATGTTGACAATGAAAGTGTACCTCTCAAAATTATATTCATCTCTGTTTTAAAAGCTTCGAGCTTTGGCACCTCTGCAAATCCATGCTTCCCTCTGCGAAGGGCCTATCCATTTACTTTTATTGTTGAGTCATCATCTTCTTATTAAAGCACCAGTTGGAGAGCAATTCTGTCATTTATATGCTTTGTTTTAAATTGATGTTGAGTATGAGTGTGACTGGATCTCTTTTGACATGAATTATAATATCTAGTCAGTGCTTGAACTTCAGGGGTGCTCTACATTTATGTTTTGCGGTCTCAGAAAGGGCTAGCGAGATACCATTATATCATATTCTATCATGATTGTTTTGAAAAAAAAGTGTTGTCATCCGAGATATCTTATTATTGCTCGCTAGTCAGTTATGTCATTGATATGAGTAAATGTGAGACCTAAGTGTTATTGTGAGTGTGGTTAGTTCATAATCTTTGCTGAAAACCAACATTGGTTAGACATATTTGCAACAACGAGATCAAACAGAGTTTGTAAAAGTTTTTCTTTGTCACTTTCAGTTTGTCAACTGAATTGCTTGAGGACAAGCAATGAGTTAAGCTTGGGGGAGTTGATACGTCTCCATCGTATCTACTTTTCCAAACTCTTTTGCCCTTGTTTTGGACTCTAATTTGCATGATTTGAATGGAACTAACCCGGGCTGACGCTATTTTCAGTAGAATTGCAATGGTGTTATTTTTGTGGAGAAATCAAAGTTCTCGGATTGACCTGAAAATTTACGGAAATTTTTTTAGGGAATATATAAAAAATACTGGTGGAAAAAGATACAAGAGGGGGGCCACCCAGCATCCACAAGCTCTGGGGGCGTGCCTACCCCCCAGGGCGCGCCTCCCAGGCTTGTGGACCCCTTGGACCTCTGGCAACCCTAAGTCCAACTCCATATATACCTATTCACGGAGAAAAAATCAGAGAGAAGGATTCATCGCGTTTTACGATATGGAGCCGCCGCCACCTCCTGTTCTTCATTGGGAGGGCTGATCTGGAGTCTGTTTGGGGCTCCGGAGGGGAAATCCGTCGCCGTCGCCGTCATCGTCATCAACCTTCCTCCATCGCCAATTTTATGATGTTCACCGCCGGGAGTGAGTAATTCCTTCGTAGGCTTGCTGGACGGTGATGGGTTGGATGAGATTTATCATGTAATCGAGTTAGTTTTGTTAGGGCTTGATCCCTAGTATCCACTATGTTCTGAGATTGATGTTGCTATGAATTTGCTATGCTTAATGCTTGTCACTAGGGCCCGAGTGCCATGATTTCATATCTGAACCTATTATGTTTTCATGAATATATGTGTGTTGTTGATCCTATCTTTCAAGTTGTAGAAACATATTACGAGTTATGGTCCGCATACCCCAAGGTGACAATAATTGGGATTCTTTCCGGTGATTACCATAGTTTGAGGAGTTCATCTATTCACTAAGTGTGAATGCTTTGTTCTAGTTCTCTATTAAAAGGAGGCCTTAATATCCCTTAGTTTCCTTATGGACCCCGCTGCCACGGGAGGGTAGGACAAAAGATGTCATGCAAGTTCTTTTCCATAAGCACGTATGACTATATACGGAATACATGCCTACATTACATTGATGAATTGGAGCTAGTTCTGTGTTGCCCTAGGTTATAACTGCTACATGATGAATATTATCCAACACAATTATCCATTGCTGATCCATTGCCTACGAGCTTTTCACATATTGATCTTTGGTAAGTTACTTTTGTCGTTACTGCTATTACAATCACTACAAAACTGCTACTGTTGCTTTTGCTAATGTTACCATTACTATCATACTACTTTGCTACTAAATACTTTGCTGCAGATATTAAGTCTTTTGGGTGTGGTTGAATTGATAACTCAACTGCTAATACTTGCGAATATTCTTTGGCTCCCCTTGTGTCGAATCAATAAATTTGGGTTGAATTACTCTACCCTCGAAAACTGTTGCGATCCCCTATACTTGTGGGTTATCAAGACTGCAGAGGCGGGAGTTACAAGACGCCGGCGTTGGAGGCTAGTTCGGGGGCTACTGAGGGAGTCCTTGACTAGGGGGTCCTCGGGCTGCCGGCCTACTTCTTATGGGACGGACTGGTGGGCCGTTGTATGACTATCACAAGGCCGAGCTATGAGGTGACTCCGTGTCCGGACAGGAAACCCTCAAAGTCTTGGTGCGTCCTCCAAGTCAAGATAGAAGATTCGACATGTTTATTTCCTTTGTTGTAACCGACCATGTGTAACTCTAGTACCCCTGGTGCCTATATAAACCAAAGGGTTTAGTCCGTAGAGGCTAGAACAACAACCATGATCCTACTAGCCTAGGGTTTTAGTTCATCTCATCTCGTGGTAGATCGACTCTGTAATCCTCATATACACTTCAATATAATCGAGCAGGACGTAGGGTTTTACCTCTTAGAGAGGGCCTGAACCTGGGTAAACATTGTGTCCTTCATCCCCTATTCCCCATTGATCCAAGATCCACAGCTCGGGACCCCCTACCCGAGATCCTCCGGTTTTGACACCAACATGTGGGCATAGATGGGATTTCTTGCACGTCCACCACCTAGTCCTTGCTCCCGGTCATAGGATTCATTGCTCCACTATCAAGCAACCATGACACCCCACCAGAAGCAAACTCCTACAAGAGATTAATGCTTGGATTTAGGTACCCATTTTTAATGGGTCCTTCGATGTTAGCAACAAGGGTCTTAGGAACCCAAATAGACCATTCAATGTACTCATAAGAAGAACCAACAAATTTGGCATAAACATGCCCATCACTAGCACGGCATAAAACATATGAGGGGTTAAAGTCATCGGCTTTCTTGGGAGGGGTGGTCTTGCCCTTCTTGACATTACCACCCACTTCCTTGTACTTCTTCTTCTCATGAGCACCCTCCCCCACCTTGACAAAGGCTTCCTTAAGCGGGAGAGGTTGCTTGGTCTTGTTCTTGTTCTTGTTCTTGTTATTGTTCTTCTTCTTTGACTTGGGTGCAAACCCAAGTCCTTCTTTTGCCACAGCTTCCTTTTGATTGCTCAAAAGTTCATTGAGGTTCTTCTCACCTTGTATGCAAGTCACAAGGCCCTTCTCAAGTTGCTCTTTCAACTTGGCGTTCTCCTCCACAAGATGCACATGCTCACAACAAGGGTTAGTAGCATCGGCATCTATTATTTACTTAAAACAAGAGCCAAACAAGCCATCATGTTCGTCCACACAGATTAAATTATCTCGACCGTAAGATTTATATATTAACGGTTGAGATTTAATAGATGTAACGTAACATACGAATATAATCATTGACAACAGTTTGACATGTCACGTGTAGTTCAATGTGGCTATTTTTTTTAAATAATACATTTTTTTAAAATAAATTTGAAAAATAATACGCAGTTTGAGTTATTTTCAAAAATAATACACCGTCGGCCTAGCCTACACCGACTGGAGCTTGTCGTCCTCCTCAAAGCCGACTGGACCTTGTCGTCCTATAAGGAGCCGACAAGTGTTAACTCTGCCGCGTGGCAGCCGACCATTGGCCGGGCCGCGTCACTCGGCCAGGCTGGCAACCTATCGGCCTCGCACAGGCCGACAGGAACATGTCGGCTTACTCGTGGCCAAAAGGCCTCCAGTCGTCCTCCTCAAGGCCGACATGAAGCTGTTAAGCCCACAGCGCTCCTTCTTCCTCTTCCCTCTTTCCTTCTTCCACCTTTCTTCTTTTCTACTCTTCTAACCCGAAACTACACCGAATTAATACCCATTTTCAAGCCGATTTCTTCCCCGTTTTCCACCGTAGTTGCATTGTAGAGGGTAGGAGGAGGCAAGGAAGACCTCGATCTCGCGATGGGATAGCTCGTGGTGGTTCTGGTGAGCATTTTTTAAGAGGTGGTGGAGGTGGAGGTGGAGGTGGAGGTGGTGGAGGTGGAGGTGGTGGAGGAGGGGGTGCTGCACGTGGAGGAGGGGGTGCTGCACGTGGAGGTGGTGGTGGTGCTCTCCGGTGATTGAGGGCCGTCGTTCGTCGTTTCTTCGCACGGTTGAAGGGTATAATACAAGTTACATTTTGTGTGTCATATTACTTGTGCGATTTTCTAGTTGGTTCGGTAATATATCTTAACATATTTAGTTGGTCCGATAATATTTTGTTGTCAAGTATGTACGTGTCCGTTAATATTTAGGCGTCCGGTAATATATAGTTGTCTGTTAATATTTAGGTGTCCGGTAATATTTAGGTGACCGGTAATATATAGGCGTCCGGTAATGTAGAGTTGTCCGTTAATATTTAGGTGTCCGTTATTATTTAGGCGTCCGATAATATATTGTTGTCTTTTAATATTTAGGTGTCCGGTAATATTTAGGTGACCAGTAATACGTAGGCGTCCGGTAATGTAGAGTTGTCTATTAATATTTAGTTGACCGGTAATATTCTGAAATATTTTTAGATGTCTGATATTTCAGTTTATGAATATTTTTAAGTGCACCGATAATATCCCATAATATATTATAAGTTTGATTTGCTGCTGAATAGTTCTCCATGTTGAATATTTTAGGTCGGCAGATATGTCAGATGTAGTGAAGTTCACTTTTTTCTACGGTCATGGTACTGTCCAAACAAATCAGTTGGGAGTTGATCTTAGTGAGTTCGAGAACATAGTGGTGCCAATTAGTGCCCCTCAAACATGGTATGTTAGTCAGTTGACAGAGTGGTTGACAAGATGTTTAGGGTATAATACTGAAACCCACACCGTCGGTGTTCATGCATTGTGGAGTCGGTCAAGTTCGAACATTTTCTTTTATTTGAGGCCAATCGAGCGGGACTCTCAGTGGGTGCGCTGGTTGCAAGGATGTGCAAAAAGGATAGTAAATCCTTGTGCCTTAGTGCTTCCTGTCATGAAGGAGGTCAGTGCCCCTGAAGGCGAGGGTGGTTATGATCCTGGCCAGAGCAGTGCAGGGATACATTTATCTATGTTAGATGATCCGTTAAATGATGGATATGATGGCCACGAATCAGGGCAGAGTAGTCAGGTAGAAGGAGGAAATGCTGATGGTTATGACGTTGGCCAGGCTGATGCTGACGAGGTAGATGGCCAAATGCAAAACCTGATGGAAGATGAAGATACAGATGTTGATATTGTTCATGCTGATAATTCTGACGAGTCGGATGAAGATGAGAACATAGAGGTGGTGCCTAATCCTGCAGCTTGGAATCATGACTTCTCATCTGCAATGACCGTGAATGATGGCCATGATTCTGCCTGGCAATATCACCAGAACAACATTGCTACGGGTGGTATGTACCCCAACAAGGAAGCTCTGAAGGATGCAATCACTCAGTGGGCAATGTCCATGCAAAGGGTTTTGAGAGCTGCCGTGTCTAGTCAGAAATTTTTGACAATGGTATGCAAGAACGATGATTGTCCCGCTAGGGTGCATGGCTATCTCCCAAAGTATGGCGTAAGTTGGGTGATCAGTGACTTCATACAGCACACATGTGTTATTCCGTATATCCCTCAAGATCATGGTAACCTTTCGTCCACGCTTATTGCTCGATTGCTTTACAGCGAGATAGTGGAGAGCAAAGCGATGGAAGTGAAGGCTATCCAGACAAAAGTCTTCGTCAGGTTCAATTACAGAATTTCTTATGGCAAGGCTTGGAGGGCTAAGCACATGGCGCTTGAGAAGAGATTTGGTTTGTATTTTGATGCATATGACTGTGTTGTCCGTCTCCTCCGCACACTGCAGTACCGGAATGCAGGCACCTATGTTGACATCCAAGACTTGGTCATGCCGGAGTTCCCAACTGTGATGGTGTTGCATCGATTGTTCTTCTCTTTCGGTGTATGCATCGAAGCTTTCAGTCATTGTAGACCGGTGATATGTGTAGATGGCACATTTCTCACTGGCAAGTACAAGGGTCAGATCCTCACCGCCATTGGTCAAGACAGTCAAAATCAAGTAGTCCCACTAGCATTTGCTTTTGTGGAGAGCGAGAATATTGAAAGTTGGACTTGGTTCTTCAAGCAACTGAAAATAGCAGTTGTGAAGGATAAGCCGAATGTGTGCATCCTTCATGACAGGCATGCAGGTATACTGAGTCGATAAGGACACTGACAAACCCTGGGCCTGATTAGCCAACTCCATGGCAGGACCTGCAGAGCCGTTGGTGCATGCGTCACCTGGGGGCCAATTTCTTCTCGCAGTTCAGAAATAAGAACCTTATGAATCTATTCAAAAAACTCTGCAAGCAGAACCAGGAATGGAAGTACATGAAGATACGTGAGAGACTTAATGTGTGCACTCTGAGACATGTTAGGGACAGGAAAGCTGCAAGGGATGCAGCTGTGAGGGCACATGTAGAAGCAGTAGCTGCACAGTTAGCAACAGGACCAGCGGCCGAGGAGGAAGAACCTGTTGGGCTTTGTGATTTGCCAGGATTTGACCCATCTGGTACTAGGAGAAGGCTTGGCAGGATGATTAAAACATTTGAGCAGTGGATAGAGCATGAGCCTCTGGAGAGGTGGTCTTTGCTGCATGACACACATGGAGCAAGGTATGGTGTCATGACTACCAACCTAGCTGAAACTTATAACTTTGTCCTCAGAGGAAACCGTGCTTTGCCACAGACAGTAATCGTTGAGGGTATTTTTTATGGCACGGTGAAGTATTTCAGAGATAGACGACAAGCAGCAGAGTTGCATATCACAAACAACCCGAACACACGTTATTGTGAAAGGGTTCTGAAGTACATGAATGATAAGATGCAGAAAGCTAGGACTCACACTGTAGTCCCCATCGGAAATCAAGAAAGAAGGTTTGAGGTCCGATTAGCTAACAACAAATTCGGATGTGGAAATCAGGTGTTGACGCATGAGGTGAAAATTGGCAATAAAGTCAGGCCAACATGTGAGTGCACATGCAACAAACTGAAGTTGCTTCATCTACCTTGCTCTCATGTACTTGCTGCTTGCGGGCAGCTAGGACTTGACGCAATCTCTTTCGTGTCTCCATATTTCCTGAAAGAGTCCGTGGTCAATACCTGGACAGGTAAGTTGCAGGGATTTCAATCAATGGGTAACTTCACCACTGTTAACCCTGTTGAAAGGCAGTACATTCCGGGCCCACGGAATATGCGTACAAGCAGAGGCAGACGTCAGTCTCAGCGCATCCGGAATGATATGGATGAATCCGAAGCCGGAGGGCCAACTATTCAATGCATTCTATGCAATGAATTTGGCCAAAGGGACACTAATTGTCCCACCTTTGTGACTGGTCGTGGATGAGGAAACCGGGGACGAAGAGGAAGAAGAGGGAGAGGAGGGAGAGGAAGAAACTAAGTGTGGCACTCTGTTTAATTCTGTATTAAGTGCGGCACTCTGTTTAATTCTGTATTAAGTGTGGCACTCTGTTTAATTTGTATTAAGTGTGGCACTCTGTTTAATTCTGTATTAAGTGTGGCACTTTGTTTAATTCTGTATTAAGTGTGGCACTCATTGATAGTGGCCATCGTGCTACGATGTTAGATGAACGCCCTCTGTTACCCCTAGTCACTCGCACTCCTAAGCATGACTGGAGGATACACCCGGATTGGACTGAGAGGTACGGGTTTTATTAATTTTGTTCTTTGTTAGGTGTTTTTTCCGATAACAACTCATTGAACCTTTGTGCTTTGTTATACGCAGGTTGAAATGGGCTGGGCTTTTACCTTTCGCGCGTCTTGTTGAGGCCACAGATGGAGGCCAGAGACACGTCGCCATTGACCACTCTTTGCTCACGTGCTTAGTGGATCGATGGAGGCCGGAGACCCACACATTTCACTTCCGTTGGGGAGAGATGGCTCCTACTCTGGAGGATGTGTCACTTTTGCTGGGACTACCCTTGTCGGGTCATGCCATAGGACCGTTGGAGGCACCGGCTGGTTGGGAGCAGCAACTTCGTCAACGTTTCCAGAATCTCTATCCCGGTGCTCCGGCATTAGCCGCGGAGAAGCACGGACCTAAGTTTGATTGGTTGGGTCAATTCGAGGTTTGTTCATCAATCATAGATTTGTCGCTTGTCTTGCATCTTTCCCTTGTCTTGCATATTCTCTATTTACTAATTTTCCATCTTTACTTATTCACTATAGATCCAGAAGTTTCCGGGGTATGGACAAGTCCCCATGACTGCGATACAGATCACTAGGAGCCTGGAGGCATACCTATTGTGGCTTCTCGGGAAGGTGATGTTCACAGAGAATCATGTCACCAATTGCACCGCGCGATACATCCCCATTGCATTAGAGATTGCTATAGCTACGGGCCTGGAGCAGATCACACAGAGGAGTTGGGGTTCTGCTGTTTTAGCGGCTACATACCGAGCTCTGTGCAACGGCTGTCGGCTAGAGGGGAAGAAGGCGGCCCTTCTTGGTTGCCCTCTATTTTTACAGCTGTGGTCCTGGGAGAGATTCTCTATTGCACGACCGAACATAAATGTGGACGAGGCTTGGCCTTCGAACGAGCTTTTCGATGCTGAGGGCATCGACATGCCTACTTTCGGTATGATCTGGACACGTCGGCAGGTATGTGTCATGTAAACCATGCCCTTATGTACACCATGACGGAAAATAACTTCTTGTTCGTGCAGAGAAGCTTCGCTCATGAACAGACTAGGCGAGCCTACACCGCATTGAACGAGCAGTTCGATGTGTACACTGGGTGATCTGGCAGCCGTACACGCAGGCAGCCATAGATGCTAGATATCCCGGCGGTATTTCCGAGCTATGCACAAGAGATCGGGATTACTGGATGACAAAATCGAAGATCATCTTCGATGTATTCGTCGAGGAGATGGCCCAACAGAGGGTCATGAGACAGTTTGGTCTTCGACAGTTGGCCCAGCCCCCACCTACTGAGCGTCGGCTGTTAGACGATGTCCACAGGTATGTCTAGTATTTCAATGTTGGTTGGTCTTCACATTTCGAAAAACCAAAGAATTACTTAATCATTGCACACACAATGCAATTTCAGGAACACGAGGAAGGGGATTAACAGGACCATTGATCAGTGGCTGGCACATGTTCAGATGTACATTGCAGAGTGGGAGACTGCGACGACACGGATTTGGGACGAGGATCGCGCGTTCGATACGGCTGAGTTCAATGCCTATTGGAATCGGTACAGTGAGACACGGTTACGCATCATTAACCACCCTCAGAGACAGGAGATACCGGCCCCTGCTACAAGGGATATGTACCCGAGCTATGATACTTCCGGCTCTAGACAGAACGTGGTAACATATACTGAACTTATCTAATGCATCTAGTTCTTACATACTTTGTCGTGCGGACGTAATAATCTTCGAGTTCATTTCAGGCTGACATGACACTCGAGCTTCACGAGGAGGTGGCCAGCTATACACGGCAACTATCGTCTACTTCTCTTATAGAACCTCGTCCAGTGCACTCCTTCTTTACGCGCATCGAGGGGAAACTACGAGCTATATATCAGGCTATCACGTGCACCCGCTCTACGGACGTTGTTCTCCAGCAGACCCAGGTACGCCCGCCTCGTCACTCAACGGGCTAGCAGCAGGAACCCACACAACACCGACATCAGCCGCGTCCACGTGTAGACCATCAGTGGATGAGTAGGCCACCACCTCCTGACCAGGCCGGGAGTTCAGCGTGGCAGCACCACCATGATCCCACATCGGGCTATGGGTTTCGACCACCGCCGAGCTTCGTGATGCATCAACATCCTACAGGTATGTTTGTTTATATCTATTCTTTTCAATATCAGTTGGAACTACCTATTTCTTAATTACTTATGTGGCCTCCCTGTCGCAGGAGCCTACGGATATAGGGCGCCTATGTCCGGACATGAGGCCTCCCATTCCGAATCCACGTTTGAAAGTGCTTCGGAAGGTGGGCACAACACACAGGATCAGGTGTCGTAGCACATCGCCAACTGGATGGGCACGTATTATTCTACTCCTCCACCAGATCCAACACAGCCCACACATCCCACGCAAGACACACACTATGGCGAGGACAGGTCTTGGATTCCTCTTCGTAACGTTCGGCCACCGAACATGTATGAGTGGTCGATGCCCCCTCCACCACAGCCACGCCGCGGATGAGCACGACGTGGCTGATACTTATGTATGCGAGGGACGTATTTGTATGTGAGAGACATATTTCTACCTATGTATGCGAGAGACATATTTCGACCTATGTATGCGAGAGACATATTTCGACCTATGTATGCGAGAGACATATTACTATTAATTCGCATTGTTATTCGAGTTACATTTTCACACTGACTGAAATAAGATACATTAAACTGTTGAAATTAAGATGCATCGAAAATAACATGCATAAAATAAGATACATAACAATTAACATGTTCAAATTAAGATACAACTTGCTGTGAATTTTAAGATACAATTTGCTGCAATGTGAATTTTAGGATACAATAACATAAATCTACTGAGTCCAACGTGGATATTTTCCTTTTCCATCACCAGCTTCTTCTGCTGCCTTGGCTGCACGAGCCCTTTCTTTCTTTATCTGCCTCTCAGCCTCACGGGCCTCCTGTCGCTGTCGTTGAACCTCCGCTAGTCGAAGTCCCTCTTCTCGGTTTTTCTTCTTCATCTCATCAAGAAAAGCGCTCTGCTTCACACAGTACTCTTGCCACTCTCTCTCCTGCTCTGCTTTCTCCTCTGCTGCCGCCTTCGTGCGGCGCTCTTCCGCGTCCAAACTTTCCCATGCACGACGACCTCTTTCACGAATCTCGGTCACCGCCCAGTCCGGTTTTTTCGTGTCAATCCAACGATAGTACATGCACAGAGGCGGAGGAGACTACAACAAAAATAGAAATATAAATATCAAATCAACAATAATATCAACAACGTGTTTATTCTTGGGGACTTAAACATACCGGAGGCCTGATGTACGGTGAAGTAGCAACGGGTGGATCTTCCTCATAATTGGCGCACATGAAAAACTTCATGCCCAACCAATCTGAAAAATCCGTCACCTCCTTCACCTTGCAGAGATCGCCACACCAACAATGAAGTACTTCCACCCCCCGAGGCAAAGTCGCACTCTTCATTTTCGTAGGCCTAATGCTTTGATCCGAGTAAGGCAAACTCATAATGACTAGCGCGTTGGTGTTTTGAAGTGCGGCTGGACGATGGAGAAGAGAGTGAGAAAGAGCAAGCAGTGTGGGCACAAGGAAAGAGAAGAGCGTGAGAGAGCAGGCAACGGCATCTCGTATATAAAGATGAGGAGCACTGTGTTGTCGGTAGAAGAAAATAAAACACGCGCGTCCACCGCAGCAACAGCACCGCACCGCTGTCTCCGGCGTTTTAGACAAAGCAGACAGTAGGAATCAGCTGTTTCCCGCGTGCTCGGCCGAATCTTTGCCTAAAAATCAGCGCCGTTTGCATAAAAATCAGCGCCGTCATCATAAGAAATCAGCGCGGTGCGATTCTGTCAATCACTACAGTCTGCCGTGGAAATCAGCGCATTTTGCTGCAGTGTGGGCATCGGAATCAGTGTCTGCGCATCGGAAAAAGCGAGCTGTGCGTCCGGCCGAGGGAGCAGCCGTCGGTGGCGGCAGGCCCCGGAGGGCTAATTCAAAAGTTGGAGCCATGCAGCAGTCGGCTTAGAGTAAGCCGATTAGTCTAATCGGCCTATAGTAAGATGATTAGTACTGCTGCATGTGGTGCTGGCCGAAAGGCCTATCGGCCAAGGCGAAGACGACCGAAATCCAGTCGGCCATGGCTAGGACGACTGGAAGCTAATCGGCCTATAGTAAGCCAATTAGTCCCAATCGGCCTACCACTGGCCGACGGTGTATTATTTTTGAAAATAACTCAAACTGCGTATTATTTTTCAAATTTATTAAAAAAAATGTATTATTTAAAAAAAATTAGCTTCAATGTGTATATGGTGCAAAGTCTTTCTGTTGAAAAGGGAGTCCGAGATAGCTTACATTGGCGTTGCAAAGTGGGGCAACAGAAAAAAGATGGGCAACCAACTTAGGAAAGCGTCCAATACATAGTAAAAAGGAACCCAATACGGAAAGAACAAAAGAAGTGTCCGTCCATACCTAACGCCCACCAGATAGATTAGTCTCCTAGCTTACTACGCTCTTCTAATGTGAAAAAGAAAAAAAAGGGTCCCGACTCCTACCTGGTGCTTCCCGTTTAATCCGGACATGGGAACTAGCTCTACCAGATAGTAGATATGTACGTATACATACAAAACAAGGATATAGTGGGGGCCAGGAGATTAGCAATTTTTTTTTAATATAATAAAGTGTGCCTTTTCCAAAGAAAATTAGAATAAAGCATGCCAAGGATGTAGCTGTAATAAGTCATGGATCGATAACTGGACCCAAAATATGTGAACTTTAAAGTGCCAATAATTTATTTTCTATTCTCGCAAGAAGTAGTAATAAATCACGGTGTGCGCTCTAATTATAATGATTGATATTCTAAAAATTACCAGGAAGTGATATGGATACAAATGCTTCAGTTTTAGTTAAGTATCCGTCATGAAAAAAATAGTCATGAGAAAGACCACGTGAAAGCATCTACAATGAACATTTATAGAAAAATGCCCTATTCATTTAAAAATAAAAGGTGTGTAAGTAAACATGTTGTCAGTGTTTAAAATTTTTGACCTCTAATATATGCAAAAGTATCTGGGGTAGACAGGTATGAATAACAACGTTATATCGCCAGCAAAATACCTTTTTACCATATGCAATTTTACATGTCGTTGGAAAGCGATGAATATTACCGAGAAGAATATGTATTGCCGAATTTTATGAAATTATATGTTAATATACTGATAATATTCTGATTGTCCAAGAAAATAGTATATATTTATCAATGATTTACATTCAATACTAAAATTATAAATAACATATTCATATAAAAATAGTGATTCAAAATTGTTGATCCGTTGATCCTATCAAAATCTTAAATAGCTCCATTGACACGTACAATATCAAAATATCAAAAATCTAATTATAACGTTTGGTATTAAAAGATGAAAGGTTACGTAAAATAGAGAGCATGTACAAATCCCATCATTGGCACGTCTATTGGTGGTCTTTTTAACAAAAGAAAGTACGTCAATGGAGAGTCTAACATGCATAGATACGCATTTTTGTTTGGAAAAACTACATGAACGTCTATCAGAAATAAACGTGTATGGACGGTCTTTTCTAGAGTACCTCTATGGGTAATCCAACATGCATACGTACACATTAGTCTTTTTTGGCAGGAAAGCAAACAAGAGGAACGCCGATTGGGAATAAACGCACATATGCAGCACATCATTTGACACGATCCATGTTGAGTCCGATTGGATACATATAGGTTAGAAAAGAAAAATAGAAAAAACATGCGTACAAGCTGAGTCCAAGTGAAGCACATACAAAAGTAGATCACGCTCGCATTACAAAAAGAAACACTCAACTATGTATCTGGTGAAAACCTTTCTTGAACTAACGTGCAAACCATGCTACCATGCGACTCACACAATATTACCCACACGTTAGACACGACAGTAGCATGCAGCACGACATCATGACATGCGTGGCCGGTCACACAGATCAAACAGCGCAGCACCCGTCGCGCTGGAAGACACGAGAAGACACGTCCGCGCATTATTATTATTCCCGTTAATGACACTATAGATCTCTTATAATTTGATAGAAAAAGAATACAACTTGATTTGGATGTGAACTAATAATAAACTAAGTATCAAATATATTTCCTTTATATAAAATTAAGTTATAGGCCTTAGATACAAAATTTAACACGTAAAGTGAACATAAAATTAAAGTTAAAAATAAATCACAATCTGATTCCAATCTAGGTAGAATATAAGTTGATGTAGAGTACTTGACAAGAGAAACTTTAATATCATCTTTAAATTAATATACTCCAATAGGTACTTGGCCTCATATGGCGAGACAACATAAACACTTCAGAGCGAGAGGACATTGTTACCAACATCTAGAAGCACGCGTGGAAGACCGACATATGTAATATTGTGTTATCTTCCTCGCAAAAAAAAAATGTGTTATCTCGAAACACAATTGCAAGAGAGTTAGTGACGACATAGATTGAGGACGAGGACATGAAGTTTAGACATTTAATTGTTGATGAAACGGTTTCACATTGTAGGACATTGACCTCGGTACCATTAGTCATATGTTGTCACATGCCAATAACATTAACAACAATAATATACTTACAAATTGTTCTAGCTGGATTTTGGTCATGTATCCTCAGGACACACATTCCAACTACAATCTTCTTTTTTGTATTCAGATGGTATATAAATGATGACATGGCACATCAATTTATATTTTGCCGTGGGTAAAATAGTGACCAATGGAGAGTAGTAAAAGGGAGAAATATGAATATTAGTATAGAATTATATGGCTCTGTACTGCAGGGTGTGACCTTTCTCATGGATGAATGTGTTTAAAAATAGAATAATTAGCAGAATTCCCAAGTCTTATCTTTTTTGGGAGGTGCGCGTTTTGGCTATTATCTTTCTATAAAATTTAAATGAAATGTCAATTCCATAATGAGACAACAGCAATAAATTTAATAATATTTGGCCAAGTGGGAAAAAATTGGTGGAGAAAGCAATACCAAATATAACTATAAATGAGAATATTTAATCAAAAAATCACTAATGCATGTCAAAAAATAATAAATAGTTTCACTTTGCTTGAATATATGGTTAATGAAAAACAAATGAGCGGCAAAAAAAATGACAAGCTTCAGCTATCCCCAATGAGAGAATATTTAAGAAAATTTTCCACCATTCACCGATTACGTTCGTTTAGAGCAGGAAGAGGTGTAGATAATTGTATTAATATGAGATGATGTGGAAGTATGTATATGGATATGCGGGTATATGACATTGTACAAAACAAGAAAAACTACAACCAAATATTTAACCACAAATGTATGCAAATTGTAGAAAAGTATGTTTTAAAGTTTAATAATGTTTCTGAACACATTGTAGCTGCATTATATTAATGTAAACACTCACGTGACAGAAAGAAGATAGGTAGAGAAACCCACCAAGAATAAAAAAAAGGAATTCTAGCCGTGCAAATGCGCGGGTCACCCTGCTAGTTATCAATTAAAACAAAAGGAGGACACATAGTAATCTCCTTGGTTAGTTTCATTTGGAGGTGATCATGTGACTCCTTGAGAGAGGCATGAACACCCTTCAAGACCTTATGAGCCTTGTCAAGTGTGTCAAACTCTTTCTTGTGTCTATCATGTCCAACCCCAAGTGCAACCTTCTCGGAATTAAGCACACGAGTAAGAACACGAGCATGATCAAGATCTTTTTGTAATTTAGCAAGATCAACATTGTGTGACTCCTCAAGAGCCAAACTAAGACCTCGCTCTTCCTCAAGAGCAATGGAAAGATCCACAATCTCATCAGCATAGTCACGATTATGCCCTTCTAACTTAGAGATGGTATCCTCATGAGACTCAATGATATCATTGGCCTCACCAAGTTGCTCCAAGAGAGCAACAAAGTGCTTCTTGGTCTCACCTCTTAGCTTACTCAAGAACTTATCAAATTCGTTCTCATCTACCTTAGCCTCCATATGATCATCCACACAATACAATAAAGGAGTAGTAGTGATGGTAGTTTTGATGTTGGAGGTTACCTTGTTGGTACCTTTGGCCATGAGGCACTTGGCAATGAGGTTCTCGTTGGGGGCATCAAAGAGAGACACTTTGGTTGGGGAAGAGGTGGCAATGGCCATGGTGGCCGTTGCCATTCCTTCACCACTTGTATCTTCATCATCATCATCGGAGAGGTACTCTTCTTGTGCCACCAACCCATTTTGAGGCACTTTCTTGGTGAAGTTGTTCTTGCTTGGAAGGACTTCGCCTTGTCCTTGCAGATAAGTTTGCCACCATTGTCTTCCCTCTTCTCATAGGGGCAATCCACCACAAAGTGACTCACATTGCCACAATTGTAGCAAGTTCTCACACGTTGCTTGCCCTTCAAGGCACTTGAGTTGTTCTTGGAGAAGTTAGGCCTTGAGTTCCTCTTGTTGCCCCAAAATTGCCTTGACGCAAGAGCCATGTGCTCGTGGTAAGCATATTTGGTGTCTTCGGGGCAACTCTCTTCTTCCTCATCTTCTTCTTCTTTCAGAATTGCCTTGGCCTTAAAAGCAAAGTTGGGTGAGGCCTTCTTTGACCGTTGGACATGAGCTAGTGCGTTGTCGGCGGTCTTGTTCATGATGTTCATTGCAATAAACTCATCCAACACCTCACTTGAAGACAAGGTGTGGAAGTCCGGCCTTTGACGGATCACGGAGGACATGCCCTTGTTGAATGGCATGATGTCCTTGAGAAACTTGCGCTTGATCCAATTGTCATCTGTATCCGTGCTCCCATGATCTTGAAGAGCGACCACAAGAGTTGTCAATCTTCGATAGACATCACGAGGATCCTCATCTTCAATCATCACAAACTCATCGGCCTCATCAAGAACCACCTCAAAGTTGGACCATTGAATGCCCGAGCTCCCCTTGTACAAAGATATAATATGTTCCCAACAATCCTTTGCACGGGAGAAGGGACGCAAGTGTGATAGATCTTTGGGAGGCACTGCAGATTGATGGATGAACAATGCGGAGTGATTGTATTGATTTTCCGCCTCTTCTCTTGGAGTGAGGTTGTTTGGATCATGTGCGTAGAAGCCTTGCTCGATGATTCTCCAAAGATTTTTCGAGCTGTGATTCAAATGAGACTTGATACGAAAAACCCAATTAGCGAAATAACCCTTCACAAGCATAGGAGGAGGACCAAGGTTGTTAATATGAGGTGTAGGGACTGGTCCTCCATAGACCGGGGGAGGAGGAACAGAGGCATAAGTTCCCGTCCCATTTTTACCATGAGGGGAAGAGGTATGAGTACCTTTAGCCGCTTCCTTGCCGGAATTGGCCTCTGACTCCGATGCGGTGGGATTAACCACAAGCAACGGACCGGGAGAAGATTTCAACACCTCAAGAAGTTCTTTAACTATGGACTTGACCTCGGCCGTCATAGACGTCCTAAGTGAAGCCATAGCTTCACTTAAGTTGTCTCGGGTGATCGAGTTCAACTCCACGGCCTCGAGTACTTCCTCATCCCCATCCCCGTTGCCAATCATACTCTTCGGGTGGTGAAACCCTTAATAAAGAGACGAGGCTATGATACCAATTGAAAGGATCAATATGGTTGACTAGAGGGGGGGAGGGTGAATAGGCAACTACCAATTTTTAGCTTTTCTTAACAAATTAGGTTTAGCAACAAATAGGTTATCTAGATGTGCAACTAGGTGAGCAACCTATATGATGCTAGCAATAACGACAACACAAGAAAGCAAGATAAACAACACAAGTAAAGCTTGCACAAAGTAAAGGTAAGAGATAACCACAAGTGGAGTAGGAGGAGACGAGGATGTGCTACCGACGTTCCTTCCCTTTGAGAGGAAGTACGTCTCCGTTGGAGTGGTGTGGAGGCACAATGATCCCCAAGAAGCCACTAGGGCCACCGTATTCTCCTCACGCCCTCACACAATGCGAGATGTCGTGATTCCACTAGTGGTGCCCTTGATGGCGGCAACCGGACCTTTACAAACAAGGTTGGGGCTCTCTCCACAACCGAATTGGAGGCTCCCAACACCACCACGAAGCTTCACCACAATGGAATGTGGCTCCAAGGTGACCTCAACCGTCTAGGGTGCTCAAACACCCAAGAGTAACAAGATCCGCAAGGGATTAATGGGGGGAATCAAATTTCACTTGGTGGAAGTGTAGATCTAGGCCTTCTCAAGCATACCCTAAAGAATCAACAAGTTTGATTGGCTAGGGAGACAGATCAGGCAAGAATAAGCTTGTGAGCAACAATGGAGCTTGGGGGAGGAAGAGGTAAGTCAACTTGGAGAAGATGACTCCCTTATATAGTGGGGAAAGAAATCCAACCGTTATGCACCCACAGCCCGTGCACAAGCGGTAGTGCCGCTCAGGTGATCGGTACTTCCGCTGGCATAGAAGTTCTAGTCGTTGCGTTCAAATGAGCAGGTCAGGGAGGTGGTAGTGCCCCTGGAGGGGTACTTCCGCTTGGTGTTGAGCTGCAACCAGAACCAGCGGTAGAAGAGGAGGGCAGGGCGGTAGTGCCGCCCTGGGCGGTACTACCGCAACAAACTACCGCTCTACTTCCGCTTGAGGGACATAACTACCCAGAAGGCAAATAATAAGCGGTACTCCATGCGGTACTGGCACAGCGGTAGTTCCGCCGGAGCGGTACTTCTGCTTAGCTGTAATATGTCCAGTAAACCTGCGGTAGTGGAGTGGTACTCAGAGCTACAGTACCGCTGGAGTGGTACTACCCCGCTGAACTGTCGATGTACTATCGCTCATTTACAGAATGCACAGAACAAGCAGAAGTGAGGGTAGGACTGATCTGTGGCAGTGTTGGTGCAATGATAGGCCCCTTATGTTTTGGAGTTTGTTGACATAAACAGTATGGGACTTATGTGTTTGCTAGTGCACACAGAGTAACAGGTCCTTGATGTATCGAGGAGTTTGATGCAAACGACAAAGATAATCTCCCTGCGCTACAGCGAAGGTTATCACCGAAGATGATCCTAACAAGAGTGACCCCTAAAAATTGCTGAAGTCTAAGCAATTGGTTCATTGTATGTTCGAAGAAAATGACTGCGCTCGAGGAAGAATGAAGACGAAGTAAAGACGTAGCATTTGTTTCGTTATTCTTCTTCTTTCATTGAGTCATAGGACCAACGTACTATTAAGAGGGGTGTAGCGTTCAAAACTTTGATTCTCTGATGCTAAACCCAAATCCTATGAAAGTTGTGAGAGAAATCTCTTTGTGTTCCGAGCAAATACTTGCCAACAAGAGACTGTGATCTTCTTCGTTGCGAGATATTTGTCTCGAACCGAGGAGTTAGCATTACTTGTTCCTCAAGTAATGTTACCATTGCTCCAAAAATCTGACCGTTGTGAATGTGTCGGTTGGCCATTGGCTGGACCCCATGTCCAAAATGGTCATTTCCCATCTGGGAAGGCTACGGCTATAAATAGCCACCCCGCGCCGGCTTTGTCCAGTGGCTGCTCCATTTGATTCTAAGAAGATTGTTGAGCAACCCACTCTCTGAGCGATTTGAGTTTAAAATCCACCAAGAGAAAAACCCTACAGCTGAAGAATTAGATAGTGGTTTAGCATCACTGGAATCTAAGTTTAGTACACTCCGCCTATTACTCTTGAGAGCTGCAAACTCTCTAGACGGTTAGGTGTCAATTTCTTCACAGACCAAGAGTGATTGTGGTTCTCGAAGAAGAAGTCTTTAAAGGTTTGGAGATCGCCTTCAAGTATCTACCACGAGTAATTGGCATCGGTTGACGAATCGATTGTCGAGGAGAATAGGGTGAAGAGAGTTTACCTTCTGTGTTAAGTCACAGCCCCTCCAACCAGACGTAGTCCTTGTGTAGAAGGACGAACCGGTCGAACAATTACCTTATCGCCATCGAGCATCTTCGGTTATCTCTATCACCCATGTTTACCTTCGATGCATTTTCATTCGTGTGATTTGTATCAGTGCATGTCTTAGTTTCCTTTCGGTACTCTGTTTTAGTTCACTGTAGTTTGTTTTTCATTCGTTACGCTGTTGGATTCTGAGAGATTTGAGTTTTCCAAAGAAAATTTAAAACTCCCATTCACCCCCCTGTTGGGAATATAACCCGGCGCTAATAACCCGCCCTGATAGGGCCGGGTTAGATTGATGGCGAATTTAGGAGTTGGGACTTTGAAGAACCAAGACGTACAAGACGCAGCATTAAGGGGCAGCCCACAACATGGGCCGGCTTAGGCTTAAAGTCAGAAGACAGCCCAGGGATGTAACCCGCCATGTAATGATCTACCTTGCAAAGCAAGGTGACTAAGAGTATGGTTCGGTCATGTATCATAACCCAACCCAAAATCTTGTAAGCCGGCGGCCTCGGCCTATATATAAAGGCGAGTCCCCGGCATAGATTAGATAGGTTAGAATCAATCGAAAGCTAGGTTAAGCGAACCCACTCCCTTGTAATCGATACTCTAGCAATACAACATAAAGCAGGACCTGGGTAAACTCGTGTCTCTTGTCCTGCTCAACCCCGGCAAGTTAATCACCGTTGCGATGGCTTCATGCTTAAGTCCTTTCATGAGGACATCTGTCGTGACAAAACCACAATAGTTGGCGCCCACCGTGGGGCCAGTGCATGGTGGTTTCGAGTTCTTGAAGGGCTCTTTCCCAGGGATCGAGGGATATGCCGTTGGCAGGATGACCAAGAGTCGCCGCAGCAAGCTCTACATCGATGACGCTGGCTAGGGCCCCGAGGCCGACTCAATCGAGTACGAGTACCGGGTCCCCTTCGACGGAATTCATGTCTTCATCGGAAAGATCAGCGGATCTGACCCTGAGCCAGACAGCTGCACCGACCTCATCGAGTCGGCTCAGCGCACACAACCCGCCCGGATTCAACCCGGCCGAAGCACGTTTTCGTTGGTTTTGCGCAAGGCATGGAACTCGCAGAAAACTCTGCATCTGGAGGTGAGACTCTCATCTACTCAGGTGATGAGTCCTGGACCGGAGAGACGGAGTCAATTTACCAGCTTCAAGATGGCGGGCTTGGGGGCTATTCTGACGGCAACAATATTCTGGACCCCTATGAGCCACCAAGCCGAGCCGCCATCTTCATGGCAGGCACGACGCCGGCTCTCAACAGCACGGCGACAGGAGCCGCAGCTGCCACTGACCCTTCAGGATCCGGCTCAGCCAAACCGCCGGCTCAGGTTTTGTTGGAGTTGATGAATGAGTTAACAACTTTAATGGGGACTGAGGTCACATCTGAAAACCAAGCAAAGCGCAATGCAGAGATTGCGAAGCTTAGGGAACAGATGACCAAGGCCCAGGAGGATATCAACATGGAGAATGTCAGGATGGCAACAGTACGGGCTCAGATCGAGGCTGAGTCGGAGCGCGTGAAGGCAGAAGCTTGGCATTTAAGTCTGGATCAGAATGAGTCCAACACAGTCCTTCGGAGGAGGCACCAGACCCGCCTGCCTTCGCATTACGAGCCCAGGAACCTGTTCAACACACTGGGTGCAGGACCAAGTACTCCACCAGTTATACCCCAGGCTGCAGAAGCACCTGGGAACAGGGCGGCGGCTCAGCCTCGACAATTAGACCCGCCCCGTAGGGGCCAGTCCCCGCCTCAGCGTTTTGCAACGCCATCGGGTCATTTTTCTAACCCGGTGGATAATATGATAGCAGCAGTTACCCGGCTCAATGCGCTCCCTATCTCCGGTGAGTCTCCCATTGCAGTAGAAGCGTGGAACGCTGTTGAACTCCTTCAAACAGCCATGGCGCAGCAGGAAAAGTATTCATACAGTCATGATCAGGTACACTCAACTCCCCTCCCAAGTCGTAGTTACAGTCGGCATGTTGAGTCGCCCGCAGTCTCTAGCAGTGAGCAACAACGTAACCCGCCCCGTGATAATAACCCGCCCCTTAACCCAAGGACTGATGCTCAGACGATTGTGGATGAGGCCAGAGCCCGCCGTGAGGCGGCGGCGGTGGCTCACCAATGGGCTTATCAGCAGTCTCTGGCGACCCCTTCAGCCTCGGTGGGAGCCGAGTCAAATTCTACAACCGTTGGAGTGCCGTGTTTGGTGTCGGCTTTGCGTAAGGAGTGTCTGCCTAAAGATTTTAAGGGTCCTCGCAAGGTGCCCAATTACACAACAGATCTTCCTTCAGAGGCTTGGATTGAGAGTTATGAGTTAGCCATGGAGATGTTGGATGTCAATGATGTCGTCTGTGCCAAATACTTCACTATGATGTTGGAAGGGCCGGCTCATACATGGTTAAAGGGCATGCCTCCTAATTCTATCAATTCGTGGGCGGAGTTGAAGGCGTGTTTCATCAAGAATTTTCAAGGGACATGCAAGCAGCCTCTGACAATTGTTGATTTGGATCACTGTGTATAGCGTGAGGACGAGTTGGCCCACCATTGGGTTCGGCGGGTCTCCACTATCATTCACTCGTCCGATAATATTACGACGGCTCAGGCGGTTCTAATTCTAGAGAAGAATTGTCACTTCGTACCTCTTAAGCAGAAGCTCGGGCGGCTCAAGCGCACTTGCCAGGACATGGGCGACCTCATGGCTGCTCTCACTAAATATGTAGACTCAGATAGTACAAAGGACCCTGGTTTTGATGATGATAAATCCAATAAGGGCAAGAAGAACGGCAGCAATAAGGGTGAGCAGCAGAACATAGCAGCGAATAATGGCAATAACCAGGGCAATGGTGGTAAGTGGAGACACCCCGATGGCGGGTCAGATCTAGTAGCAAACACCAACACTGGGTAGAAAAACCAGCGCCGCAACGGTAATGGCAAGCCGCCTTTCAGCGGAGGAAAGCCTTTCAACCTTGAGGCAATGCTTAATGACCCTTGCCCAAAGCATAGTCTTCCTAACAAGCTGTCCACTCATGCTTGGAAGGATTGTTACATCATGCGGGAGTTCAGGAATTACAGCCTTCACCAGCATCATGGTAACAACAATGGGCCACTTGGCAGGTCAGGATCTGGTTCTCAGGGGTCCGGCTTTGGTGGTGGCGGCTCAAATTCTGGTTATCAGGGTCAAGGTAACCATGGTGGTCATAACCAACAGTCTAGTCAGGGTAGCCAGCAGCAGAATAATCAGTAAGGATATCAGAGTAATCCAAAATAGCTTAATGGGGGTCAATATCATGTTTTCACTATGAACACAAGCAAACGTGACCAGAAGGTTCATAAGCGAGCGGTCAACGCTGTTGAGCCGGCAGTACCCCAATACTTACGATGGTCGGAGCATACGATCACATGGAGCCGGGAGGATCACCCGCCCCGGGTTGATGATCTGGGTCATCTGGCGTTAGTGGTAGCTCCTCAAGTAGGCGGCTATAAGTTCACAAAAGTGCTTATGGATGGTGGCAGCAGCATCAACATATTATATTACGATACCTTTCGACGGATGAATCTGACAGATAAAGATATCAAGATGTCGTCCACAGTCTTCCATGGAGTGGTGCCTGGCAAGTCGACATATCCTGTTGGCAAAATTGCCCTGGAAGTGGCCTTTGTTGATGAGTATAATTACAGGGCAGAGACACTGTGGTTTGAGGTGGTCAAGATCAAGAGCCCTTATCATGCTTTATTCGGATGGCCGGCTTATGGTAAGTTCATGGCCCGCCCTTGCTATGTATATTTATAGCTCAAGATGCCAGGACAAAAGGGCACGATCACCGTTCACGGGAATCGCAAACTCGCCCTGGAATCCGAGGAAGGAGATGCATCTTATGCAGAGTCAGCTTGCGCTACTGAGGAGCTCAAGTTTTATAAAGACAATGTTGACCCAGCTGATATGACCCCTCTAAAGAAGCCCACCACAAAGTTTGACCCGCCTCTCAAGTTTAAGTCGGCAAAGGATACACAACAAGTTGATTTTGTCCCTGGTGACTCTTCTCAGCAGTTCACCATTGGGACGGAGATGGATCCTAAATAGGAAAGCACGCTCATTGAGTTCATCCGTGAGAATCGAGACATTTTTGCATGGAAGCCTTCTGACATGCCAGGTGTGCCGAGAGAATTCGCTGAGCACCGACTTAATATTGATCCTAAGATGAAACCTGTTCGACAATTCCTTCGTCACTTTAATGAAGAGAGGCGTAAGGTTATTGGGGAAGAAGTAGCCCGGCTCCTAGCTGCCGGGTTCATAGTTGAGGTGTTTCACCCTGAATGGTTGGCTAACCCAGTGCTGGTGCTCAAGAAAAATGACACTTGACGTATGTGTGTTGATTACACAGATCTTAACAAAGCATGTCCAGCTAACCCATTTGCTCTCCCTCGCATTGACCAAATCATTGATGCCATGGCGGGTTGCGAGAGTTTGTGCTTCCTGGATGCATATTCTGGTTATCATCAGATCAAGATGGCAGTGGAGGACCAGGAAAAGATAGCTTTTATAACTCCCTTTGGAGCTTTCTGTTATGTGTCTATGCCTTTTGGGCTCAAGAGTGCCCATGCGACTTACCGGCGTTGTGTTCAGAACTGTTTTCACAAGCAGATTGGTCGAAACGTTCAAGCCTATGTGGATGATATTGTGGTTAAGTCAAGGAAGAAGGAAACCTTACTTGAGGACCTGAAGGAGACCTTTGACAATCACAGGGTGTACAAGATGATGCTTTAACCCGGCCAACTGTGTTTTTGGTGTGCCAGCTAGAAAACTGCTCGGCTTCTTAGTATCAGAGTGGGGCATTGAGGCTAAACCGGAGAAGATTGAGGCAATAACATCTCTGTCTAAGCCGGCGTGTATCAATGACGTTCAATGCCTGGTGGGTCGTATTGCAGCCCTAAGTCGGTTCATAAGCCGCCTTCGAGAGAAGGCAATGCCTTTATATCAGATGATGAAGAAATCTGA
The DNA here is from genome assembly GCA_011799875.1 of Thinopyrum elongatum. Lineage (NCBI taxonomy): Eukaryota > Viridiplantae > Streptophyta > Magnoliopsida > Poales > Poaceae > Thinopyrum > Thinopyrum elongatum. The sequence continues at coordinate 543,746,396 of CM022303.1, forward strand.
TTATTTCGTTTGGAGTGATGCAGCTAATGAGGCATTTGAGGCACTCAAAAAGCAGTTAGCTGAGCCGCTCATTTTGGCTGCTCCCCTCGATAAAGAGCCTTTGCTCCTGTACGTGGCGGCTAATAATAAGGCCGTTAGTGTTGCAGTTGTTGTGGACCGAAAAGAGGCGGGTAAAGAATATCCAGTTCAACGGCTGGCTTATTATGTCAGTGAAGTCTTGACTGAGTCTAAGCAAAGGTACCCACATTGGCAAAAGCTGGTGGGGTGTTCATGGCTAGTCATAAGTTAAAACACTATTTCCTTGGGCATCCTATTACGGTGGTCAGCCCTGCCCCATTAGGAGATATTATTCAGAACAGAGAGGCCACTGGCCGGGTTGCTAAGTGGGCAATTGAGCTGGGGCCACATCATCTTAAGTGTGCCTCGCACAGTTATCAAGTATCAAGCATTGGTGGATTTTATAAATGACTGGACGGAATTGCAAACACCCGAGGAGAAGCCTGACAACACATATTGGACGATCCACTTTGATGGGTGCAGACAGTTGGAAGGCTCGTGGGCTGGAGTTATTTTGACTTCCCCACGAGGTGATCAATTTTGTTATGTTTTAAGGCTAATGTTTCCTTGTACTAACAATGTAGCTAAGTATGAAGCTTTGCTCCATGGGCTTCGTATGGCTAAGGAGATGAATTTAAGCCGGGTCAGATGTCTAGGAGACTCAGACCTTGTGGCACATCAAGTTTTAGGCAAGTGGGATTCTAAAGACCCTCTCATGGCGGCTTATCGTCAGGCAGTCAACAATATTGCTGGTCATTTTAAGGGTTATCAAGTGGATCATATTGATCGATGGAAAAACGAAGCGGCTGATGCACTGTCCCGGCTTGGGTCTCAATGTAAGCCGGTGCCCCCAATGTATTCCTCGATGTGTTACATAATCCTTTGGTTAAATTACCATCAGAGGAAGACATTGCCATACCTGACCTGGAAGGACAGCTGGTGGTGGCTCTTTGTGCTATCCCTGATTGGACGCTGCCATATCTGACTTATCTAACTCGTGGCAAGTTACTTGAGGATGAAAATTTGGCGCGGCAGATCACGCGGCGATCTAAGTCTATGACTATTGTGAATGGCGAGTTACATAGGTGCAGTGTGACCAGCGTTTTTCAATGTTGTGTTTCTCCTGAGGAGGGCTGTGAAATTCTATGAGAGATACATGCAGGCGACTATGGTCATCATGCCAGGTCAAGATCTTTGGTGGCTAAGGCATTTCGTCATGGGTTTTTCTGGTTGACGGCTCATGCAGATGCAGAAGACATAATTAGCAAGTGTGATGGGTGTCAGAAATTTGCAAGGCAAGCTCACGTGCCGGCTCAAGAATTGCGGATGATCCCAATAACTTGGTCGTTTGCGGTCTGGGGGCTTGATATGATTGGACTGCTCAAGAGGTCTAAAGATAAGAAGACCCACCTTCTGGTGGCGGTTGACAAGTTTACCAAGTGGGTTGAGGCAGAGCCAGTTAGCAATTGTGAAGCAGCGACTGCAGCTCATTTTGTCAAAAAGCCGATCTTCCGCTTTGGTTATCCTCATAGTATCATTACTGATAATGGCACAAATTTGTCTAAGGGTGCTATGAAAGAGTTCTGTCAAAGAGAGCACATCCGCCTTGATGTGTCCTCAGTGGCTCATGCATAGTCTAATGGTCAAGAAAAACATGCTAACCAAGAAATTTTGCGAGGGATCAAACCCCGGCTTATGGTTCCTTTGGAACGAATGCCGGGTTGTTTGGTTAAGGAGCTTCCTTTAGTTCTTTGGAGTATCAGGACAACCCCCAATAGATCAACAGGCTACACGCCTTTCTTCATAGTTTACGGTGCAGAGGCAGTTCTCCCAAGTGATATTCGTCATGAATCGCCCAGGGTGGCGGCTTACATTGAAGCAGATAATGAGACGGCGCGTCAAAACGCACTTGATGCCTTGGATGAAGAATGAGACCTCGCAGCAGCCCGATCGGCGATTTATCAACAAAGACCTGCATTGCTATCATAGCCGCAGAGTTAGAACCCGGACATTCCAAGAGGGCGACTTAGTGCTCCGACTGATTCAATATCAGACAGGCATGCATAAGCTATCACCACCTTGGGAGGAACCTTTCATGGAAAGCAAAAATCTCAACAATGGGTCATATTATCTCATTGATATACGTGAGCGCAACAAGTCACATACTTCTGAGGAGGAGACCAACAGGCCGTGGAATATTGCTCATCTTCGGCCTTACTACACTTGAGTCATCGACTCTCATCATTGTACAAAACTTTGTCAATGTATATATCTTTTTATGATCAACATAATAAAGCCGGCATCCCCACAATTCGGGGCCTCTGTCGTTTCATCTCATATTTTCTGTGCATGAGTCTTTATTGGTTGATCATAAGGTCACTTGGGGGCTTACAACTCACTGAGTTTAGCTTTCATACCCTCTTGACCGGCATTAAACGCCATATTATGGGTTAAACCTGCCTGTTTGCAACTTCCTACTCCAACAGGTGACCCGCCGTACTCTTGACAGTCAATCTTTTATGACCCTAAACCCGTCAAGGTTAAAATGGGGGCTTATGTCACGTGAGAGCTGGCTTACAGAGAGGTAGGATAAACTCACCTGTCTGCTTGTTGTTCTCCGCCATGTGGCCGGCCGTAGTCTTAATAGTCAATCTTTATGACCCTAAACAAGTTAAGTTTAAAACAACGGATTTATGTCACGAGAGAACCGGCTTACGGGATGAAAGGCTATCAGGCCAAGCTTCTTTGAATCAAAAATTGAGTTTTTTCAAAAACCAATCTTATTTGGTCATGCTTTTCAAGCTGACTTAACAAATATTTGAGATATACCTGTTTATATTCTCTACTGCTGTTTTAACAGAAACTTTTTATGTTTTTTTTAGTCATGCTTATATGCGGATCATGAATTTCTGGATCATACAGGTCCGGGTCACATTGCTCCAAATTGAGCTTATTGTGGTTATAAGCCGCCAAAGTAATCTTCTCAAAGATTGGTTCTGACCATGAGTCATTGGGTTATAACCCGCCCTGGCCTTTGACTATAAGTCGCCAGTACAGGAATTAATGGATATTTCACATCTTATATGTCAAGACTAAGTACAGAGATACTGCAAAGACAAAACATGCATATATGACTAGATCAAGCATACAAAGATGTTCAGCTGCTGGATCAAACAGTTGGCATAACATGCTCGAAGGCATGACAGGGCAGATAAAGTTTTAACTACGCTATTACAAGGCTATAGCTGAGCCCAAAAGTTTCACTGCTAAGTTTTTCAGGAGTTAGATCACACCTTTGAACCGGCCTCTGTGCCGTCCGGGTTAGATCCCGCCAGTTTCACATCATCATGTCATCTTGAGCTGGAGGTTCCCGGGTCATACTGTGCCGGCTATGCACTTGAGATCTAGAGATTATCCGACGTCCAGTCGATACCGGTTAAGGCCTCAAAGGTTGCTTCGTCATTCATGACAGCAGAAGAGTCAATGTCAGAGGCAAAAATATGCTTATGCCTTTGAGGAGTTAACTCCACAATGTCGAAGGAAGGCACCTTAATTCGCAAGTTGTTGCTATCGTAAGCCAGCTGGTACTTCATCAAGTCCAGTTCTCGTGCAAGCTGACACGCCAAGGGCCACATCTCTTTAACGCATCTGGTAAAATCGGCTTCTTCGAAGATAGACCCGTCATCATTGAATTCAGGACACCCGTCGGCCATTTCTGTTGGGTCCAGCTCGGACTGGTAAGCCTTTGCCCGGCTTAGTGCGGTGATGGCACCTGAGCGGGCGGATGATAGTTTTTGTTCCTCCACTTGCTTCGGCACTGTGGACAAATGTTCCAACACAGTTTTTATCAATGTGGGCGGCTTTTTTCCGTTTGACACAGCCACAAGTGTACGAAGGACGCCAGCATATAATTTCGCCGTCAAGGAGTACACGGCTTTCAGCTTCGTCACTACGTTTTGCCCAAGTCTAGCACTTCTGGCACCTGTTAAAAATTCAGAACAAGAGTCACCAGGCGAGTTAATATCATATTGTTTAAGGTCGCCAGGTGAGTTATTTCAATCAAGTACAACTTTACTTACCGAAGATGGTGGCAGTCATTTGAGAAACATGCTGTTTTAAGCCGGACAACTCAGTCACGGCTTTAAGCTGGGCTTTAGCATCTTCCACTCTTTTCAATAGCGTGGCTTTTTCAGTGTCCCAGTTGGCTCTTTTCGCATCAAAATTGGCCTTGATCTTCTCAATATCTTCCAAGGATGACTTTAAGCTTAATTCTGCCTTGGCCCGTTCAATTTGTTGTGTCTCCAAGCTTTTCTTTAAGTTGGCCATGTTTGACTCGCCCAAACTTAAAGCTTGCTGCCAAGGATTACAACCAATAATATCGTTCAAATAAGTGCTAAAGTGATTGATTCAGCAATTGTATTTAAGTCCCAAGCACATTGCAAGCAATATCCTTGGCACTTGGGGACTAATGTACGATGATTCAGTCTATGCTATAGAAGAACCGAATCATCTTATAAAGATAAGCCGGCCCTTGGGGGCTACAGGCGATTCTCCAAACTGTTCATTTTTTAAAGACCCGACTCATCTTATAAAGATAAGCCGGCCCTTGGGGGCTACAAGTAGATCTTCAAATTTATCATTACAAAGACCCGACTTTTCTCAAAAAGATAAGCCGGCCCTTGGGGGCTACACTTTGGAAGTTTTCATAAGTCTCAAGTATACTCAATGTTTTTCCTATGCTTAAGACTTGGGGGCTATGAGGATATGTATATACAAGACTAAGAGGGGTTAACTTCATACCTCATACTTTTGCTTCATCAGGCTAACTAAACCAGCTTCCATGTCACGGCTTGTATGAAGGCGGCTTAAATAGCCCGCGTGCAACTCGCCTGCACTGAATGCTGCATAGCTTTCCAGATCCAGCTTTGTCTTGCCTTTCTCCAATAAAGGCGTCTCTTCCTTGGCTGAGTGCTTGGTTAGCACTGTGGAGACTTTGGGCGCCTTAAAAGCAGACCCAGTAATGGCAATATCATCAATGCTTTCATCAACACGGATCTCGTCAGTTGGCTTGGCAGGGGATGAAGAAGGTTTAGGACTTGGCGGGTCAAGGTTACCCGCCGGGTTAGTGTCAACATCCATGGCTTCAGAAATTGTTGCCTCAATCTGTGGAGGCGAGTCATTTTTATCATTGTGATGGTCTTCAGGATCATCAGTATGGACCTCAGGGGTTATCAAAACATGTTCTCCCGACTCAGGATTTTTAGGAGCTTTGGAAGAATCGCTAGTCTTTCTCTTCTTCTCCTTGGCTTTGACCCTGGAGTCATAATGGAGTATTAGGACATGTATGACAATAAGTTATAAGCAAAAGTAAAGATTTACCCTCGGTTGACGATGAAGGCAGGCAGCTGCGTTTGAGATGAGGCGCCTGAAGACGGTGGCGACTCCTGGTAATTGGAGTTAGAAGGGTTAAGAGGATGTCTTATAAGACCAGCTCTAGGTAAGGACAAGGTTGGACTATGTGGCACCTCAGCAGGCCGCTTACGGGCAGAGGGTTCATGACTTAACCCGGCCATTAAATCGCCTGAGTCGCCACTTTGAGTCTGAAGGCTTAGATCATGCTAAGTTTTCTTCAAAATAAAGTGGGGATCTAAGTGAGCATCTGGGTGAGAAAACTTTACTTTTCGGACAACCCGCCGTATCCTTTCTGGGGGCGCGGGGTCTGAGCCAGAAGAGATAGGAATTACCTCAGAATCATCAGCCCGACTGTTGGCAACTTCATCCTGAGAACAAGAAGAGTCAGCTAATTCAACAAAGAGTTGTCCAAGAGAATCAAGTTCTACCTCGGACGGGTTATCAGCGTCAGCTGACTCGCCTACGGCAGCCGGCTCAGCAACGGCAGCAGGCTTGTTCTTTTTTAATTTTGGGCCGGTCCTTACCTTGGCCACAACAGTTTTGATTTTCCTCTTCCAAAAAGCAGAGTCGGGCTATGTAATAAGAAAAGATTGACAAGTGAGATACATAACATAATCAAAGATATTTTAAACCGGACATAAGATAGTACTTACAGCTAAGACCGGGTTAAGCTTGAAGAACGGAGGCAGTCCTATCTTGTTCCAATTTTCTTGTGACTCCCCAAGTAAGGAGTTCACAGCTTGAAAGACATCTTCAGCAGTGAAGTCGTCAGAACTGTATCGTTGAGGATCATCTGACTCGCCAGAGTAGTTGCACATTAAACTAGGCCAGCGACTTAGGGGAAGAATCTTCCATGAGAGCCAGCAGTAGGCTAAGTCAACCCCTGTCAACCCATTGGCTAGTAAAGTTGTTATCTTGAGGTAATGTTGGAGAGCTTCAGTGTGTTCAGTTGGAATGAGTTGGCTTGGCGGGTTAAAGTTGATGTGAAGACGATCAACCCGATAACCCAGCAGAGTGTTCTCATTGGCTGGGGCAGTGTTTTTACAGTAGAACCAAGTTTTAACCCATCCCATGGGATGGCTCAACAAAACAGTGGCAGGAAAGCAGCCATCTCGGCATCTCTGAATTGAGATCCCGCCTAATTATTGAGTCAGACCGCTAGCACACTCAGTCTGGTGATTCAAGTAGAATAACTCCTTGAGGAGGGCAACGGTGGGTTCTACATGCAAATAAACTTCACAAAATATTTGGAAGTGGCAGAGGTTCATTACTAAATTTGGGCCTATGTCTTGAGGATGGAGGTTGAAGTAGTGCAAAACATCCCGAAAGAACTTTGACCCGGGCGGTGTGAAGCCCCTAAGAATATGGTCAGTGAAAACTATCACTTCTCCTTCGCCAGGATTGGGGACATTTTCTCCTTGGCAGAGTCGCCAACCAATTTCTTCCTGAGCCGCTAAGAGGCCTTGATCTGCATAATCTTTGAGCATTTGCTCAGTGACTAGAGAAGGGCCCCAATTGCAAAGGGTGATTTTTGCCATAGTGAGTCACCTAAAAGATAATATGAAGGCGAGTTATTTCAAAAGGGATACTAACTCATCAAAAATACAAGAATGAGCAGTATAAAGATAAGCCGCCTTAAGCTAATGGCGGGTTCAATGAAAGAAGCAATTTCTGGAATTTTGGCGGGTTACAAGTACATTGATAAGCCGCCCGAAAGTGAAGGGCGGGTTAGTTATCTAAAGATCCAAGATTGCTGAATTCTGCTAAGTATGGGGCAAACAAGTTTCACATTTTACAACTATATTTACGGATCTACGAGCAGTGCAAAAAAGGAAAATAATTGCTAAACCTAAAGGGTGGCAATGGAAGAACTAGCAGGCAACCTATCGAGCCTAAGGACAATACAAGTTGTCTACAAAAATAAGATGGCATAAAGAATACTACCGCAATACTTCTATAGCTTTTTGGATCAAACACGGGCTCTGTTCAAAGAATATGATGAACTCGGACGAACACCGATGAACTCTATGAAATTGGGTGACCTACTACAGATTTGAGAAGAAAGAGGAGGTGGAACCTGACGGTGGTGACGAAAAGCGGAGGTGCGCCGCTGAACCCTGACGGGGAGGTGTTGCGGCCTCGAGTGAAGAGGGCTGGTGCGGCTCGACTGTTGCGGCGGAGCTCCGGTGGCGAAGAGTTTTTGCGAGGAGGAAGAAGAAGAGGAGGCGACGGGGTAAAAGTGAAAAAGACGAACCCCCGTGCCTATTTATAAGGAAAAGAGGAATAGTAAATGACCGGTGCGAAGATCGAGGATGCGCAACAAATTTCACAACAAAGGGACGCCTCGATTTTCAGAATGACAGATTTATACAAAGATTCGCTATGACATCATGAAGGTTTTCCAGAAATTACGGAGGTGACATCATCTTTTTATTATGGCGTGTTACAAAGATTTTTTTTAAATTGCGGCTGAAGGAAATGAAGAGAAGACTCTCCAAGCAGAAGGTTTAAAGATTGACATGAACAAGTTCAAATCAATCTGGGGCCTGATGTTGGGGATATAACCCGGCGCTATAACCCTCCCTGATAGGGCCGGGTTAGATTGATGACGACTTAAGGAGTTGGGCCTTTGAAGAACCAAGACATACAATACGCAGCATTAAGGGGGCGGCCCACAACATGGGCCGGCTTAGGCTTAAAGTCAGAAGACAGCCCAGGGATGTAACCCGCCATGTAATGATCTACCTTGCAAAGCAAGGCGACTTAGAGTATGGTTCGGTCATGTATCATAACCCGACCCGGACTATTGTAACCCGGCGGCCTCGACCTGTATATAAAGGCAAGTCCCCGGCATAGATTAGACAGGTTAGAATCAATCGAAAGCTAGGTTAAGCGAATCCGCTCCCTTGTAATCGATACTCTAGCAATACAATATAAAGCAGGACGTAGGCTTTTACCATGATCGTGAGGGGCCGAACCTGGGTAAACTCGTGTCTCTCGTCCCGCTCAACCCCGACAAGTTAATCACCGTTGCGATGGCTTCATGCTAAAGTCCTTTCACAAGGATATCTGTCGTGACAAAACCACGACACCTCCCCCTCTGGTAGACATACTTCGTTCCTACAATTGGTATCAGAGCAGGGTACTCCTTGACTCTGCTCATTTTAGTATAACGACTTTGGAGTTTAAGTATGTCTTCAGTGAACTACAAATCGCATCTCAAGATTCCCATATTTGATGGGACGGACTACCCCTTCTGGAAGGAGAAGTTGAAGATCCGTCTCCGAGCAATAGATGATGATATGTGGAACATGGTGCAGTTCGGGCTCACAATCATTGTACCTCAAGCCCCTACAGATGAAGAAAAGAAGCTCATTTAGCTGGATGCTCAAGCCAAAGATGAGATTGGCGGGCATCTCAATCGAGCGCAATTTCTTCACTATCACCTGTGTGAAACTGCGAAGGAATTGTGGGATGTCCTCGAGAAGATAAATGAAGGAGTTTCATCTCAGAAAGAAGCTCAAATTGATACTCTTTGAGCCAAATTCAATCGATTCAAGCGCATTGGGAATGAAAGCTGCCAGCAAACCTTTGATCACCTGAGTGACATCACAAATGAACTTCAAGGTCTCAGCGCCAAAGACATCACTTACCATGAAGTTGTGAAGAAACTGCTTTGATCTCTTGACAATTCTTTCTCCACACTTGCTCTGATGATACGTGAACGAGCTGATTTCAAGAACCTTGACTCTGCTGATATCATGGAAAGACTGAACACCCACAAGGAACAGGAAGAAGAGAAAAGAGATCTATATGGCTCAAGTCAATGAAAAATCATGCTCTCAAGGCTGTGGCTGATTCTTCCTCCGATGGAAATGCCGAAGAAGATTCAGATGAACCAGAAAGACTCAGCAAAGATCTCGCACTGATCACAAAAAGATTTCAACGCTTTCACAAGAAGAGCCAGTTCCAGCAAAGAAGTTCAAGCAACTCTGGGGGTTCAAAATCTTCATCAAAACCTGCTATAGAATACACCTGTTTCAAGTGCAAAAAGCCTGGACACTTCATTTCGGACTGTCCTCTCTGGGAAGCAGAAATCCGTGCTAGTGGAAGATATGATTCTGGCAACCATCGAGGCAAAAGCAAGAGCAAGAACTACGAATCCGATGATGAGAAGAAAAAAAATTCTTCAAGAAGAAGGATGACTCCACTTCAAAATCTTCATCAAGAACTTCATCAAGGAACCCTTCCAAGTCCTCCTCCAACCGCAAGGTTAACTCTTGCAAGGCCAAGGCGTACATCGCAAGGAAATGGATTCCGATGAAGAAGAACCGCCAGAATCCGAAGAAGAAGAAGAATCCGATGAGGATTCCGACTCGGGCATGGCTGGCATAGCCTGTGCCTCTTCTCCTGCGACAAACTTCTTCGGGAACCCGTCAAGCGACGAGGAATCTCCTGCCTACTGCTTCATGGCCAAAGCTTTAAAGGAAAAGGTATCCTCCAAAAATCATAAGATTCACTCCCGTGATCAATATTCTTCTGATGAGGATGACCATGCTAAGTTGATCAAAATTGCTAACATTCAACGAAACTCCCTTGAGAAAATAGAGAAAACCCTCAGGAAATCTGAAGGGTTGTTGGTTGAGGAGATGGAGAAAAATTTGTTGCTGACCGAAGAGTATTCCACTCTCAAGTCACGAATGGCTGAACTATCAACTCGTCATGATTTCCTCTCAGTTGACCAAGGAAGATTGACCTATGATTACCTAAAAAAGAAATAGGAACTCGAGGCGCTGAGAGAGGCTCATGGGGATTTTATCAGAGAAAATTCTCTTCTCACCCAACAACTTAAGGATAAACCTGAGGTGTTTGTGCCACCTTGCTTAAAATGCCTCGAACGAAATAATGCTGAATCATCTATTAGCGCTAACCCCTCGGTCGAGGAAAATGGTTCTATTTCTGATGAAAATGCTAGTGAGGGAGTGATGGACTAAGGGGTCCTCGGGGCATCGGCCCATTGTGTCGGGGGGATGTCCCCCGGGTAGGCCCAAGATGGCGAACGACGCTTCAAAACTTTGCTAAGGGAGTTCCCCCTGGCTGGAATCTGGCTGGCTGGAACCTGGCTGGGTTCTCCCTAGCCGGGTTCTCCCTGGCCGGGTTCTCCCTGTCCGGGTTCTCCCGGGCTGGGTTCTCCCTGGCCGGGTTCCCCGGGCTGGGTTCTTCTTGGCCGGGTTCTCCCTGTCCGGGTTCTCCCGGGCGGGGTTCTCCCTGGCCGGGTTCTCCTGAGGCGGGGTTCTCCCTGTCCGGGTTCAGCCTGTCCAGGTTCAGCCTGGCCAAGTCAACTAAGACATCCCGTCGGACCTGCGCAGACGTGACAGCCATACTCTACAGTGGAGCACTGTAGATGAGCGGCTGGCACTGTAGATGAGCAACTGGCACTGTTCCTGCGTCACGTGACACCTCAACAGTGCATAGTTGGTCATATGTCCATTCCAACAGTGTAGTTAGGCCATGTGGGCCACCACTTGTCCCCTAGGCACCCCTATATAAGGTGACCCAGGGAGCCCATTTTCCATGGGGGACACTCCCTCTAACTCTCTCGTTCACACACTCACAAATGAGGCAGAGAAGAGGAACGCTCCCAGCCTCCTTCTTCCTCCTCTGGATACAGCTCCAGGAGCAACTCTGTACTGCTACATATACACTGCATATATCATCAGACATGCAGGAGTAGGGGTGTTACCTCCACACGAGGGCCCCGAACCTGGGTAAGCCACCGTGTGCTGCTTGCCCAATCCCGTCCCTTGAAGTCCACTGCAGCCTTGCCCTCACCTCAAGCCACCCCGTGGCATCTGTCGTCTCGCGAACCCGCCCGCGAGATAACCACGACAGTTGGCGCCCACCATGGGGCAAGCTGCTGTTGGAACCGCGGTCTGGGCGGGACCATCTTCGTCGTCACCACGGCGTCTCGCCGTCTCTCCGATAGCGCTCGGGGGCCCGACGTCGACACGCCCCCGGCGCGGTCGCCCTCCTCGTCAGCCTCGCCCTCTTCATCATCACCACCGAGACGTCACCGCCGTCTCCCCGGCACCGGCCGGGGGCTTGACATCAGCACGCCCTCAGCGCGTTCGTGCTGGGCGGTGCATCTTCATCATCTGTCGTCAGTCCGCGCGCGCTGCTTCGGCCCCGGCTCCACACCATCTCTGTCTGCGCGCGTGCGTTGCCACCGCCTCATTTCCGTTGGCCGCGTCCGTCCGCACGCCGCTCCACCCACGGCCGCACGTCTGCTCCTCTCCGTGCTGCATCTCGCTCCGGCTGGGACGCGCAGTCACTCCTCCATACACTAGCCAGCAAGTAAGACATTGCCCGTACACTCGCTCTGCTCTGCTCCGCTGTGCCTCCGTCCTGCTGCGGTCGCACCTTGCCGTTGCTGTGCCGCGACGCGCTGGACGCTCCTCCACGATGAGCTCGTCGCTGGCCGGCTGCATGCACACGTGCACGTAATGAAAGAGATTCAGTCAAAGTAGCTTGCTTGGCCGGCTCCACAAAGTAGTGAATTTCAAACAAGGCAGTCAGCTTGGCTGGCTGCATGCACATGTGCTTTGCCGGGTCCCAGTCAACCACCTGACCCATCGCGCCGCACCGCCTCCGCACCTCACCGTGGCTCCCCGTCATCGCTCCCGCGCTGGTCCGCCCCGGCCTTGTTTCTGCAGGGCCGCACTCCCGCGCGCCCGCTGGCCCCTGCGCCAGTCGGCTCCGCTCGCCTCGCGGCCGGCTCGCCGCCAGCTGGCCCCGCCCAAGCGTGCGCCTCCTCCCGCGGCGCCCCTCGCTGGCTCCCGCTCTGCTCCGCCCTGACCATTGCCTCGCGTGCTCCCGCGCTCCTCCACCGCGCCCGCGTCACCTCCCTGTGCCGCCTCCAGCTCGCCGGTCCGCCCAGACCGGCTCCCACGCGCCGACTCCTCGCGTTGACCCAGCCGCCCCACTCCATCTGGCCCCGTCCGCGCCTCGCTGGCATCTCCTCCGCTAGCAGCCAGGCCTCGTCCCGCGCCTGCCGGCTCGTCCTCGCTGCGCCTTCCGGGCTCCCGGTCGCTTCACCCTCGACCACACCCGGCGTCGCGGCCGGCCGCCTCCGCTCCTGCGCAGTGCGCCCGCATCCCGGCCCCCCGCGCGCCGGCTGGCCAGCTCGTCGACCCGGCCGGCCCACCTCCCCAGCCAGCTCGCGCTCGCCCGTCCCGGCAGGCCAGCTCCGCCCGCGCCGCCCAGCCACCTCCCGCGGCGTCCCGTGCCCTCCGCGCAGCCCGGCCTCCGCCTCCCCCGCGTACCCGGCCCGGGCCGGCTCCATCCGCGCCCGTCCGCGCCGCCCGGGTCCGCCGCGTCCACGCCCGTCTCCCGAGCCGCCCGCCAGCCGGCTCCAGGCCCGTGACGGGTCGCCTCCTCCCGCGCCTGCCGGCTCCCGCTCGCCTCGTGGCCGGCTTCGGCCGTCTCCGCGTTCCGGCCACGCCAGCTCCCGCTGCGCCCGCTCTGCCTCGGCCTCGGCCGGCTCCGCGGCTCCGTTCGGCCCCGCGCGCCGAGCCGGATCCGCCTACCATGCCAGCATCCATCTCCGCGCGTCCGTCTGCCCACGCCGGCTGCCCCGACGCCCACCCTGGGCTTAGCGCACTCTGCTTCGCCCGGCTGCCCCGAGAAGAAAGAAAAAGACAAGAGAAAACAGAGAGAAAGCGGCTGGGTAAAAAAAAGAAAAGAAAAGAAAAGAAAAAGAAGGCTGCGAGACACCTCCGCCCGCCCACGGCGCCGCTCTGCCGGCGGCCCTGCCTGCCCGTTTCAATGCTCGTTCGGCTGTGCCAAGCCGACCCGGCCGCCTCGACGCATCGACGGCTGTGTCAAGACGGATCGGCTACGTCCCGCTCCGCCGCCTGGCCGGTCGGGATCGACCGGCTGGATCCCCTTTGAGCGCCCGGAGGCTCGAAGGCTATCCCCAATGGCTGCGCTCTGCGAGCACCAAGCCGCACCGGCTGCAAGCCGGCAACCGGATTCAATCGACAACCTCGGCCTCATCTACAAGAAAACCAATGTGAGCTCCTCACTCGTATAATTTTGCACCGCGCAAACACGGATAACGCCGAGCGACCCTCGGGGGCCATCTCTGCATTTTTTTTACAGTTGCACTACTGTCCGCCCAGGCGCCAGCTAGTCTCGGCCCGGAGGCTGGCCGCTCGGCCCGATACGTTTGTTCCCGCAGACAGCTTAGTAGCGCATATGGTACCGAAGGCCCACCTCTCAGCCACATACCGCCACGCGGCTGTCCGGCAAGCGAGAGCAAAAGCTGGAGGTCACCCCACGTGAAAAACGTCCGGGAGAAGACGACTTGGGCAACCCGGTTGTTTCCTTTATGAGTATCTGCTCGGTCAAATCTGCTACCAGAGTCTGAGTACTGTCCGCTCCACTCCGCGGCCACTCTTCGTAACAGCTACAGACCGGCTCCCGGCTGTCTAGCTAACAAGAGGCAAAGCCAAAGAGCGGAGGGGACATGAAAAAGATTGAAGGGGGCTCGGACGAAACCGAGTCGGCACCCTCCGCATAAAACTTGCAATACCAAAAGCAAACATTTGATATATCTGCACGGACTAACCTTGTCTTTTGCACGATCATCTCTGTGGGGAACCCCCTCCTCGCCCGGAGGATACACGCAGGTTGCAGGACCGCCGCCGGCTGCAACCGGCATTTCCGACGCCACCGTCCGCTTCATCAACAACAAGACTCTCCGCCCAACTTTTCCAAGTTGCCCGGAGGCTCGGAGGCTACACCCAGTGGGTGCGCTTGCGCGCCCCCACTCAGCCGGCGGACTCCACTTCCGTGCCTGGTAGGGCCCCGTGCCCATCAACTGGCGGACTCCGCGTTCGCGCCCGGCTGGGCCCGTGCCCACCAGCCGGCGGACTCCGTGTCCGCGCCCGGCACCCTCGACGTCGCCGTCGGCTTCATCATCAACAGCAAGACCCTCCGCCCAACTTTTCTAAGTTGCCCGGAGGCTCGGAGGCTACACCCAGTGGGTGCGCTTGTGCGCCCCCACTCGGAACACGCCACGCCTGTTGCACCCCGCCGCCGGCTGCAACAGGAATCCTCGACGCCATCGTCTGCATAACCAACCGCGAAGACCCTCCGCCCAACTTTTCAAGTTGCCCGGAGGTTCGGAGGCTACACCCAGTGGGTGCGCTTGTGCACCCCCACTGGAAGCAAGCCGCGCCGGCTGTCATCGACATCTTCCGCTTCATCAACGCCGCCAAAACCCTTCGCCCAACTTTTCCAAGTTGCCGGGAGGCTCGAAGGCTACTGTCGGGGGGATGACCCCCGGGTAGGCCCAAGACGGCGAACGACGCTTCAAAACTTTGCCAGGGGAGTGCCCCCTGGCTGGAACCTGGCCGGGTTCTCCCTGGCTGGGTTCTCCCTGGTCGAGTTCTCCCGGGCGGGGTTCTCCCTGTCCGGGTTCTCCCGAGGCTAGGTTCTCCCTGTCCGGGTTCAGCCTGGCCAAGTCAACTAAGACGCCCCGTCGGACCTGCGCAGACGTGACGGCCATACTCTACAGTGGAGCACTATAGACGAGCGGCTGGCACTGTAGATGAGCAACTGGCACTGTTCCTGCGTCATGTGACACCTCAACAGTGCATAGTTGGTCATATGTACATTCCAACAGTGTAGTTAGGCCATGTGGGCCACCACTTGTCCCCTGGGCACCCCTATATAAGGTGACCCAGGGAGCCCATTTTCCATGGGGGACACTCCCTCTAACTCTCTCGTTCACACACTCACACATGAGGCAGAGAAGAGGAACGCTCCCAGTCTCCTTCTTCCTCCTCTGGATACAGCTCCAGGAGCAACTCTGTATTGCTACATATACACTGCATATATCATCAGACATGCAGGAGTAGGGGTGTTACCTCCACACGAGGGCCCCGAACCTGGGTAAGCCACCGCGTGCTACTTGCCCAATCCCGTCCCTTGATCTCCACTGCAGCCTTGCCCTCACCTCAAGCCACCCCGTGGCATCTGTCGTCTTACGAACCCGCTCGCGAGATAACCACGACAGTTGGCGCCCACCATGGGGCAAGCTGCTGCTGGAACCACGGTCCGGGCGGGACCATCTTTGTCGTCACCGCGGCGTCGCGCCGTCTCTCCGATAGAGCTCGGGGGCCCGACGTCGACACTCCCCTGGCGCAGTTGCCCTCCTCGTCGGCCTCGCCCTCTTCATCATCACCACCGAGACGTCACCGCCGGCTCCCCGGCGCCGGCCGGGGGCTTGACATCAGCACGCCCTCGGCGCGTCTGTGCTGGGCGGTGCATCTTCGTCATCTGTCGTCAGTCCGCGCGCGCTGCTTCGGCCCTGGCTCCACACCACCTCTATCCGCACGCGTGCGTCGCCACCGCCTTGTTTCCGTTGGCCGCGTCCGTCCGCATGCCGCTCCACCCACGGCCGCACGTCTGCTCCTCTCCGTGCTGCGTCTCGCTCTGGCTGGGGCGCGCGGTCACTCATCCATACACTAGCCAGCAAGTCAGACATTGCCCATAAACTCGCTCTGCTCTACTCCGCTGTGCCTCCGTCCCGCTGCGGTCGCACCTTGCCGTCGCTGTGCTGCGATGACCCTCGTGTCTCCGCGCGCCTGCGCGCTGGACGCTCCTCCATGATGAGCCCCTCGTTGGCCGGCTGCATGCACACGCGCACGTAATGAAAGAGATTCAGTCAAAGTAGCTTGCTTGGCCGGCTCCACAAAGAAGTGAATTTCAAACAAGGCAGTCAGCTTGGCTGGCTGCATGCACATTGCTTCGCCGGCTTCCAGTCAACCACCTCACCCATCGCGCCGCACCGCCTCTGCACCTCATTGTGGCTCCCCGTCAACGCTCCCGCGCTGGACCGCCCCAGCCTTGCTTTTGCAGCGCCGCACTCCCGCGCGCCCGCTGGCCCTTGCGCCAGCCGGCTCCGCTCGCCTCGCGGCCGGCTCGCTGCCAGCCAGCCCCGCCCAAGCGCGCGCCTCCTCCCGCGGCGCCCCTCGCTGGCTCCCGCTCTGCTCCACCCTGGCCACTACCTCGCGTGCTCCCACGCTCCTCCACCGCGCCCGCGTCACCTCCCTGTGCCGCCTCCAGCTCGCCGGTCCGCCCAGACCGGCTCCCACGCGCTGGCTCCTCGCATCGACCCGGCCGTCCCGCGCCATCTGGCCCCGTCTGCGCCTCGCCGGCATCTCCTCCGCTAGCAGCCAGGCCTCCTCTCGCGCCTGCCGGCTCGTCCTTGCTGCGCCTTCCGGGCACCCGGTCGCTTCGCCCTCGTCCACGCCCGGCGTCGCGGCCGGCCACCTCCGCTCCTGCGCAGTGCGCCTGCATCCCGGCCCCCCGCGCGCCGGCTGGCCCCCTCGTCGACCCGGCCGGCCCGCCTCCCCAGCCGGCTCGCGCTCGCCCGTCCCGGCAGGCCGGCTCCGCCTGTGCCGCCCAGCCACCTCCCGCGGCGTCCCGTGCCCTCCGCGCAGCCCGGCCTCCGCCTACTCCACGTACCCGGCCCAGGCTGGCTCCATCCGCGCCCGTCCGCGCCGCCCGGGTCCTCCGCGTCCACGCCCGTCTCCCGAGCCGCCCGCCACCCGGCTCCAGGCCCCTGACGGGTTGCCTCCTCCCGCCCCTGCCGGCTCCCGCTCGCCTCGTGGCCGGCTTCGGCCGTCTTCGCATTCCAGCCATGCTAGCTCCGGCTGCGCCCGCTCCGCGCCGGCCTCGGCCGGCTCCGCGCCTCCATCCAGCTCCGCGCGCCGAGCCGGCTCCACCTACCATGCCAGCGTCCGTCTCCGCGCGTCTGTCTGCCCACGCCGGCTGCCCCGACGCCCGCCCTGGGCCTAGCGCGCTCCGCTTTGGCCGGCTGCCCCGAGAAGAAAGAAAAAGACAAGAGAAAACAGAGAGAAAGCGGCTGCGTAAAAAAAGAAAGAAAAGAAAAGAAAAAGAAGGCTGCGAGACGCCTCCGCCCGTCCGCCGGCGGCCCTGCCTGCCCGTTTTAGTGCTCGGTCGGCTGTGCCAAGCCGACCCGACCGCCTCGACACATCGGCGGCTGTGCCAAGCCGACTCGGCTACGTCCCGCTCCGCCGCCTGGCTGGTTGGGCTGGACCCCCTTCGAGTGCTCGGAGGCTCGAAGGCTACCCCCAATGGCTGCGCCGGCGCGCTCTGCGAGCACCAAGCCGCGCCGGCTGCAAGCCGGCAGCCGGATGTCATCGACAACCTCGGCCTCGTTTACAAGAAAACCAATGTGAGCTCCTCACTCGTATAATTTTGCATCACGCAAACACGGATAACCCCGAGCGACCCTCGGGGGCCATCTCTGCATTTTTTTACAGTTGCACTACTGTTCGCCCTGGCGCCAGCTAGTCTCGGCCCGGAGGCTGGCCGCTCGGCTCGATACATTTGTTCCCGCAAACAGCTTAGTAGCGCATACGGTACCGAAGGCCCACCTCTCAGCCACAGACCGCCACGCGGCTGTCCGGCAAGCGAGAGCAAAAGCTGGAGGTCACACCACGTGAAAATTGTCCGGTAGAAGACGACTTGGGCAACCCGGTCGTTTCCTTTATGAGTATCTGCTCGGTCGAATCTGCTCCCAGAGTCTGAGTACTGTCCGCTCCACTCCGCGGCCAATCTTCGTAACAGCTACAGACCGTCTCCCGGCTGTCTAGCTAACAAGAGGCAAAGCCAAAGAGCGGAGGGGACATGAAAAAGATTGAAGGGGGCTCGGACAAAACCGAGTCGGCATCCTCCGCATAAAACTTGCAATATCAAAAGCAAACATTTGATATATCTGCGCGGACTAACCTTGTCTTTTGCATGATCATCTCTATGGGGAACCCCCTCCTCGCCCGGAGGCTCGGAGGCTACACGCGGGTTGCAGGCCCGCCGCTGGCTGCAACCGGCATTTCCGAAGCAACGTCCGCTTCATCAACAATAAGACCCTCCGCCCAACTTTTTCAAGTTGCCCGGAGGCTCGGAGGCTACACCCAGTGGGTGCGCTTGCGTGCCCCCAGTCAGCCGGCGGACTCCACGTCCGTGCCCGACAGGGCCTCGTGCCCATCAGCTGGTGGACTCCGCGTCCGCGCCCAGCAGGGCCCATTCCCACCAGCCGGCGGACTCCGTGTCCGTGCCCGGCACCCTCGACATCGCCGTCGGCTTCATCCTCAATAGCAAGACCCACCGCCCAACTTTTCCAAGTTGCCCAGAGGCTACACCCAGAGGGTGCACTTGCGCGCCGCCACTCGGAACACGCCACGCCTGTTGCACCCCACCGCCGGCTGCAACCGGAATCCTCGATGCCATCGTCTGCATCAACAACCGCAAAGACACTCTGCCCAACTTTTGAAGTTGCCCGGAGGCTACACCTAGTGGGTGCGCTTGCACACCCCCATTGGAAGCAAGACGCGCCGGCTGCTGTCCGCAGCCGGCTGTCATTGACATCTTCCGCTTCATCAACGCCACCAAAACCCTCCGCCCAACTTTTCCAAGTTACCCGGAGGCTCGGAGGCTACTGTCGGGGGGATGACCCCCGGGTAGGCCCAAGACGGTGAACGACGCTTCAAAACTTTGCCAGGGGAGTGCCCCCTGGCTGGAACCTGGCCGGGTTCTCCCTGGATGGGTTCTCCCGGGCTGTGTTCTCCCTGGCGGGGTTCTCCCTGTCCGGGTTCTCCCTGACTGGGTTCTCCCTGGCCGGGTTCTCCCTGTCCGGGTACTCCCGGGGTGGGTTCTCCCTGGCCGGGTTCTCCTTGGCCCGGTTCTTCTTGTCCGGGTTCTCCCGGGGCTGGGTTCTCCCTGTCCGGGTTCTCCCAGGCTAGGTTCTCCCTGGCCGGGTTCTCCCTGTCTGGTTTCTCCCGGGGCTGGGATCGCCCTGTCCGGGTTCACCCTGTCCAGGTTCAGCCTGTCCGGGTTCAGCCTGGCCAGGTCAACTAAGACGTCCCGTTGGACCTGCGCAGACGTGACAGCCATACTCTACAGTGGAGCACTGTAGATGAGCGGCTGGCACAGTAGATGAGCAACTAGCACCGTTCCTGCGTCATGTGACACCTCAACAGTGCATAGTTGGTCATATGTCCATTCCAACAGTGTAGTTAGGCCATGTGGGCCACCACTTGTCCCCTGGGCACCCTTATATAAGGTGACCCAGGGAGCCTATTTTCCATGGGCGACACTCCCTCTAACTCTCTCGTTCAAACACTCACACATGAGGCAGAGAAGAGGAGTGCTCCCAGCCTCCTTCTTCCTCCTCTGGATATAGCTCCAGGAGCAACTCTCTACTGGTACATATACACTGCATATATCATCAAACATGCAGGAGTAGGGGTGTTACCTCCACACGAGGGTCCCGAACCTGGGTAAGCCACGGCGTACTGCCTGCCCAATCCCGTCCCTTGATCTCCACTGTAGCCTTGCCCTCACCTCAAGCCACCCCGTGGCATCTGTCGTCTTGCGAACCCCCCCCCCACTCAGCCGGCGGACTCCACGTCTGTGCCCGGCAAGGCCCCGCGCCCATCAGTCAGTGGACTCCACGTCCGCGCCCCGCAGGGCCCCGCGCCCACCAGCCGGCGGACTCCGTGTCCGTGCCCGGCATCCTCGACGTCGCCGTCGGCTTCATCATCAACAGCAAGACCCTCCGCCCAACTTTTCCAAGTTGCCCGGAGGCTCGGAGGCAACACCCAGTGGGTGCGCTTGCGCGCCCCCACTCGAAACACGCCACGCCTGTTGCACCCCGCCGCCGGCTACAACCGGCATCCTCGACGCCATCTTCTGCATCAACAACCGCGAAGACCCTCCGCCCAACTTTTCCAAGTTGCCCGGAGGCTACACCCAGTGGGTGCGCTCGCGTGCCCCCACTCAGCCGGAGGACTCCACGGCCCCACCCGGCAGGGCCCCGCGCCCATCAGCCGGCAGTCTCCATGTCCGCGCCTGACAGGGCCCCGCTCCCACCAGCCGGCGGACTCTGTGTCCGTGCCCGGCACCCTCGACATCGCCGTCGGCTTCATCATCAACAGTAAGACCCTCCGCCCAACTTTTCCAAGTTTCCCAGAGGCTCGGAGGCTACACCCAGTGGGTGCGCTTGTGCGCCCCCACTCGGAACATGCCACGCCTATTGCACCCCGCCGCCGGCTGCAACCAGCATCCTCGACGCCATCGTCTTCATCAACAACTGCGAAGACCCTCCGCCCAACTTTTCAAGTTGCCCGGAGGCTCGGAGGCTACACCCAGTGGGTGTGCTTGCGCGCCCCCACTGGAAGCAAGCCGCGCCGGCTGCGGTCCGTAGTCGGCTGTCATCGACATCTTCCGCTTCATCAACGCCGCCAAAACCTTCCGCCCAACTTTTCCAAGTTGCCCGGAGGCTCGGAGGCTACTGTTGGGGGGATGACCCCCGGGTAGGCCCAAGACCGCGAACGACGCTTCAAAACTTTGCCAGGGGAGTGCTCCCTGGCTGGAATCTGGCTGGGTCCTCCCTGGCCGGGTTCTCCAGGGCTGGGTTCTCCCTGGCCGAGTTCTCCCTGTCCGGGTTCTCCCGGGCTGGGTTCTCCTTGGCAGGGTTCTCCCTGTCCGGGGCACCCCGGCTGGGTTCTCGCTGGCCGGGTTCCCCGGGCTGGGTTCTCGCTGGCCGGGTTCTCCCGGGGCTGGGTTCTCCCTGGCAGGGTTCTCCCTGTCCAGGTTCTCCCAGGGCTGGGTTCTCCTTGTCCGGGTTCTCCCTGGCCAAGTCAACTAAGACGTCCTGTCGGACCTGCGCAGACATGACGGCCATACTCTATAGTGGAGCACTGTAGATGAGCGGCTGGCACTGTAGATGAGCAACTAGCACTGTTCCTGCGTCATGTGACACGTCAACAGTGCATAGTTGGTCATATGTCCATTCCGACAGTGTAGTTAGGCCATGTGGGCCATCACTTGTCCCCTGGGCACCCCTATATAAGGTGACCCACGGAGCCCATTTTCCATGGGGGACACTCCCTCTAACTCTCTCGTTCACACACTCACACATGAGGCAGAGAAGAGGAGCGCTCCCAGCCTCCTTCTTCCTCCTCTGGATATAGCTCCAGGAGCAACTCTGTACTGCTACATATACACTGCATATATCATCAGACATGCAGGAGTAGGGGTGTTACCTCCACACGAGGGCCCCGAGCCTGGGTAAGCCACCGCGTGCTGCTTGCCCAATCTCGTCCCTTGATCTCCACTGCAGCCTTACCCTCACCTCAAGCCACCCCGTGGCATCTGTCGTCTCACGAACCCGCCCATGAGATAACCATGACACATTGAATATGGGCCGGACAACCATGACACATTGAATATGGGTCGGACAGGTGAAGCCGTATAGCGGCGGAAGATCTATGAAGCCGTGGTGTGCCCTCCAAGTCAAGGATAGGCAAGATCTCTTTATCCCTTATTGTAATCTATGTCCGGTAACCCTAACCCTACCGGACTCTATATAAACCGAGGGTTGTAGTCTTTAGGGTCGGGGGCTATATTCATCACCTCATCACCTTAGGGTTTAGCTCATGCTGATCTCGAGGTAGATCTACTCTGTAACCATACTATACATCCAATACAATCAAGCAGGACGTAGGGTATAACCTCTTTGAGAGGACCCGAACATGGGTAAACATCGTGTTCATCATCCCCTATTCCCCATCGATTCTAGATCCACAGCTCAGGACCCCCTACCCCGAGGTCTGCCGGTTTTGACACCGACATTGGTGCTTTCATCGAGAGTCCCACTATTGGATCACCCAAAGGATCGATGGCTCAACCGGTCGTTGGAGAACACACCCGCTCCGAGGGCTTCCCCGCCCTGGTCATCTCCTCGTCTTCGGCGGCATATTAGTGCGCGCCGATCCCACTGGTCGCCTTGACCAGATCGAAGGCTTCGCCCCCATAGAGGGACTCACCGGTTTAGGGGCATCAATCCCGGGACCAGCAGACTTACAAGAATCAGGTATCTCTCAGAGTCCGGCCTTGAAGCCTGACTCCAACAGACCGTCCACAAGATCTACCGCCGAATCTCCGGAGTGTCCGGCACCTCCATGTGCCAAGCTGGCAGACCACTTGGTAAGTCTATTCTGTGCAATGGGAATCTCCGTTATCAGGCCCACGGTCTATGATCGGATCGAGCTTAAACCCGACGATCGAGAAATCAACACCCCTCCGGTCACGCACCTCGTCGCCACTGTCAAAGAGGCCCAGGAGGGGCCACAGCCTTACAAGCTAAGAACGATGTACACTCGAGTCTCCAGCCCGGAGTCAGACACCAGCCCAGAGATACGCCCGGACTTGAGCCCCAGTGCAAGATCCGGCCTCAAGCCAACCCAGCTGCACACCATTCCGGATTCGAGTCCTGTAGGATCAGAACCGGACATGACTCAACCACCCATCAAGGATAGTCTGGGTCCGCTACAGGAAGGAATCCTCGGAATACTCCCCGGATTTGGGAAACCCGGACATATGGGACCTCATGTATGTCAAACAGCTACCAAACGAGACAGTCCATCATTATTGGGCTAGATTTGTCCTGGTGAAGAACAGGATGGCGCCTTGCTGTGACAAAGAGATAATTAAAGCCTTCTAGTTCAACTGCAAGGACGAGGGCCTCTTAAACGCCCTCGCTCGTCGCTGAATTCAAAGCTTCACCGAACTATCAGACATGGTACGCAAGTATTGCGCCATGGAGAACACGTGAAGGGCGCAACAGATGAACATGGGGCCAGCGCCCGCCGCGCAGCACGAAAAGTCTCGCTTTAAACGGGCATACACAAATCGATCACCGGAACGCGAGCCTGACAAAAAGAAGACTAGGCCTAGATCAGTGCTCGACGAGTTGTTGGATAAACCATGGCTAATACACTCGGTCTTGCTAGACACAAACCCTACCCACAGACTTCAAGCCTGTTGGGTGGTAAGACAAGTGGCCAAATATGGCGAGCCAATCTTGGGCCTTACACCAACAGATAAGCAGTTCGTGGCTTCACCACAGGACCACAATGTCCTTACGATATACGAGACGTTCGCCTCAAACAATAAAAGGAAAAAGGCTCTTCGAGAGCTCAACCAGATATATCAAGTGACGGCCGCACAGCCATGGGCAGCCGCGCCTATTACCTTCGACGAGAAGGACGAGCCAAGTCCCCGTAGCAATCATGCACCGGCCGCACTGGTCCTCGACCCCATTGTCGATGGTTTTCGGCTGACTAAAGTGCTGATGGACGGAGGCAGCGGCCTCAACCTCATCTACGAGGATACTCTCGACAAGATGCAGTTAAACAGATCCCGCATCAAATGTAGCCACACCACATTCCGAGGTATAATACCCGGTAGGGAGGCACTCTGCTCGGGACGCATAACCCTGGATGTTGTGTTCGGCACACCCGATAACTACATATCTGAACCCCTGCTATTTCACATCGTGCCCTTCCACAGCGGATACCACGCCCTCCTAGGTCGTGAAGCATTCTCGAGATTTCAGGCCATACCACATTACGGGTATATGAAACTCAAAATGTAGGGCCCAACGGGATAATCTCACTTAAAAGCGACCCAAGCAAAGCCTTGCGAGCCGAAAACAAGACGGCATCCCTCGCCCTAGAGGCACTATCCGAAGCCCTCACGGCCGAAGAGTTGACAGCACTACGCACTACAGTCGACAGGGATGATGTGGTCCTCAGTAAAAGACAAAAATCCACATCATTCAAGCCAGCAGATGAAATAGTAAAATTTCAAGTGCACCCAACAGATCCCAATAAAATGGCATCCATAGGAGCACAGCTGGACCCCACAGTTGACGAGGCGCTAAGAACATTCCTGCGTGAAATTTGGGAAATATTCGCCTGGCACCCCTCAGACATGCCGGGAATCCCACGCAGGCTGGCAAAGCACAGCCTAAACATCTTAAAAGGCTTCAAGCCGGTGAAACAGACTCAACGCAGATTTTTTGAACCCAAACGGCTATGGGCGAAGAGCTCGCAAAGCTACTGGTGGCCGGATTCATTTGTGAGATCAAGCACCCCGAGTGGTTAGCAAATCTGGTTGTGGTACCCAAGAAGTATAAGTCCTAGCGGCTCTGTGTCGATTTTAAAGACCTTAACAAGGCCTGCCCGAAGGACCCTTCCCCCCTGCCAAGAATAGACCAGATCATCGACGCCACCACCGGACACGACTCGCTATGCTTCCTTGATGCATACTCCGGATACCACCAGATCAAGATGAAGGAGTCCGACCAGGCGGCAACCACATTCATCACTCCTTACGGGCCTTTCTGCTTCAACACCATGCCGTTCGGGCTGAAAAACACAGGAGTCACGTACCAACGCATGATTCAATCATGCCACAAAAACCAAATCAGCAGAACGGTCAAGGCGTACGTGGACGATGTGGTTGTCAAAACCAAAAACATCGACCAGCTGATAGACGACCTCCGCCAAACATTCGACAACTTGCGAGCCCATGATATACGGCTCAACCCGAAAAAATGCGTCTTCGGGGTCCCTGCCAGAAAGTTGCTTGGATTCATCGTCTCCCATAGATGAATCGAGGCCAACCCGGCCAAAATTAGTGCGCTATCCCAGCTCGCAATACCAACAGAGCTCAAGCACGTCCAGAAATTGGCCGGATGCGTGGCAGCTTTGAGCCGCTTCATATCTCGCCTCAGAGAAAAGGCGCTCCCACTCTACAGACTGCTTAAAAAGACCAAGAACTTCCAATGGACAGACGAAGCAACTGCGGCGCTTGAGGAGATTAAAACACTTCTCGCTAGCAACCCTATCCTGGCCGCACCTAGCGTCGGCGAGCCCATGCTACTATACATTTCAACCACCAATCAGGTGGTCAGCGCGGTTCTCGTCGTGGAGCGGGAGTCCGAGGGCCACAAGTTCCAAGTCCATAAGTCAGTCTATTATGTGTCCGAGGTACTTACGCCATGCAAATCACGATACCCCCACTATCAAAAGATAGCCTATACGGTTTTTATGGCGTCCCAAATGCTACGACACTACTTTCAAGAATGTACGGTCACAGTGGCATCAGAGGTCCCCCTGAATGATATAATCAACAACAGGGACGCCATGGGCCGCATTGCCAAATGGGCCATCGAGCTCCTCCCCTTCGAGATAACATACAAACCATGCCGAGCTATTAAATCTCAGGTACTGGCCGATTTTATAGCTGAATGGACCGAAGCCAAACTACCCCGAGAGTATAGTACATATTCGCACTGGACGATGTATTTTGACGGCTCAAAAATGTTAGCTGGACTGGGGGCTGGGGTCATCCTAATCTCCCCTACAGGCGACACTGTTCGGTATGTCCTACAAATAATGTACATGGACTCCAACAACGCTGCCGAATACGAAGCACTACTACATGGTCTTCGTCTGGCCACGTCAATGCGAGTACAGCGCCTCGAAGTAAGGGGATATTCAAACCTAGCGATCTCTCAAGTCAATGGCGAATTCGACGCCAAGGACCCCAAGATGGCAGCATACAGAAACACGGTGCTCCGGATATCGGCCCAATTCGAGGGCCTAGAATTCCACCATGTCTCTAGGGAAAACAACCAAGCCGCGGACGTCCTCGCCCACATGGGCGCCAAGCGCGACCCGGTTCCCAAAAACACTTTCCTCGAGTGGCTCTTCAAGCCCTCCGTAGTATGGCAGGACAGTGACCACGGCGCACTAGTCAATGAGCCCGCTCACAATGCTTCCTCGGAAAAGGAGCCCGATGACCATATCATCGGCGGCTCTGCACTGGAGGAAACACCTTCCGCCCATGAAATCATGGCCATAATTGCCCTTGGACAGAACCTCTGCTCGCCTACCTCACTCGACAATAGCTCCCGGAGGACCAGACGGAGGCACGACGTATAGTCCGGCGCTCTAAAGCATACAAGGTCCATGAGGGCGAGCTTTACAAAAAAAGCACCACGGGAATCTTGCAAAGGTGCATCTCCGAAGAAGAGGGGCATCAACTCCAGGCAGAAATACACGCGGGCATGGGCGGCCACCGCGCGATAGCTCGGGCTTGGTCAGCAAGGCTTTCCGATCAGGATTCTTTTGGCCTATCGCCCGTGAGGATGCCCGGGCTTTCGTCCAACGTTGCGTCGGATGTCAGCTGTTCGCAAATCAAAGTCACATGCCCCCCACAGCTCTTCGGATGATACTGATAACATGGCCTTTTGCAGTCTGGGGTCTCGATATGGTCGGGCCACTCAAAGGGGGCACAAAGAAAAAGAAGTACCTATTGGTCATGGTCGACAAATTCACCAAGTGGATTGAGGCAAGGCCCGTCACTTCGGCAGAATCCGAACCGGTCATCGACTTCTTATCTGACGTCGTACACCGTTATGGTTTCCCCACAGCATAATTACCGATAACGGTACCAACTTCACCGCCCAGGAAATCAAAGACTAGTGCGGGAAAATGGGCATTAAGCTCGATTACGCTTCGGTGTACCACCCACAGACCAATGGACAGGTCGAACGGGCCAACGGGCTCATTATGAGCGGCATCAAGCCTCTCCTGGTCCGATCATTTGAACAATCAGATTGCCATTGGGTCGAGGAACTCGATTCTGTATTATGGGGGCTGCACACTACTCCTAACCGATCAACCGGATACACACCATTTTTTATGGTATACGGTGCGGAAGCCATTCTCCCATGCGATCTCATCCATGACGCGCCTAGAGTGCACATGTATGAAGAAAAGGAAGCCAAGTTGGATTGGTGGGATGACTTGGATACTCTTGAAGGAGAATGGGATATAGCTCGGGCTCGATCCCCACTGTACCAGTAGCAAGCATGGCGCTACCAAAATCGTGAAGTCCAAGCGAAGACATACAACTTGGGCGACCTCATCCTCCGGCTCCTCGAAAAGCAGAAGCATAAGCTCTCGCCCAAATGGGAAGGCTTGTACATCATTGACGAAGTACTTGCAGGAGGAGCATATCGCCTTTGCCGCCCGTCCGACAATCTCCTCGAGCTGAACCCATGGAACGCAACCCGGCTGCGGCGCTTTTACGCCTGATTTAGACATCGTCACCTGCATACATCCTCACCTCTCTTTGTTTTTTCCTTTTATTTTTGACATGGCAGGCGTTCGGCTAAACTAAACCATACCAAGCTAATATCGTATACACCATTGAATGTAACACCCAGCCTTGCATGGGGGCTCCCTTAGAGGAGCCGAAGAATATAATCAATATAAATCGCATTCATTTCAATTGCAGCCTTCTCATATCTTTCAAGCCAAAATATGCACTTATTTGACTCAAGATCTTTGCCAAGCTGGGTTGCCTGGCTCCTGTGTTTACCCCTACGTTCCCGATTGTTCGGCTAGGGAGTAAAGGGAGCACCTCTGCGATTGTTACAACCGAGTCATCCGGGACCGTACCTCAGACGGGTGAAGCCGAAAGCTAGCGTTCTTATAGAATACAATAAGTCGGCCTAAGGGAAGTGAATATAGCCTCGCACTTATCACCAGGGTTTTTTCGCAGCCATTGGTCTCTATTGATCTCATGTATCTGGACTATAATTTTACCCGAAGAAAGGAACCTTTGGAGGAACTATTTTCATCAGAAGATGTTTCTTACGTTAAACAGTAATATAACATAACTCTCCGCACATGTTTCGGCCGTTCGAGCCAGATGGCCGGATTGCCTGGTTCCCGAAGTGTTGCCTTGTTTCCCAAGGCACGTAGTACGGAACACTTCCCAATCACAGATCGGGGAGGTAGAAGCCGATGGCCGGTTAAGACAACATTCTTTAAAAATAAAAACGTGGATTGAGCTCGGCCAATGTAAAGTACATAGATATGTAGAATTGACAAAACTACTCTTGATCGACATTGTCTATCAATTGCTTTAAAGCACAATCCTTTTGAGAATAGCGAGCTGCTGGCATCACATCATCATACACCAAACTTAGGGGTATCTCTCAGCCGTCAGGGCCCACTGGACCAACCCGGGCCATATGCTCCGGGTCTAGCTTGGTGAAACGGGTCTTTACCATAGCCCACGCCTCGCGCGCTCCTTCTCGGCAAGATGAGATCTTCCATAATTCAAACCTTCGCCGAGCTCCCTTAAAGCGACTGGCTAGTTCGGCCATGTTCTCTGGAGGCACATCTGACAGCCATAATGCCTTCGCCATGCTCTTCATTGCTTTCCAGGCCCTCTCGTAAGTCTTCGACAGTTCCTTTAAAAGGTTCCCGTCATAGGTGTTGACTTCTTCCTCGGGCCGCCCAGTCAGGAGACCTAACAAGCAGGTGTTGCATATTGTCATTAAAACGCCAATGGTACTTGCCAACGGAATGGTAAGATCGGTGCTTACCAAATATGCCCCCTTTCAGCTTCTGGTTTTCCTCCAAGGCTTGTGCCAGCTGAGTTTTCAAACTCTCAATTTCCTCGGCTTTCCGCCAATTCTCTGCCTTGAGCTCATTTTTCTCCTCCTGACTGCGCGTCAGCACTCGTTTACCAACCTCCCGCTCCTTCCGCAACCTGCTTACGGCTCCAGCGGCTATATGGAGGAAAAGGTGTTAATGAATAGAATACACCGTATACCTTTCTACGCGTTGTGAAACAATTTTTTCTACTTACCGGACAATTCGCTGCTGGCTTTTCGAGCCGCATCCAGTTCAGCCTTGGTTTCGACCAACTGTGTCCGGCTCACCTCAAGGTCTTCGGATAACTTTTTGCTATGTTCTCTTGAGGCCTACAAAAATCATATCATTAGAAATCCTTAACTCGGCCATCCCGCCCAAATTAAGGCTTGGGGGCTAGTTGGTTAGGGAACATGATCTGCTTTCAAGCTATTTTAGTTACATACCTGCACTCTGGCGGCAAAAAGACCGGCGATCCCTTCAAGGCCTGTCCGGGCCGCTCCAAGGTACGCATCCACCGAATTAAAGGCACTAAATTCCTGGTCGGCAAAGGCAGTATGACGTAAAGTGTCCCTCCAACGGTGATGATTCATCACGCTCTCGACTTCGGAGTTGGTGACCGAAACATCATCGGGATCCGCCGGAGGCGCGCCGGCTGCCGCGTGTTCGGAGGAAGCTCCGGCTTGTGCCGAAGTCTTAGGACCAGAGCTGCAATTCGGCGCACCCGGGGAATCTTCGGACTGATGCTGGGGCATACTTCTCCTAAAAAATTAAGCAAGCTTTTATAAAAGAGTGTTAAAAGCAACCCCCGCTGTAATTCCGAAATACATCACCTCTGGCCCGAGGAGGCAGGTGCTTCCGCTTCGGTGGAGGCTTCCCGCTTTGATCTCCCGTTAGGGGCCGAAGCTGGCACGGTCCGTGCTCCTCCCAAGACGGTCTGACGCGTAGTGCGGCGACCCTTGGGAGCAGAAGTCAGCACATGAGGAATAGTGCGATATGAGCGCCTTATTCAGGAGAGGGTCTTCTTTTCACTTACTGTGGAAGAAGGAAGAGCCCCGGGGTGATCGGCTGTCAGAGCGACCTTGGTGCCGTCAAGGCTCTCCTCATAAAACACCCCGTCTTCAAAATCAACCGACGTCTCTGGGTTGTCATGATACCCCGGATCGTCGTCACGGGAATGATCCTCCGGTTGAGGAGGAGGGCAATTAATGGACGCAACTCGACGCCTCCATCCCTGTTCAAATACAACCAATTAGAGTTCGGGTGTAGTCCATGAGCTCAAGACAGTGGATTGTGGCTTACCCAGTCCACCGGATTGTATCCGGAGCAACCTTCCCGGATACTCATTCGAGCAAAATCTGCCTCCTCTCCCTTGAAGAGATCGGCCAATATTTTGGCCAGAGCCGCCTTGTTGTCTGGCCCTTGGCGCTGGTAGCGGGTTACATCGTTAGTCCCGTTATAGCACCATAAAGGACGACCCCTTTGCTGGAGGGGTTGCACTCATCGGGTAATAGTGACGGCCATCACCTCGATCATGGTCAGCTTACTGCTAGTTAGCAGCCTGACCTTGGCCGCCAACGAACGCACCTCTTCGCTGTCCTGTTGGGAAGGGCCTTTAGGCCGCCAGTTGAACCGCTTTATAGGCGGACCGTTTGAGTATTCGGGCAACCCTTGCCGAATTGGATCGTTGAGGGGAATGTCTTCAATATAAAACCACTCCGAGGTCCATCCTTCGGGATCTTTTCGTGGGGTTCCAATTGGGTACCCTGTCCCAGCTATCCGCCATACTTCGGCGCCGCCCACCTTGAATATGGATCCTCCCCAGAGGCGAGGGACAAGACATAAGTACTTCCTCCACAAGTCGAAATGGGCCTCGCAACTCAAAAATATCTCGCAAAGGGCTACAAAGCCAGAGATATGCAATATGGACCCCGGGGTGAGGTTGTGGAGCTGGATCCCATAGAACTCCAACAAACCCCGTAAAAAGGGATGAATGGGAAAGCCCAAACCTCTTAGAAGGAAGGGCATGAGACATACCCTCTCTTCCTTACTCGGAGCGGGGGAGTTCTCGGCGAGGGCGCATCCATCGACGAAGATGAGACCGGCGCGGACGGGAACCAAATCTGCCGGAGGGAGGAAGCACTGCGTCCGCAAGCGCCTTAGCTGGAGGTGTGAAACTGAACAACTCGACCAATTGCCAGGGAGTGGGCCGTGCGGGCGCGAGGATGAACCTGGGAGGTCGGCCATGGCGCTGGGGAATTTCTTCGGTGTTGTTCCTTGTGAAGGGGGAGGTAAAATGTCCCCCGCTCCTTTGGATCTATTAATAAGCGTCTCACCTTGAAGCTGGAAGGACGGGCTCATGGAAAGATGGCATTGGGCCGCACGCCTTCTGAAAAGGTGCATGAAGCCCTTGCCCTGAGGAATGGCATTAAACTCTGATGGTCCCACTTCAATCTCGAGATATCTTCGGATCCCAAAGTCTTGAAACTGTCCAGGCCCGAGCACGTATTAGTTCGGGTTCCGGATAGTGTTCGGCGAAATTGATTCGGCTCCAAATCGAATAAAAGAAGGGAAGAACTCGTCTCGCAAGCCGATGATATGAAGATTCCAGAGGACGATCCCCGGCATTGGAGGCTAGTTCGGGGGCTACTGAGGGAGTTATCGACTAAGGGGTCCTCGGGGCGTCGGCCTATTGAATATGGGCCAGACAGGTGAAGCCGTATAGCAGCGGAAGATCTATGAAGCCGTGGTGTGCCCTCCAAGTCAAGGACAGGCAGGATCTCTTTATCCCTTATTGTAATCTATCTCCGGTAACCCTAACCCTACCGGTGTCTATATAAACCGAGGGTTATAGTCTTTAGGGTCGAGGGCTATATTCATCACCTCATCACCTTAGGGTTTAGCTCATGCTGATCTTGAGGTAGATCTACTCTGTAACCATACTATACATCTAATACAATCAAGCAGGACGTAGGGTATTACCTCTTCGAGAGGACCCGAACCTGGGTAAACATCGTGTTCATCATCTCTTGTTCCCCATCGATTCTAGATCCACAGCTTGGGACCCCCTACCCCGAGGTCTGCCGGGTTTGATACCGACAGCTAGGTTGAAGGATCTTCTTCAGACAGGAATGTTCAAATCCCTCAAAGGGCATCAAACCCTTTGTGATGTTTTGAAGAAATTCATTCTTCACAAAAATCCCAGGAAAGAAGGCATCGGTTTCGAAAGGAAACTGAATGAAAATGGCACCTACTGGGAACCTCATCAATATCTTCAAACTGTGTGGGTTCCTGCT
This sequence comes from Thinopyrum elongatum, assembly GCA_011799875.1. Lineage (NCBI taxonomy): Eukaryota > Viridiplantae > Streptophyta > Magnoliopsida > Poales > Poaceae > Thinopyrum > Thinopyrum elongatum. Next base: position 543,778,557 of record CM022303.1, read on the forward strand.
AAGTGCAAAACGCTCAATCTAGCATTACTCTCGGGATATGACTCTCCCATCGCTGAATATCCTGGTGATGATTCTCTGGAAAACTATAAGTTGTTTAAAAATCAACATGGTGTGATTGTTGCTCGCTATATCGGGCCAAACAGCAGAAATGGCCCCCCAAAGAAATCCATTTGGGTGCCTAAGAAAACTGTTGATGCCTTGCCTATTACTGCTCGACTAACCATGCATGCATAAAGAGTTCGACAGAATGAGTACATGCATACCTCTTTCAATCATTATACTCATGCTTCTCGAAAGAATTTCAATGCTTATTCCTTCAATTATGCTCATACCTCATCGAGCAAAAATTATGCTTATCAAAAGAAATCATATCCTGCTCGCTCTACTGTTTCGAAGCCACCTGCAAAGATGTGGGTGGTTAAGAAAGCCTAATTCCTCTGCATGACTATGTCTTCGGGTGTACAGAATGGATAATGGATAGTTGATGCACGAGTCATATGATCGGAGACAAGTCGTTGTTTGTCGACCCCAACTTAACTCCTTCTCCTCTGAAGTATATCACTTTTGGCGAAAACAACAAAGGAAAGTCCAAACTTGTTTGCTTGCAAAAGCAACAGAAGGTTGGTTGTGGCACCGTAGACTTGGTCATGCAGGTATGAGAATTTTGCAGACCCTGGTGAAGAAAAATCATCTCTGTGGCATTCCTGATGTAAAATTTGACAAGAATCATCTCTATGCTGCATGTGAGGCTAGTAAATTAGCCAAGAAGCATCACTCATCCAAGACATTTATGACCACAACAAGACCACTGGAAATTCTCCATATGGATTTATTCGGTCCTCAAAATTATGCAAGCTTCGGTGGCAGTCATTATGGTCTGGTGATTGTTGATGATTTCTCTTGATACACATGTGTATTATTTCTCGAAGACAAGACCTGCACTCAAGATATCTTCAAAAGTTTCGCTAAGAAGGCCCAGAATGAGTATGATGTGCGAATTAAGCATCTCAGAAGCGACAATGGAACTGAGTTCAAAAATATTCATATTTCTGAATTTCTCGATGAACATGGTATTACTCATGAGTTCTCTGCCGCATACACTCCCCAATAGAATGGAGTTGTTGAACGAAAGAACAGAACTCTCATTGAAATGGCGAGAAAAGTGCTCAGTGAGTACAAAACTCCCATTCGCTTCTGGGCTGATGCTATTAACACTGCTTCTCATGTTATCAATCGTGTTTATCTTCACAAGTTCCTTAAGAAAACTTTATATGAGCTTATCACTGGCAAGAAACTGAATGTTTCTTATCTATGTGTTTTTGGTGCACGTTGTTACATTCTTGATATGAATCACTCTTCCAAGTTTGCACCTAAGGCACATGAAGGTTTTCTTCTCGGTTATGGCTCAAACTCGCATACATATCGTGTCTATAACTCTCATCACATGAAAGTTATGGAAACGGTAAATGTTTGGTCTGATGAATCTAACGGCTCCCAAAAGGAGCACCTGCCAAATGTGATAGATGAACCACTGATATCGGATGCTATTTGGCAAATGGCTATTGGGAGCGTCAAGCCTATTGAAGGAAATGCACTTGAATGCTATGATGATGATGCTCCTGTGACTCGAAGTAGAACTCGTCAAGGCACCGCCGAAGCAAATGCTCCTTCGAATGGAAATGGCAATATAAATCCAAATGCCGATTAAAATGGCAATCCCGAAGGAAATGATGATACAAATGCTGATGATGAAAATGAAAATGATCATCACGAAGAAAATGCTCATCCTTGAGTGACAAATCGAGTTGATCCTTCATTAATTCTTGATGAAATTGAAAATCCAGGTTACCGACCCACAACTCGTTCACGCACTCGTTTGGCTAACTACTGTGGCAGTTTCTCCTTTGTCTCATTGGCAGAACCTACCAAATATGAAGAAGCCATGAATAATCCAGATTGGATGAATGCCATGCAAGAGGAGTTGGTGCAATTCGAACTAAATGATGTATGGGAACTGGTTGACAAACCGAATCCCAAGAAGCACAATATCATCGGCACAAAATGGATTTTCCGCAACAAGCAAGACGAAAATAGCATTGTGGGAGAAACAAAGCACAACTTGTTGCTCAAGGGTACACACAGGTAGAAGGTATTGATTTCGGTGAAACATATGCTCCTGTTGCATGCCTTGAGGCAATTCGCATTCTTCTCGCTTATGCAAATTACAATGATATCTTGCTTTATCAAATGGATGTGAAAAGTGCTTTCCTCAATGGTGAAATTGATGAGGAAGTTTATGTTAGACAGCCACCTGGCTTTGAACACCCTGAGTTTCCTAACAAAGTTTTCAGGTTGAAGAAAGCTTTATATGGGCTAAAGCAAGCCCCTAGAGCTTGGTATGACACCTTGAAGAAGTTTTTGCTCGACACAGGGTTCAAGCCAGGATCCACTGATCCCACACTTTTCACTCATGCTGTTGATAACGATCTATTCGTATGTCAAATCTATGTGGATGATATTATCTTTGGGTGTACTAACAATGCTTGCAGCTTAGAGTTCGGGAAAATGATGTCCGATAAATATCAAATGTCTATGATGGGTGAACTCAAGTTCTTTCTCGGACTGCAAATTCGTCAACATGCAAATGGCATTTTCATTTCTCAGGAGAAATATCTGAAAGAATGCCTAAAGAAGTTCAAAATTCAAGATTCCAAAATGAAGGGCTATAAAACTCCTATGCTCACGAATGGTAAGCTGGATGCATATGTGTATGATAAGGATTACGATCAGAAAGCTTATCATTCGATGATCTGTTCTCTTATTTACCTATGTGCATCCAGACCTGGTATTATGTTGAGTGTTTGCATGTGTGCCCGCTATCAAGCTGCACTGAAAGAATCGCATCACCAAGCGGTCAAGCGCATTCTGAGATATTTGGCTCACACCCCCACCTTAGGTTTATGGTATCCTAAGGGAGCACAGTTTGATCTCGTTGGATATTCAGACTCAGATTGGGTTGGTGACTTGGTTGATAGGAAATCTACTTCGGGGACATGTCATTTCCTTGGTAGATCTTTCATCTGTTGGTCATCAAGGAAGAAGAATTGTGTATCTCTTTCCACGGCTCATGCCGAATATATTGCTGCTGGCGCTTGTTGCACTCAGTTATTGTGGATGAAGCAGACACTGAAGGATTATGGCATCAAGGTCAAGCATATTCCTCTATATTGTGACAATGAGAGTGCCATCAAAAATGCACATAATCCTGTGCAGCATTCTCGCACGAAGCATATTGCCATCAGACACCATTTCATTCGCGATCATGTTGCTTGAGAGGATATTATCATCAATCACGTCAAGACCAAAGACAATCTCGCTGATATATTCACCAAGCCTCTCGATGAGAAAAGATTCTGTGCATTACAGTGTGAGCTAAATATCCTAGACTTCACAAACGTGCAGTAAGCAGGACTCGGCACCTGTGCTAACACTTTCATATCTTAGAAGGAATGGGTGCATAACACTCGAAGAGTTTGAAAATTTTGACAAAGTGAAATTTTCATTCTAAGAGTAAATACATTAATGAATAACTAGACTAACTGGGTGCCATGATAATTTTGCGAAGCTCGGGGTCATACAGTTCTTATACGGTGGGTCACGCCACCGCAATTCTCTTTCGTTGGTTTTCTTTGCGATCGAAAGTTTTAGTGTTTGTCCGAATGCATTTCCATCATAGCTATTTGCTCGAGTGTTAGTGTTTATCTGCCTGAGTGAAATGCCTAGGACCCTGTTTTTCCATCTTTTCTATCTCTTCCAGTCTATGCTGATCCATTACAAATGCTCAAATTTATCTGGAACGAAAATTTATCTGATGTCCTTGACCACGATTAAGATTCGGTCCGAACATTAATCTGTTTTGGCGAAAGCTGTCCAATTTGGGGTTTCCCACCCAAGTCAGGACCACGATCTTTTATGACGGTTGCCACATGCAATACATCAACTGCAACTCCATCTTGTCCATTGAATCGCAATAGTCTCTGACTAGAGGCCGTTCGATCAAAAGTCACTTTGTACGGTTAATTCCCTTCACATATAAAAACCACACACCCCCTTCCTCCATCCAATTCACTTCTCTTTCCCCTCGCCTCCTATTCGCCGAAACCCGCACCGCAGTGCTCCTCTTTGAGCTCGATGCTGACTACCTCTTCGCTGCTTCACTGCCGGAAAGTGGTCACCGGAGTCTTTCCACGCCGCCGCGCGACATCTTCTTCCCCGCGCCGCCGTAGCTGCTACACGTCACCAAGCTAGGGTACGTGTGGTTCGAACTCGGGCCTCCGTCCTTCACGATTCAAGTTCGTCCGCGGTTATTTTCCTCGGATTTTACCGCATATCTTAGATCTAGGTTTTACCTTTACTAGTGTGGATGTGGTTTGTAGTTATCCCTCGCATCTGTATCTCTTCAGATCTAGGGTTTGTGTTATGTTTCGCTCGAATGGAATGCCTAGCATGCTGCCTAGTATATTCTTCGGACCTACCAGCTCGTGTCGGCGTTCTGGGAATCGGGGTACCCAGACTTGCTTGCCTGTGGCCCATGGCGTGGCTCCTTCGACGGCCTGGTACGTCCCATCTGCAAGACTACCAAGACAAGACCCTCGCGAGGGCCCCCTGGCCTCGCGAGGCGGACGACACCAAGACCTCCAGAGGAGCGGCCTCCCCAGGCTGCCTCCCGAGGAGCAGAGTTTCCTATGCAAGTGCCCATCCTCACGAGGCTGCGATGACGTGAGCCATGATGACCAAGGCCAGGCGGGCACCATCGGGCGCACAGGAGACAGTTTCCCTTTCGGTGCTAAGGGAGCAAGGACAGTCGTGGGTTCCCAAGGAGCCCTCCAAAGGTTTCCATTCCGGTGCCACAAGACCAAGACCATGAGCTTGGCAGGACGGATGTCATCGCCGAGCCCACTGCTACGTCACGACCAGAAGCTTTGCAGGAGAAGACCACCTTTTGTCAGGATAGGGTGTACATCTTGTCCCCTTTCAAATTGGCCGTTGTGGTATCCCTTCCTGCCTAAGTTTCCAGGGAAGAGGACCGAGGCCACTATAAATATAGGTTAGCCACCACCGTAGAAGGGGTCGACTCATTCTCACCCCCTTGCCCTCGCGAGGCAGCTCATCCACTATACTAGTTCATCCTCAACCTCCTCGTGAGGTCAATCCACCACAAAGCAGGAGTAGGGTTTTACACCGCAAGGTGGCCCGAACCTGGGTAAACTGCCGTGTCCATCTTCTTCCCCGCTCATGTGAATCCGGCTAGGCTAGGCTGTAGGGCGACGAGCTCGAGACTAGAGAGGTTGAGATCTTCGCACACGCCCTAGAGTTCGAACCTTCTTGGGTCTGCGGAGCCCCGAATCCGACATTTGGTGCGCCAGGTAGGGGCGTGTTGAAGATTCACTTCCTCCCCATTCACGCTTCGCCTTCGCCTCGTGGTTTCCATGACAGGCGACGCGCCACCGGTCTGGCCGCTCGTGGCCCGTGGAGACGTCGCGGGTTGCCCGGCCTTCACCTCTAGCCTGCCTCGGGTGCTGTGGCCGGCAATGTTTCAACCGGCGCTTCCCCCGCGGTACGGAGGCGCGGCTGACCCCCGAGAGTTCCTCCGGTCATATGCGCAGGCCATTGAGTCGGCGGGCGGCAACGACAAGGCCATGGCAAACTGGTTCCCCTGGCTCCCATGGAGGCCCCTCGATCCTGGCTCCGTGGCCTCCCGCATGCCTCGATCTCCTCTTGGGAAGAACTCTGCGACCAGTTCGTCGCACACTTCGCGGCTCCGGTGCCCCATGCGGTCGCGTGCATCATTGGCGGGTCACAGTCGCCTGCCTCTGGCTACCACATCAAGCAGTTTCTCCGTCGGCAAGGTGTTCCCCGGCCACAGCGCGAGGCTGTACGGGGCCGAGCCGGGCCTGAAACCGACATCACCTTCGACTCCAGAGACCACCCCGAGACCACGGTGGCGGCAGGAGCCCTCCCCATGCAGTGCACACCGACCATCAGCAACGTCGCGGTGACCAAGACCCTCATCGACGGGGGCGCCGGCCTGAACGTCCTCTCGGTGGAGACTTTTGACCTACTCCAAGTGCCGTACGACCAGCTCCTCCCCACCAAGCCTTTATCGGGGGTGGTCAAGGGCTCAGCCACCCCCTGGGGTAGATACGCCTCCCTGTCACCTTAGGCACACGTGACAACTACTGCACCAAGCTCATCGACTTTGACGTCACCCGCATCGGCCTCCCGTACAACGCCATCCTTGGGTATCTGGCCCTCGCTAAGTTCATGGCGGCAATGCACCCAGGCTACAATGTCGTCAAGATGCCGGGGAGTGACGGCATCATCACCGTGGCGGGAGACACCAAGGATGTGCTCCTAGCTCTCAAGCGCGCCTTCAAGGCCGCGGCGGCCTTGCGGCCAGGCACTGGGGATGCTCCAGAAACCCCGGAGGCCGCGCCAGCAAAGAAGAAACAATTACTCTCTCAAGACCGAGCCGAGACGAAGCAGGTGCCCGTTGACGCTAGAGGTTCAGGCCCCACCTTCACCATAGGCACTGGCCTCCCCCCGGATCAGGAGGAGGCGTTGGTTAGCTTCCTCCGCGCAAATAAGGATGTGTTTGCGTGGGAGGCGACGGACTTGGTCGAAGTCCCGCGGGATGTGATTGAACACCACCTAATGGTGTGCCCCAGTGCATGCCCGGTGAAGCAGAAGGCGCGACGGCAGGCCCAAGAAAAGCAATCGTTCATCATCCAGGAGGTCTACAAGCTGCAGGAAGTTGGCGTCATTCGGGAGGTGCGACACCCGGATTGGCTGGCTAACCCAGTAATCGTCCCCAAGAGCGGCGGGAAAGAGCGGATGTGCGTCGACTTCATGAGCCTCAACAAGGCTTGCCCTCAGGACCCGTTCCCTCTTCTGCGCATCGATCAGACCGCCTTCTCAGGCTACCACCAAATCAAGATGGCGGTGCAGGACGTCGAAATGACGGCCTTCCTCTCCCCGTGCGGTGTGTACTGCTATACTTGCATGCCCTTTGGGCTGCGGAATGCTGGCGTGACATTCCAGCGATTGATGCACATCGCTCTGGGCCAGCAGCTCAGGAGGAATGCTGAGGCATACGTCGACGACATAGTGGTCAAATCGTGGGAGGCAAGGACTCTTGTCGAAGACCTGGAGGAAACGTTCGCCAACCTGCGCAAGGTGAACCTGAGGCTCAATCCTGAGAAATGCGTGTTCGGTGTCCCGTCTGGCAAGCTGCTGGGCTTCCTGGTGTCACACAGAGGGATCGAGGCTAACCCCGAGAAGGTCAAGGCAATAGAAAGGATGAGCCTGCCACAAACCCTCAAGGAGATGCAGAAGCTCGCGGGCTGCATAACCTCCTTGGGGCGATTCATCTCCAAGCTTGGCGAGCACGCCCTCTCGTTCTTCAAGCTGATGAAAAGGAAGGGGCCCTTCGAGTGGACTCCGGAGGCTGAGGCGGCTTTCCAAGACCTCAAGAGGTACCTCACGAGCCCACCTATAATGGTTGCGCCCCGCCCTCTTGAGCCTCTGGTGCTTTACTTGGCCGCCACACCCCACTTGGCCAGCGCAGCGCTTGTGACGGTCAGGGAGGAGCGCGCAAGTGCGGGCGCACGGCGAGGCGTCCCGCGTAAGGTCGAGCCATCACCACCTCAGGATGGCACTCCGGAGGCCTCAGCCACTTCGCCAAGCAGCGAGGCTCCCGATGCCCCCACGTCCCAAGCAGAGCTGGATGTCTTCAGCACCTCATCCCTCATCGAGCACCCAGTATACTTCGTCGGCACAGTGCGTCGTGATGCTCGCACGCATTACCCTATGCCGCAGAAGCTCCTGCTCGCACTCCTCGTCGCCTCGAGGAAGCTGCGCCACTATTTCGAAGGCCACCCCATCAAGGCCGTCTCCGCATACCCCCTGGAAAAGGTGCTCCGCAGCCCCAACGCTGCGGAGAGGGTTGTGGAGTAGAACATCAAGCCGCAGGCCTTCCAGCTAGAATTCAGCACCACAAGGGTCATCAAAGGCGCGACCCTCGCTGACTTCGTGGCAGAATGGACGGATGCCCCCGACTAGGGGATGGGCGAGAGCCAATCCCTTGCACCCGGCGATGAGGTGCTCGATGGCTGGGTCATGTACTTCGACGGTGCTTTCGTGCGGCAGGGCGCGGGGGCTAGAGCCATGCTCATCTCGCCGACCAAGGACAAGTTATACTATGCTGTGCAGCTCTGTTTCCAGCATGGCGAGAAGGTCTCCAACAACATCGCGGAATACGAGGGCCCGATCACTGGCCTCAGGGCCATGGCCGCCCTGGGGGTCAGGCGCCTAACCATCAAGTGCGATTCTCAACTCCTCGTCAACTTCTCCAACAAGGAATACAAGCCCAGGGATGAGCACATGGAGGCATACCTGGAAGAGGTACGCAAAATTAAAAAGCACTTCTTAGGCTTGGAATTGTAGCACGTCCCGCGTGGCACGACCAAGGAGGCGGACGACATCGCCAAGAGAGCATCCTGCTGCGAGCCCCAGAAGCCTGGTGTCTTCGAGGAGAGGCTCTTCAAGCCATCAGAAGCACCACCCGCTGCGAGCCCGGCGCTGCTTCGGGAGGAGCCGCCTCAGGCCCCTTCCTCGGGCGCCCCGGCCTGCGATCCGACCTCAGGAGCCCGCCTGCTCCTGGCACTGGAGCCTCAGGAAGGTTGCTGAAGCGAGGAGCTCAAGGCGCATCTACTCCATGGCACTCTATCGGAGAAGGTGGAAGATGCAGAACGTGTGGCTCGACAGGCCACTGCTTATTGCCTACAGGACGGCGAGCTTTACCGAAGGCACCCCAATGACGTCTCGCTGCGATGCATATCCAAGGAGCAGGGGCGCGAGTTGTTGGCCGACATCCACGGCGGAGATTGTGGACACCATTCTTCAACACGCACTCTCGTGGGCAAGGTGTTCCTCAGCGGGTTCTACTGGCCCACAGCGCTCAACGACGCCACTGAGCTGGTGTGATCCAGCGAGGCCTGCCAATTCCACGCCAAGCAGATTCACCAGCCCGCGCAAGGCCTGCAGACCATTCTGCTCTCGTGGCCATTCGCGGTCTGGGGGCTAGATATCCTGGGCCCGTTTCCTCGGGCGGCCGGGGGGTATCGCTACCTCTACGTCACCATCGACAAGTTCACCAAGTGGGTGGAGGTGGAGCCCATGCACATCATCCCCGCTGGCTCGGCCGTCAAGTTCATCAGGGGCCTCGTGAGCCGTTTTGGGGTCCCCAACCGTATCATTACCGACAATGGCTCCCAGTTCACGAGCAATCTCTTCAGGACATATTGTGCTAACCTTGGAACACAGATATTCTACGCTTCGGTGGCACACCCACGGAGTAACAGCCAGGCTGAATGCGCTAACACGGAGGTCCTGAGGGACCTCAAGACGAGGAGCTTCAAGAAGAAACTCGAGGCATGCGGCAGGGGTTGGCTCGGTGAGCTTCAGTCCGTGTTGTGGTCCATCCGCACCACCGCGACTAAGCCCACTGGCGAGACCCCGTTCTTCCTCATCTACGGGGCTGAGGTGGTCCTCCCGCATGAGGTCAAGCATCACTCCCCGCGGGTCTTGGCGTTTGATGAGGCACGCCAGGACGCCTCTCGGGGGACAGATCTCATGCTCGGGGAGGAGGCCCGCCGCCAAGCCTCGCTCTATGCGGCAAGGTACCAGCAGGCGCTGCGGCGGTACCACTACCGCAGCGTCCGCTCCAGGACCCTTGAGGTGGGATACCTCGTCCCGAGGTGGGTGCTCTCCAGGGAGGGGCTCCACAACCTCTCACCCATGTGTGAGGGCCCGTTCAGCGTCGCCCGCGTCTCCAGGCCTGGCGCCGCGCGCCTGCAGATGCCGGACGGGGTCCCCATCCAGAATGCCTGGAACATCCAGCACCTCCCGGTGCGTCGCTCTTTGACCCTGCGGGGGCTCCCACCAACGCCTAAGTGGAAGCCCCATGCTCCGCGCTGGTGGACGACATGGTCTTTTAGCGACTATGCCCACGCCTAGTGGAAGCCCCATGCTCCGCGCTGGCGGGAAGACTAGAAGACTAGTGTAGGCATCGGACGCGGCTGTTCTTTTGCTTGCCTTTGTAACCAAATTTGCTGTTCTTGGAATGAATTTGAGCTTTTTGCGTCTTTATTCAAAAAGGGAGGGAATACTTCTTTTTCTTTTTGTTGCTTCCCGTAGTGTTTCCCCTCTTAGCTTTCATTCTTAAGCGGTGTAGTGGTTGCCCGTAGCTCACTCCATCGCGCCCCGCGAGCGGGGGCTGGGCATGGTATGCCTGAGCCGGCTTCGGCCGTTCACGCGCACACCTCGCCAATGCCTTGGCATCCGATCCTCGCGTGGCGCTCTCGAGCGAGGTAGCAGGCATGTACCGATTTCGGCCCCTCGGCCTCAAGAGTGCTCGCCTCCTCGCCCTGTCGGACATCACGCTCTGGCACACTATTAATGGCCGGCCCTCGCTCGAGGGCTCTAGAGGCCTACACAAATTGCCACCGCGACTCGCGGGGGCATGCCATTCAATGCTCCGGAGCTTGTCGAGGGGCCTTCCTAGGTCATCACCAGGAGAAGCTCCAGAGGAGCGCGTCACCACGGCGAAGGGACCCGCCGAGGGTCACTAGCGCGCCAAGCTAAGTATTCTAATCACGCCAAGCAGGAACTTCTAATTAATAGCAACATGAGTATTAGAATGCAAATGGGAAATACTGACATAAAGGCGCAAGTGCCGCGGTTCATTACACGCCCCCAGGGGGCTTCTCCACAAGTTGTGATGCAGGAAGCAAAAGAAGGAAAAACAGAAGAGGCGGCCTCCAGAGGACCGCTGCTCCTGAGGCCCGGCTCCACTACCGCCCGCGCTTAGTCGGAGCGCTCCTCCTGCTTGACGGGGGCGTGATGGCAAGGTGGCTCGACGTTATCCGGAGCGGAGACACAGCGGCGTGGTGGTATGCCATCCTCTTTGGTCCATGCACGGTGGCGAGGCGGCTCGTCATAGTCGTCCTCGCTCGAGCCTTCCCTGGAGGAAGCGTCGCTGTTGGAGGAGCAGCGGCCATCATCAAGGGCAAGTTCACCGCGGAGGACGCCGCCGCCTCGTGGACTATCGTCATCCAAGGCGTGGTCGCTGCCATCATCGTCGCCCTCCGGGCAGCACCCCAGGCGGCTGTCGTCCTCACCGAAGACCCTGACGAAGAGCGTTGCCGCTCCGTCGTACCTAAAATGGAGGGTGCGCCTCCCATCCAGACCGCGGGCGCGGGCAAACGACTGCCACCCACGGGTCAGGAACACAGGCCGATGGGCCCCGCTGCCGGCAGCTCCTCCGCGAAGGAGCTTGGACGCAGAAGCCAGGTGCCCGGAGGGCCATCCACTCGAACGACGAACTCGCGTCCCGTGTCACCCGAGCGGGCGTGCGGGCGTGGTGGCTGGGCGGCCACGACGCGCCTTCCCCTTCATCACGGCTGCTAGGACCCCCGCAATCGCCTCCACAGGAGAGGCCTCTCCCCCGGTTGCTGGAGCCGATGCAGGTCGGCAGAGGTGGCCGCCCGCGCCCCCGCGATGGCGCCGTTGATGCGGCCGCGCATTTGCGGGGACGGCCGCGTCCCCTCTTAGATGGCGGCGAGCCCGACCCCTCCCTTGGGGCCTTGCCTTTCTCTTCGGCCGAGAACCTCCTCACTGGCACCATTGTCACTTTGGCAAGATGGCAGCACGACGAAGATGAAGGAGGAGCGAGCAGCAAGAAGATGAAGACGGGCTGGGGCTCTGCCTCCCTCGCCCTCTTATAGGAAGTCGAAGGCCAGCCGGTGCCCCTCCACATCCCGGGCAATGATGGTCGTGCTGCATGCACCAGGCAGATGTCAACTCGGGACAATTGCCGAGGCAGCGTGGGGAAGTGGAGGCGCCCATGTCCCGTCAAGCTCCACACGTCAAGCCTGGCCCACAGGCGGTTTGGGGCCCATGGCGCTTCGCCCTTGCCCTTCGGCTTCGCCTTGAAGCCAGCCCGAGCATGCCTTGGGCCCGGGGCCTACTGTCGGCGTTCTGGGAACCGGGGTACCCAGACTTGCCTGCATATGGCCCATGGCGTGGCTCCTTCGACGGCCTGGTACGGCCCATCTGCAAGACTACCAAGACAAGACCCTCGCTAGGGCCCCTGGCCTCGTGAGGCGGATGACACCATGGCCTCCAGAGGAGCAGCCTCCCCAGGCTGCCTCCCGAGGAGCGGTGTTTCCTATGCAAGTGCCCAGCCTCATGAGGTTGCGATGACTTGAGCCATGATGACCAAGGCCAGGCGAGCGCCAGCGGGCGCAGAGGAGACAGTCTCCCTTTCGGTGCTACTGGAGCAAGGACAGACGTGGGTTCCCAATGAGCCCTCCAAAGGTTTCCATTCCGGTGCCACAAGACCAAGACCACGAGCTCGGTAGGACAGATGTCATCACCAAGCCAATTGCTGCGTCACGACCAGAAGCTTGCAGGAGAAGACCACCTTTTGTCAGGATAGGGTGTACCTCTTGTCCCCTTTCAAATTGGCCGTTGTGGTATCCCTTCCCGCCTAAGTTTCCAGGGAAGAGGACCGAGGCCACTATAAATATAGGTTAGCCACCATCGTAGAAGGGGTCGACTCATTCTCACCCCCGAGCCCTCGCGAGGCAGCTCATCCACTGTACTAGTTCATCCTCAACCTCCTCGTGAGGTCAATCCACCACAAAGCAGGAGTAGTGTTTTACACCGCAAGGTGGCCCAAACCTTGGTAAACTGCCGTGTCCATCTTCTTCCCTGCTCATGCGAATTCGGCTAGGCTAAGCTGTAGGGCGACGAGCTCGAGGCTAGAGAGGTTGATATCTTCGCACACGCCCCAGAGTTCGAACCTTCTTGGGTCTCCGGAGCCCCGAATCCGACAGCTCGTTCTATACATTTCCTTCATTCGAAACATTTCTCAAAGTCTGCATCTAATTCTTCTTCAAAATGTTATTGTTCGGAAAAATATTCGCTGTGAGCATTTGTAACCCTGTCCCCATTTTCCCTCGTATCTATTCTGTTGGATTAAGGGCTCCGCATACCCAAGAAGGTTCGAACTCTGGGGCGTGAACGAAGGATCTTGCTTCACAACGATGCTAGCTCGCCATACCCATGGCCTGATCTCGCAAGTGCGCTGGATCGTGCAGAAGGGATGAACATAGAGCTTTACCCAGGTTTAGGCCACCTTGCAGTGTAAAACCCTACTCCTGCTTTTGGTGGATTTGCCTTATGAGGACGTAGAGGATGAACTAGTACAGTGGATGAGCAGCCTCGCGAGGGCTCGGGTGGTGAGGATGAACCGGTCCGGGATCGGATCCCTTCTACCATGGTGGCTAGCCCAGATTTATAGTGGCCTTGGTCCTCTTCCCTCATAGCTTAGGCGGGAAGGGACTCCACAACGTCCAATTTTGAAAGGGGACAAGGAGTACATCTTATCCTGACAAAAGGTGGTCTCCGCCTGCAAAGCTTCTCACCATGACGCAGCGGTGGGCTCGGCGATGACATCCGTCCTGCCAAGCTCGTGGTCTTGGTCTCGTTGCACCAGAATGGAAAGCTTTGGGGCCTTCCTCGGGAACCTGCGCCTACCCTTGCTCCCTTAGCACCGAAGAGGAAATTGTCCCCTCTGCGCCTGCTGGAGCCCGCCTAGCCTTGGTCGTTATGGCTCATGTCATTGTAGCCTCATGAGGCAGGAGGCTTGCATAGAGTTCTCCACTCCTCGGGAGGCAGGCTCCGGGAGCTGCTCCCCTGGAGGTCTTGGCGCCGCTTATCTCACAAGGCCGGGGCCCTCGCGAGGGTCTTGCCCTGGGGTCTTGTAGCTTGGGCCGTACCAGGCCGTCGATGAGTCCGCGTGCTGGGCTGCAGGCAGGTATGTCTGGGTACCCCCGATCCTAGAACGCCGACAGTTGCCACCGGGCCCAAGGCATGCCCGGCATGGCTTCGAGGCGAAGGCAAGGAGCAAAGGGTGAAGCACCGGGGGCCCCAACCGCCTGCGGGCCAGGCTTGACGCGTGGCGTACGACAGGACGCAGGCACCTCCGCTCCCCACGTCGCCTCGGCAACTACCTAGGCTGACAAAAGTCTAGCGCACGCTGCAGAGCCATCATTGCTCTTCTTCCTTGCGCCTTTCCTCCCTTGCCAAGATCCCCTTTCCTTCGCAATAAACTCCTCCAGATCCAGGCGCAGTGCCATCCTTCCTCTCGCTCCCCCAACCTCAAGCATTCCTCAGATGGCGCCTGACGGGAAGTCAAAGTCTAAGGCCTAGGCCTCGGCCCCCTCTTCTCCCCCGCCGGAGCTTACGGCCTCCACCATTGCCAAGGAGGGGGACCTTGCCCCAGTGCTCCCGCTGACGGCGGGTGACACCAATGAGTGGGGCCAGACCCTAATCTGGTGCGGCTCTGTGGAACAGAGCACCTTGGCGAAAACAGTCTACCCCTTCTTCCTCCATAGCATCTTCTCTGGGCTCGTACCGCCCTTCTCGGAGTTCTTCACCGCCATCCTCGAGCACTACAAGATCCAGGCCCTCCATCTTCAGCCCAACTCCATCCTGCTCTTGTCCGTCTTCGCCTTCTACTACGAGGCCTTCGTAGGCGTGAGGCCCTCAGTGGCCCTCTTTCGCCACTACTTCAGCCTGCGGTTCGACGACAAGGAGCAGTGGTCCGCGTGCATCTCTTTTGTTGTAATCCAGAGCGGGAATGTGTCATGAAGGCCGGGAAGAAAGTGGGAGGCTTCCGTCACCGCTAGGTCTTTCTGGACACCAAGGGCCTCAATCTGCTCCTAGAGCTTCCGGAGGAGCTGCCCGAGAAGATCCCAGCGTGGGGCTCCGCGAAGCTCACTGATCCACGGGCGAGACCCGTTTTGGAGCGGATAGCCTTAGATATGGAGGCCAAGCAGCTGACCGGGGCGATGATAGTGAAGGAGTTCTTGACGCAGCGCCTGGCGCCACTCCAGTTGCACTCGAAGCCCCTGTGGAAGTACCAGGGCGCGAGTGACGATGTGAGCCCGCGGCCCACCGGCCTGATGCACGGTGAGCTTAAGGTGGTCTTGATTGCCCTGCTAGGCGGCGTCCCCATGGACATACCCGAGGCGCTCGCCCTGTTGTACCACCGCGATGACCGGAAGGCCCTGGTTGCCGCCATGCCCGCCTTCGACGAGCAGAGGCTCGACCCACCCGTCGATCCTCACTCCCTCGTGGAGCTGTCCTCCGGCAACAGCGGCGACGAGGAGGACTCCAAAGAGACCGAGGACGACGGCTTGGCGGGGGCGTCCCCTCCGTCGCAGCATGAGCTCCTCCGCAACCTCGAGGATGACGACGATGCCGTGGATTCTCCAGTCGTGGACCACGCGAGCGTCTGGTCGGGCAGCCTTAGGAAAAGGTGTGGCCACGCCCCCTCCGAAGGGATCCCTGCGCTGCAGTAGGGCGGTCGAAACATCGATCCCGTCACCGTCCGAATCATACACGGGGGACGGGGCAACCACTGCTGGGGCGGACGCAGCTCCACCGGTCATGACCTCTCAGGGCGACCTCCTCACCTCTCTAGGCGGCAGCGCCACACCAGGGCCCATCGAGGAGCATCCCGCTCGTCCCCTGGATGTGGCCACGGCCACAACGAAGAAGAGCGGGGGCGTCCCGGCCTTCGCCGAGAAGGAGAAGAAGAGGAAGTGGATTGCACCTGAGGAGTAAGTAACCTACCTTGCTTTTGGTTAAGCATAGATTCCAACTGTGCTCACAGCACTCCCCTCTTGATGACCAGGAGTGGCGATGTGACGAAGAAGAAGAAGGCGAGCACTGAGCCGAAGGAGCCCCCTGTCCTGAGGGCGCCGTCAGCCTTTGGTCGCGGCCACGGCGGGCGTGGCAGTGCGTCGCTCCAGCCCAACGCAGTCCCTGGGCGCTCAGGCGGCATCCCACCCGAGCACACGGGTGTACCGCCAGCCCTTGGCGCTTCGCTGGCGCCGCTTGGGGGACCGACCGCCGAGAACGCGGGGGTTCATGAGGCGACGCTCCTTGTCGCGGCCGCGGCAACCCCGGCGCTAGTGGAGGGGGTGACTCCTTGCACCCCTCCGGCGGAATCCGCCCCTAAGGACGCAGCAATGCAGCTTCAGGAGGAGCTAGCCCTCATGGGCCAGCAGGCTATGAAGTTGTCCGCCCTCATCATGCCCGAGGAGAGCCTGGAGCCTCCGGTGCCCCAAGCCATCCACGCCCCTGCTTCCTCGGCCACAACGTCAGTCGACGTGCCAGTGCCGCCTCCTCGTCAGGCCCTCGCGCTCATGAACTACGACCCCATGATCAGGCCCGGAGCCTTGGATGAAGCCTACACCATGCTTTGCCGGATCCGGGCTGACCTCCAAGACGCCGATAGGTGCCTCACGAGAGAGTGCCTGGGGCTTGTTTCGGGGTGGCTCCAGGCCGACACAGCCACCAGGACGGCCTGGGGCCTGGCCGAAGCTGCCACCGCGGAAAGCAGGAAGGAGGCCGCCGATGCTAAGGTGGCTCGCGACGCAGCGGTTACCGTGGTAGCATCTGCCATGAAGCGTTGCGGTGAGGCAGAGGCCAACTTGAAGGCCCTTTAGGAGGACCAAGCCGCGTACGCAGAGCGGCTCCACCAGCGGGAGGAGGACCTCAAGGCTCGCAAGGCGAAGCTCGCCGATCGCGACTCCGTGCTGTCCAGGTGACTACTGATCAGGCTGCGGAACGCGAGCGTCTGACCAAGCTAAAGGAGGAGGCAGTCGAAGCCCAGACGTCCCACGCCCAGCGCGTCTCCGAGGCGATGGCCCAGCTGGATGCCAGGGAGAAGACCCCTGTCGCCGCCGAGAAAAAGGTGGCCGCGGAGCGCGACCCCTTCCCCTCCCTCAAGCTCTGGGCTCGCCAGGGTCAACAGTCGATCTGCAGGGGAGGCTTCAAGGATCCGCTCGCGCCTCCCGAAGGTGGCTACATAGGGCTCTCCTCCAGGCTAGTCGAGGAGCTCGAAGGTGCCGCCGCCAAGGTGGACTTCTTCCTGGAAGATGAGTGCTGCTCTCTCTTCTCTACGGCGGCGACGCGCGTCTTCAGCCACCTCTACCTGCAGGATCCTGGCTTTGGTGGTTGGCCCAGTTGCTCCTGAGTCTCGTGCCGCCGCTGCGGTGGTCATGGAGGGCCATGTGGACACGCTGCTGAAGAAGTTCACCTGCATCCCTGACGCCGAGCCCCCTGCGGTGGAGGCAAGTGGCGGCGGCGACGGCAGCAGCGATGTTGACAACAAGCTTGCCGCGACTGGGATGAGCGGCGGCGATGGCGACGATGACCCCTCCTCCTAGATTTTACCCTGCGACACTTATCATGCCTCGTGGAGGCATAAGACTTTGTTTGAATTTGCAGAGCATTTGGTGCCTATAATAACTGTTTGGACTCCGCGATTTCCTTTTCGTGCTTGGTTTCCTTCTTGTTTGCCCTTGTGCTCTGCGTCGGCAGGGCCCAGCCCCGCGCATACCTCGACCGCCGTTGGGGCGTCCGGATACCAGGATGACACCAAGGGGCGAGGGGCTACATGACTAGTGAGGCCCCTGAGTGTGGCACCCCGGCTCAGAGAAGACCGGAACGCCCCGTATTCTAGCCCAGGGACAAGTCCTCTGGAATACGACACTGTTGGCATAGAACAAATCAGCTTTTTATTACAATGGATATGGTTACAAAGGGTATGTGGATTACATCGGCACGGCGACACTACGCCTGCCCGGGGTAGCTCTATGCTAAGAGCGGAGTAACTCTCTTGGCAGCAGAACAGCGACGGCGGTGATGGACTGCACTCCGCAGGGACTCTGGCTAGAACGCGTATCCTAGCTCGCAAACTCAGGATCCTCGACAAGCAAGCAATCATGGCATGACCTACAAACTGGCATGACACGCCAGGTGAGTACTTTGAATGTACTCGCAAGCTCACAACAAACATCAGCATTAAGGCAAGACAACATCATAGCAAGATAGCTACTGAAGTAGATGCAGTAAGGTAAAGCATATTATGTAGTCTAATCCATACTCCGAATAACCTTAGGATCCAATCTGAATCTATTCCAAATCCAATCCAAATCATGTGGTCATCCGACCACTCATCTCATGGCCATCCCATGGCTAAAATATCATATTCCTGATACCATCTGCACCGCAAGTCTGACAAACTTATTCTCGTCCGGGTTGCCTCACAACCCTCAGAATACTCATGATCCACCGAGTACTTCCGATCATAAGACGAGTTCTTCCATCATTATCACTACTCTGGTTGACCACCTAAAGAGATCTGGACGGACTGTCCAATACCATGGACGCATCTATTCAAATAGATTTTACACTCTGCAGAGGTTGCACACTTTACCCACACCATGGAGCACCTGACCTCGTGATCCCATTTGGGTGGACCAGTGTTGCTCCAACGAAACCCGCCTGACCCATGACCCTCCCATCGTACCACCGGCAATCATCCTCCCCCGGAGTCCTGCCCTGGGTGGCCCCTGTGTCACCGCATGACACCTGCCACCGTCGTGGCTAACAAACTGTCCCAAACGGGGACCTGGTACAGTATAACTCAACTGGGCTCACAAGGTTATCGCCGCCTACCGGGCCAGGGTAGCGCGCATGCATAACCTTCCCTGTCGGGCGGTACCGATGAAAGAGCACGCGATCAGACCAAGTCAATGCCGTCCCATACCGGCAAATGTGGCTGCATGGATAAGTCCGGACAGGTGACTCTAGATCAACCATGAAGTATCCTATCTCCGAATAATCTCTGTCATAGCTAACACTCTGATAGCATAACAATCCAAGTCAAAATGATATCTGGCTAAAAATCCGGTAACCAGTATGCTTAAGCCTCTGCTACTAACTCATCTCCACGAACTGCCGGATGAAATCCAGAATAATCATAGATGGTAATCTCAACATCATGGCATCAACGAGTGGGTAAACTACTAGTCACTACAATCCCGTACTCAACATGGTAGTCACCTATCCAAGAATTTACTCAAGCATTGTATAATCCAATTCATTTCACAAATAACTCATACTTGCTGTTAAAGTAAATAGTTAAACTATGACATTGCAATGCAATTATGCAGATGAGAGTTGTGGCTTGCTTGGGGATGAAGGAACTATCGGGAAGGAGTGCGGAATGGTCGCAGAAGGAGTTGCCGGAAACAGTTCTCTCTCGGAGGGGCTGTTTACGGGCAAGGGCAAAATGGTCATTTTCAAAGTGTCAAAACATTATGAAAATGATACCAACATGTCGGGCTCGAAGAGATGAAGAAGTGGGCTTTGGAATCACCTCAATCGGGGTTGCAGAGAAAAGTTATAGTGGTTCTTCTGCCAGGGACCTTTCTGTAAATATTTTATTGACATATTGGTCCTGGATAGTTATTCCACTAATAAAAAGAAATCGCGCACTATGCACCTGGGCTAATCTGGGCCGAAAGCAACCTGCGCCCGGGCACTGGCTGGGCCGTGCGGCCGCTGCTGCCCACTTGGGGCGGCCGAACTGCCGCCGCCTCATTTAAAAAAAACAAGGGGACGGGCCGGGTCACTGGCGAGCCGGGCCCGCTGGCAGGTCCTCTTCCTCCTCCGCTCGCGCGCCCGACTGGAGACAGAGGCTTACCCCGACGGCGGCTACCGGCGACTCCGGCCGTCCCCCGTGGCGTGCGACCTACCAGCGTGACCAGCGGGACGAGACGCGTCGGTAGGTGGCGGTCTCCACCGCCAGGGAGCAGCGGAACGGAGGCGGCCACGCCCGAGGCGGAGAGCGCCATTGGGTACAGGTGGGCTCGCGGCTAAAGGCCACCGGAGGAGGAGGAGAGGTGCTAGGGTGGCTCCGGGGTGGTGGTGAAGGTGTTTGGTGGAGGTGGAACGGAGGGAGGAGCGCGGGACCACCGGAATTGGAGCGGGGAGAGGCGACGGCCATGGCGGCCAACCGCGGAGAGGAGGAGCTCCGGGGCTCCAGCAGATAGCTAGGGAGGGGTAGGGGAGCGAGGTGGAGCTGCTGGTGAGGTTGAGGGAGTCGGGGGCGGCCTATATAGCACATTGGAGCTCGCAGGTGAGCTGGCTAGAAGGTAGCGGGGTCGGGGAGCTTCGCAGAGGAGTGGAGAGGACTCGAGGGCGCTCGAGAGAGCTCGAGGAGGAGGGGACAGAGGAAAACGACGGCGGCGGTCACGGGCCGAATAGTTGCGGCGATCGCCGTGGCGCAAGCGGGAAGAATCCGGAGGGGATAGTGATCCAGAGCGAAGGGAGACGACGAGGGGAAGCCCCTAGACATAGCTAGGTGGCGAGTGCGCGAGGAAACGGACGAGACCGAGAGGTTCCATCGCCAGAGCACGCTGGCTGGCATGTCATCCGCGTGGTCACCATGTGTACTGGCAAATATAGGACTAGAGGGGCTGGCAAACCTTGTCTGGGGTGAAGTCCTTGCTCCCCAGGGCAGCCTGGAAGTGAAAGATCAGCAGAAGAAGCCAAGAGTAGATGTGAGGCTTCACTGGAAGTTTGCTGTAGCAAACTTGACCACACCTCTATGATGAACAGGAAGGTGATAAGAACCAAAGGTGATGTCTGGGAGGTTTAGGGTAGGAAGGACTACAATCCTGTGAAGTTTGGAGAGAAATGGACCAAGGTCTAATATAGTTGCTTTGCAACTGACCAATCTGGTCCAGAAACTCAATCTTGATGTGCCACTCACATGGAGTAGCCACTTGAGCTGAAATTTTGGTATATCATGATGATTTGGTCATATGAAGATTCTGTAAAATTTTCATACCATCTGGACATGCCAAAATGGTACTTCCTTCACAGATATCCTCTCTGACCAGAATCTTAGAAAAATTCTAGGGAATTATTGGGATGATGAAATGAGCCAAAATTTTGTGGAGATAGTTTATATGCGTAGGAGAATGCTCTGGTAAATTTTCAGCAATTATGGAGCAGTATAAAATATAGTTGCTTCACAATGTGAAAATCTGACCAGAAACCAAGATTTGAGGTTGTACTCACATAGGTGATTGGATAGGGTTGAAACTTGGTTGAGAGGCATGATTTGAGCATATGAAGATTCTTGAAAATTTTCAACTCATTTGGATACTCCTAGCTAGCACTTGCTTCACAAAGCTTCCAGTTGACCAGAAACTTTGGAAATTAGCCAAGGGAGATTTAATATCCAAATGAAGTTGAATTTTGGCATGTGGCCATGATATGGATAGGAAAGAATGCCCAAAAAGTTTGGGACCAAGCAAGCAAATATAAAGGGTACTTGCTTCTCAACTTGACAACTGGGGCAGAATCAGAAAAGGAATATTTGTGAAATATTTTTGAACATGGCAAGGAAGGGTTTGACATATTTGTGGAAGATATGACCCAAACAATTTATGAGAATTATTTGGGAATCTTGGGAATGATGGAAATGTGGATTGCTTCACAACCCAGGACAACATGGTTATTCCTTTAATAGAAAAAGGAATTTTCCCAAGGAAAAGAATATTGGGGTTGGTCCAAGATGGAGATGACATGGTCTTGGGATGGTTTTGAAGTTGGCAAGCCACTTGGGAAGAGGATTCAAGGGTGATCCCTCCAGGTTGCAAGATCACTAAGCCACAAAAGCGAATCCGGACCAAAATCAAAAGAAAAAGAAAAAGGGCAAAATCCAGGGTGTTACAATGAGTCGCGATGCTCAGGGGTCCCCCTTGACGTGCGAGCAGCCCTCATGAAGGAAACGTGGGCGACGGCGAGGTTAATCCGGAGCCCTTCATACCTTTTCTCACCAGCTTTCGCCTGGGAGGGGCGCGAGAAGACCAGGTACAAGGGACCTGGTGAGGTGGCGTGTGCCAGGCCTGGCCTGAGCGTAGCCCCCGTGTCCAGCCCCCTCGCACGCGCATCCCAGGGGAATGCTGCGTGACGGGGCCGCGTGAAGAGCCGATAGGCCGTCCTGAGGTTGGTGCTGCCCCTAGGGCGCCCTCAATTGTTTATCCACCAGCACGAAGCATGGGGCTTCCACTTGGGCGTGGGCATAGTCGCTGCTCGACCGTGTCATCCGCCAGCTCGGAGCATGGGGCTTCCACTTGGGCGTGGGCATAGTCGCTGTTCGACCGTGACGTCCGCCAGCACTGAGCTGGGGCTTCCACTTGGCGTGGGATGGGAGCTCTGTGTTAGAGTCTCCGGGCGTGTACAGCCCTATTTTGTTCGTACGCGTGACTGGCATGGCAGAACTGGAGGAGGTGTGTCTGGGCACCCGTGAGCCAGCGTGGGACTCACGAGGCCCTACCTCAAGGCGGGTTGCGCCTGAATCTTCTGGCATGGAGCGCGCTTACAAAAACCTGTGTGGTGAGGGTGACCTGAGCCGAATGAACCTCCGGAGGCCATCGCATGAGAAGCCCGAACACGAAGGACCCCAAGAGGTGACGTGAACGGGGCCGGCCCGCCAGACAGAGCTCAGTCGCTTGGGTTTATCGACGCTGCAGGGACGGACCCGAGCACATACGCCGTGCCCAGTCTTCTCATGCAACAATCCCAAGGAAGGACACCCGGCGCGCGGCTCCCGTGACGGTGTAGCGCTAAACTGCGGTTGGACGAACCGGGCCACGCGCCCTGACTCACCCACTCTCGATTAGCTCACGCGAGGACAAGGCACCAAGGACCCCAGGAGGTGACATGCACGGGAGATGGCCCGTGAGACAGAGCTCAGTCGCTTGGATTTATCAACACTGCAGGGATGGACCCGAGCACAGACGTTGTGCCAGCCCTTAATCAAGAGGCGGTCGAGGGTGGGATTGTGAGGGCGCATCGACATTCATGGTGACGAAGCACCGGGCATGCAGGTTGAAATACTTAGGAAACTCATAAAAGGTTGAGCCAGTTTCGATACATGCTCAAAACGATACAGCTGCAGGGACGGGCCCTGCCAGCTTGAGGAAAATGCAGCCCGAGGAGCGCCCTCAACTAAACAAACCAAAAAGTCACCTGGCACCAGTGTTGTAGAAGCGTCGAGATAGCTAAAGATGCGTGCTGTGGAGATTACTCCTCATGAGGCGGGCGACTCCGGAGGCCTGGGAGATCCGTGAGGCCCAGGGGGCTCGCGAGGGTCCGGGACCTCCTGAGACGCGGCCGCCGAGTGCCTGTCCTCGTGAGACGCCATAGCACACTGCGCCAGGCGCTGGTACGAGGCGCCCACGTTCAACAGGCCGAACGGCATGCGGACGTAGTTGCAGGGGTAGCCCCCACTCCGGCCGACGCGTGATAGGCAGAAGAGATCTTGCGAAGCGGCCCTGTTGAGGCCCGGGATGTTGACGCAGACGCACAGCTCGCCACTCGTGTCAGGGGCTGTAGCTGCACTGGGTGGTGCGGGGCGACGCTCGCCATGCATGGCCTGCGCCTCCTGAAGCTCCTTGAACGCCTTGGTGATGAATTCTCGCGTCCCTGGTGCCTTGCTTCTTGCTTATGGGGGCGCGCATCAAAGCACGCCTCCAAGTGGTGCCTGAGCACCTCCCTCGTCGCACTGGTCAGGTCAGAGGCTCTCCAGACGGAAGCCCCCGAGCCTGTCCTGAGGGAAGCGCTGGGCGCGCCTTCCTATGCGGGAGGAAGGGGTGCCTCGACAACAGGCGTGGGGCCTGAAGCGCCACCAGAGGGCTTCTTGGTCTCCAGACGACCCTCGGGGCAGAGCTGCTTCTTCTTCGCGGGGGTGGCCTCGGGAGGCAGGACGCCGCCCTCATCGTCAGAGTTCTCGGCTGCAGCGGCACGGTAGGCATGCTCAAGAGAACAGGCTGCGTCCTTCTCATCGTAGGCGACCGTGATGAAGCCACTGCACCCTGGCATTTTGAGGACGTTGTAGCCATGGTGGGTCGCTGCCATGAACTTGGCGAGGGCAGGGTACCCGAGGATGGCATTGTATGGGAGGCCCATGTGGGCGACGTCAAAGTCAATGAGCTTGGTGTGGTAGTTGTCGTGCTTGCCGAAGGTGACGGGAAGGCGCACCTGCCCCAGGGGTGTGGTGGAGCCGTCAGTCACTCCTGAGAAAGGCTTGGTGGGCAGGAGCTGGTCATAAGGCACTTGGAGCGTGTCAAACGTTTCCACAGAGAGGATGTTGAGGCCGGCGCCACCATCAATGAGGGTCTTGGTGACTGCGACGTTGCTGACGGTGGGCATGCAGAGCATGGGGAGCGCGTCGGCAGTGGCCGCGCACTTGAGGTGGTCCTTGGAGTCGAAGGTGATGGCATACTGCGACCACCTGAGAGGGCGCGCGGCCTCGAGCTTCAGGAGGGCCACGTTCACCTTGCGAGAGAACTGCTTGAAGACGCGGTTCGAGGCAGGCGCCTGAGCGCCACCGAGGATGCAGGCAATCGCGCGAGGTTTTTGGAAGCTCCCAGCCCCATCGTCCTGATGATTGTCGTCGTTCTTTCTTGGCGGCGGCGGCAGCGGAGGGAGGCCGGCATTGCCCCGAGGATGGGCATCATGAGGCTGGTCACGCCAGGGGCCCTCATGAGGCTCATCACGCCAGCAGTCCTCGGGAGGCTGGTCACGCCAGTCCTCACGAGGGTTGCGGCTGTCCCAGCGGCCTCCGCCGCGGCCTCCTCCACGACCGTAGCCTCGGTCGCTGCGCTCGGGGCGGCGGCCCGGGCGCTCGTACGGATCGCCCTGAGCTCCTGGCAGTCGTTGGTGTTGTGGGTGTGAGTGTTGTGGAAGACGCAGTATGGGCGATTGTCCTTGGCTGGTTTGTCGCGATCACGGCCACGCTTCTGCTCAGGCTCTGCTGCCAGCACGGCGGGGCCCTTGCGCTTTGCCTCCCTAGCCTTGGCCTTTTTGTCTTAAGGGTCGGCCTCGGGGTGCTTGAGGAGGGAGAGGCGTCCTTCTTCAGCCATGGCGCACTTATCAGCCAGGTTGAATAGCTCCAGAGCTGAGCAAAGGTCATCATGGATGGCGAGCTCCTTGCTCATCTTGACGTCGGTTATGCCCTCTGTAAACACGGAGATGATGGCCTCGTCGGACGCCTTCGGAACCTTAAGCCGGACTTGGTTGAAGCGCTACATGTACTTCCGGAGGGTCTCGCCTGGATGTTGCTTCACGCGCCGCAGGTCGTTGACGGTGAGGGCGCGGTCACGGGTCCCTTGGAAGTTGGCGATCAAGCGCTCGCGGAGCTCGTCCCATGAGGAGATGGATCCCTCGGGGAGGTGCATGAACTAGGAGTGCGCGCCATCCTTGAGCGCTATGGGGAACCCGTTCGCCATGACCTTGTTGTCGCTTCGATGCTCAGCGCGTAGAGCTGGAGGAACTCCGTCGGGTCGTGGGTGCTATCATAGCGCGCGGGCAGGTCAGGCTTGAACTTGATCGGCTAGACAATGCGGCGCAGCTCGCGAGAGAAGGCACTGCAGCCCGCTGCGCTCACGGGTACGGCCCGTGCAGAAGGGGCACGGTCTTGACGCCCAGGCGGGGCGGCCTCTAGCGCGACCCGATCCTGACATTGGCGCGGCGGTGCGGGGAGCGCGCGCGTGTCGTGCTGCGGCTGCTGCACAACCTGGCAACTGGCCTCATCCCGCGCTTGGGCCGGGGCAGCGCGCGGCGGGTCGAGCTGACGCGGATCGCGCCCCGGGTTGACGTCGGCGCTGCGCCGGGAAGGTGGAGGAGCGCCATGCACCACCTCGCTCGCACGAGATGACGGAGGACGGAGCGAATGGGAGGGCGCCGGGGCCTCGCCGGCGGTGTTGACGAGCTCGGTGATGCGGCCCAGCCAGGCGTCGTAGCCCTCGTTGGCGGGGCGGTAGCGCAACAGCTCCCGCGCCATGAGGAGCGTGGCCTGCGCGTTCACCGGCCCGCGGCGAGCATGGGAAGACGATGCCGTGATGGGGGTGAGGGAAGGCGTGGCCGTGCGGCCGTCGCGCGGCACCGAAAGAGGCAGTGAGGAATCCTGCTGCTCATCAGCAGCAGGGTCAGTAGCAGCGTTGACCACCGGGGAAGCGGAGCGACAAGGAACGCCGCGGCCCATCGGGGCCGTCTGGGCGACGCGAGCGGCCCGACGCTCGGCACGGACACGGCAAGCTTCAGCCATGGGCACGGAGGAGCGAGAACAGAGCACGGTCGATGAAGAGGCGGAGCTTCGACGCGCCCCTACCTGGCACGCCAAATGTCGGATTCGGGGCTCCGCACACCCAAGAATGTTCGAACTCTGGGACGTGAACGAAGGATCTTGCTTCACAATGATGCTAGCTCGCCATACCCATGGCTTGATCTCGCCAAGTGCGCTGGATCGTGCGGACGGGATGAACACAGAGATTTACCCAGGTTCGGGCCACCTTGCGGTGTAAAACCCTACTCCTGCTTTTGGTGGATTAGCCTCACGAGGAGGTAGAGGATGAACTAGTACAGTGGATGATCAGCCTCGCGAGGGCTCGGGTGGTGAGGATGAATCGGTCCGGGATCGGATCCCTTCTACCGTGATGGCTAGCCCATATTTATAGTGGCCTTGATCCTCTTCCCTTATATCTTAGGCAGGAAGGGATTCCACAACGGTTGGATGACTGCCAATAGTTGCCTTACCAAAATATTGGTCACGCCCGACTTTTTGGCCTCCACTTGGATCACGACCAATTTTGGCTCGCCCCAGCGCGCTCGCATCCATTTTCGCCAAATCGTGGGCGAAATGGCGGCGTGGAAATCGGCCGCCAAAAAATTGGCAGCATCAAGTCACGCGCGAACTGGGTGCCGAGTATAAAAGCTAGGCAGCGAAATTTTCTCGTCGGTTCCTTCACTTTCCTCTTATCATCCCAGGCAAACACACATGAGCAAGTGGAGGGCAAGATCTGCAACTATCGCCAAGGCCGCCGGATTCCTGCGACAGTACGAGCTTCTCCGGCCGCCGCCGGCGTTGCTCCGTCTCTTGTTCTTATCTCTCAATCCACCCACGGTCAGCAGCTCAAATCCCCTTCAATCCCACCCCGATCCCCTTTTCTCTTGGCATGATTTGCTTCAATCTGACCTTTTTAATTGGTGATATGCTGCATGTATGTATATACTTGCTAGATCTAAGTACTTGCCTACCAAATCCATGCCCTTTGCCCCTGCTCCCAGTCTTAGATCTCCATATGCAGCATCCGTGAAGTCTTGAAAAGGCAGCCAAGGCACTAGAAATTAGGACATGAGAAGGATATTTGACACAGAGCTAGTTATGAGTCCATACAACCTCTGTTTTTAGAAAATTGTTGTCCATAAATTTCTTAGAAGCCGGGTGGACATATATGATTAATTGTTGATTAGGACTTATTATGTCTGTCGCTTATTTCTGATTCACAAATAGTCAAGCACATATCTGTATTTTTTTTAATGATTTAGGTGGATCTTTTTATAAGTTACTCATCACTATTATTAGTTATAAGCAGCTCTGATTTTGTACAATGTAAATATGATTTAGATCATTCATATTATGTACTTATTACATTGACCCAGATGGACTTGGATCAGCAAAGATATTATTATCTCACCATGTTGTGGCGGAGAACTCTGTCTGTCATTGTTCTTCTCTTGGCTCTTTGGTATAGAAACAGAGATGGTAGAAAATTTAGAAGTGGAGGAAGAAAGTATGGTCCACTAGTTGAGAGAGACATCTACAGGACTAATGTCCTGGTTAGGCTAATTGACACATCCGATGCAATATGTATCAAGCAACTGCGGATGTCTCGAGCTATGTTTTACAAGCTATGCATTAGGCTCAGGCAGAAAAAGTTGTTAATTGATACAGTACATGTTTCAGTAGAGCAACAAGTAGCAATGTTCCTATACATGATCGGTCAGCATCACACAAATTCATCCATTGGATTTTGGTTCTGGCGATCTAGTGAAACATTGAGCAGATATTTCAATATTGTTCTTCGTGCGATGGGGGAGTTAGCTCGTGATCTCATTTACATTAGATCAACGGACACACACAAAAATCACTAGCAGCCCGGACAGATTCTACCCGTATTTTGAGGTAACCCTTAGACCATAGATTTATTACTGATTATACAAGATCGACCTAACCCAAGCTTGTCTTTAACTCCCTTTCTCATATTCATAGGGATGCATAGGGGCACTAGATGGCACTCATGTTAAGGCTTGTGTTCCTGCCCACATGGTCGACAAGTTTAGGGGCCGCAAGTCATACCCCTCCCAAAATGTGCTAGCAGTTGTTGACTTCGACCTTTGATTCACATATGTTCTAGCTAGTTGGGAGGGCTCTGCCCATGATTCTCTTGTGCTAAAAGATGCCCTCACACGTCCAGGGGGATTAAAAATACCCGAAGGTACATATACAACGTAACATACATGTTTGTCACTGTGTTGTGCCAACTTGACTTTAACTCACTGTTAATACAACATGACTGTAGGGAAATATTTCTTGGCCGATTCTGGGTATGCTGCGAGGCCAGGGATATTACGTCCTTATCATGGTGTGCGCTACCACCTAAATGAATTTGCTGGAGACCGTGACCCAACTACCCCAAAAGAATTGTTCAACCACCGCCATTCATCACTTAGGACCACAGTTGAACGAGCATTTGGGACTTTTAAGAGTCGCTTCAAGATTCTTACTCAAAGGTCCTTCATACCTTTAAAATCTCAGATTAAAGTGGTAGTTGCTTGTTGTGCTTTGCACAATTGGATATTAGAAAATGGTCCAGATGATTATGTTGTGGATGAGGTGACATGGTATGCCAACCTCCCTAGGAGTAGTGGGCGGGTTCGTGATCAAGAGGCTGACATACGTGAGTGGGCTGCCAAGCGAGATTTAATCGCTCAGCAAATGTGGACAGATAGAGAGAGTGCACGTGACAATGAGGCTGATGCTATCCCAGCTTAGTATCTTTGATGTATTTCCATGTGATGGAACATTTGAAGGATGTACTGTACCTTTGATATATTTCCATGTGAGGGAACATTTGAAGGATGTATTGTACTTTTGATGTATTTCCATGTGAGGGAACATTTGAAGGATGTACTGTACCTTTGATGTATTTCCATGCGAGGGAAAAATTGAACGATGTAGTGTTCTATTTTAATGACTTTGTGTAAATTATGGTATCCTCATAATATTGTTTAACTTATTTCAATTTAATCATGTCTATCTGTCCTATTAAATAAGTTTACTTCTGTCCTGCTGTAAGTTGGATCTGTGATGTTTCATGTTCGTATGCTGACATTTTTTTGAGGGTTTTTGGTTCCAACTCACTTTCTTAATAACTAGTTGTTTGCAATGGTGACCTATCTGTAGGTCATGGGGAAGCATAAGCTCACTCTGAAGACCGAGGAGGACTCCAATCCTCGTGATAAGTACATAACCTGGACTGACGAGGCGACAAGGTTTATGCTTGAATGGTATATCGACCTTCATAAGGACAAACCTGCAACTTTCAAGTTCAAGAAACAACACCACTTGCAATGTGATGATGCTCTAAATGGCAAGTTTTTGCTTGGTGTCACTCAAACCCAAGTGGATCGACACTATCGTCAATGCAAGGAGAAGTGGGGCTGGGTGCGTCGTGCCATGGCCAATAGTGGCAATGGCCTTGACAGAACCACTTTCACATTCACACTTTCTGAGTCAGAAAAGCAAAGACTCAATGTAAGTTCTTATTAGTTTTTTCTCTTATTTATATCATGGTCTGATCTAAAAATGAGTGGATAGCTGCTATTGTCTATATATATGTATGCTTCATATTCACTGTCTCTTGTTGTGTTTTTTTATACCTGCAACTTCTCTCATGTTTTGTGTTCATTACATCATTATTTAACTCTTTTTACCTTACCTTGTGTGCAGAAAACTACAGTCAATTATCTTACCAGACCCATTAGGTTCTTTCATCAATTGGAAGAATTATTGTCGGAGCAATCACATGCTGATGGCTCACTCGCAGTTGACCAAACCACTGTCAATGTGGATGATGGTAGTGATGACAGCGAGGATGTGAGGGAAGTTGAGGGAAATCTAATTCCAGTAGACAGTGATGAAGCTGACTCTGACACTATTGACCGTCGCAGTCCTAAAGTCGACTTGGATGGCAATCCATTAAACAAGAAGCGCAAGTGTGTGTCATCGTCACCTTCCAAGAAGCCAACCAAGGGCAAAGCAAACAAGAAGGGCAAGGTATCTAATGATGATATGGTAACCAGTATCAAGAAGCTAGCTGAATCCCTTGCATCCCCTATTGTGTCTGTGCAACCAATGCCACCTGCAGATCCTTATGCAAATCTTTGGAAGCGGATCAATGCCCTTACCATCCCAGCTAAGGATAAACTTGAGATTGTTGCCTATCTATCCAAGCCAGACCAAGATATCTTTCGTAGCTATCTTAACTATGCCGATGAAACAATTCTTCGAGAGTGGGTCATTAGCTACTTTGAGCCTCAATTTCATGCAGGTGCCAATGATGGATCTGCGGCTGCTCACTGAATTGCCACATGATTAGATAGAGTTTGTGGCAACCTTTTGTTTATATCGCTAGGAACGCTTTAACACATAGTGGGAGCATGGATAACATCATCATGCATATTTTGTCTATATACAGCAAGCTTTGGTGCATCATGTACTGTTTGTATGGAGTGCATTTGGTGCATGGGTGGCTATTTATGTCCTAGATGGTATGGTAAAGTATGTGAACCTTATTTCGTCTATCATGTATCAAACAATATATGAGCTACTTAATGTATGAGTTTAATTATTGTCGGGGGGATGACCCCCGGGTAGGCCCAAGACGGCGAAACGACGTTTCAAAACATCGGGGCGGGCGACGTCCCTCAATCCGGTTGCCTCGGCCGGCTCGCCACCCGGCCACTCCAGACGGCTCCTTGTCCAGCTGCCCCGGCCGGCTTGCCACCCGGCTGCTCCAACCTGCTCCCTGACCGGCTTCTCCAGCCGGCCTGTTGCGCGGAGTCAACTGCAGCTCCGACAAGACGGCCGTACCGCGACATCATCTACAGTGTACCTTGTCCCCTCGGCATTGATTTATAAAATGCCTCAGGGGACAAGCATAGCCTAGCATGCAAGCTACTCCCAGCTTGAGATGTAAGCTACTCACTGTAGCTTACATCTCAAGCCATACACACCCATGCCCACTACTCATATATAAGGCACCCATCCATCCATCCAGGGGATGGACAAGCTCCACCACGCCACTTCTCCCACGACCACACTAGGCCACAAGAGCATGCATGCTCATCCCGACCACACAGATATACGAGGTCAGACGCCCATGGCACTGATCTCAGAGACAGCTCCAGGAGCAACTCTGTACTGCTACGTGCACACTGCATATATACACAGACATGCAGGATTAGGGGTATTATCCCTCCGGAGAGCCCCGAACCTGGGTAAACCACCGCGTGCTATTCGCAATCCCGTTCCCGGATATTCCACTATAGCCTTGCTCCACCCCCGATAAGCCACCCCGTGGCATCTGCCGTGACGCGGTGCCCCTTGGCCACTCCCGCGAAAATACCACGACAATTATGTCATTCTGAAGTTCTGGAAATGCATAATTTGTGTGCGTATGTGTGTTGGTTAATTCAATTTTTTATTTTTTGTAGCATGTGATATGTGACTGCTTGTTTACACACAAGTGTTCTTTTATTGGCTGGCATGCAATTTTCAAATTTTGAAACCAAACCAAACAGATGCCAGTCAAAGGTGCCAAATATTTGGCTTCAAACCAAATGACATCCAATGGTATTGCCAAAAAAATGGCAAGTACTAATGGCTACAATCCAAACAACCATGACTTGCCAATTATTTGGTCATGCCCTGGAATCGGTGAAGCCAATTATTTGGTAGGGCAAGATTGGGCTCAATCCAAACAGCCCCTACATCTTATCCCAACAAAAGGTGGTCTCCGCCTGCAAAGCTTCTGGCCATGACACAATGGGGGGCTCGGCAATGACATCCATCCTGCCGAGCTCGTGGTCTTGGTCTCGTTGCACCAGAATGGAAAGCTTTGGGGCCTTCCTCGGGAACCTGCGCCTGCCCTTGCTTCCTTAGCACCGAAGAGGAAACTGTCCCCTCTGCGCCTGCTGGCACCCGCCTGGCCTTGGTCGTCATGGCTCACGTCATCGCAGCCTCATGAGGCGGGAGGCTTGCATAGGGTTCTCCGCTCCTCAGGTGGCAGGCTCGGGGAGCTGCTCCCCTGGAGGTCTTGGCGCCGCTTGCCTCGTGAGGCCAGGGCCCTCGCGAGGGTCTTGCCCTGGGGTCTTGTAGCTTGGGCCGTAATGGGCCGTCGATGAGTCCGCGTGCTGGGCCGCAGGCAGGCAAGTCTGGGTACCCCCGATCCCAGAATGCCGACATATTCCAATTCACAGGTGTATGCATTCTGTTGAGGATTCTGCTTGACCAATGAGCATGGCAGATGAAGATGAGTTACTCATGGGCACAGCTGATGAATCAAAGGCTCCAAATGCCAAGGGCCCAACGGTAGGCCCGTCAACCAGCAAAATAAAGAGATCCGAACCAAATGAAAACGAGCAAGAAGCAAATGCACCGAAGAAAAAGAAAGGAGGCAGGCAACCCTATGCAAATTCAACTGAATATATCTCTCATGATGACTATCAAACTGTTCCAGGCGAGACAAAAAGAGAAAGAGATAAGCGTCTGCAAAAGATTCGACGCCACTGGGTGCGCAAGTGGTTCCACTATAAAATGGTTCATCCTCGGTTTGCTAAGAACTTTGCTTTGCATCCTCCATGGGGTGACTGCCGAGAGATTGGACTCATTGGTCCAGGTGATTCTCAGGAGAGACCACCCCACCTGCTGATGCTGACAAATCATCTCTTCGCACTCCCGAATCATATCCTGATGAGTTGGCCAAGCGCCGAAAGAATGCTGAAAAGAGAGCCAAGAAGGCTGAGAAAGAACAGGCTCGCGAAGAAGAAAACTGTCGCCTTATCAAGTCTGATATTGAGAAGAAGAAGGCTGAAGGAAAAGGAGAACGCCACTCTAAGCTCAAGCATGATCCCAGTTCTGCTGCTTTGAAGAAAAAGAGAGCGCTGAAGAAGAGACCAGTTGCACCAGTTGGCAGGAATGATGAAAATGAATCATCCGATCAACATGATACTCCACTCACAAGAAAACAAGTTGATGCAACTCTTTCCGAGCAAGTGAACATCACTACTTCCACCATACTGCCTGATCTTCGAGCGAGTGCAGTTCCAATAGCACCTCCAAAGAAGATCACTCTAAAGAGAAAAATGCCTCGTACCACAGTCACTATTGTAGATCATGTGAATACAACCCCTCATCGTGAGGCGATTGACATGCAAGACTTAGTTGTTGAAGCTCCAGTAAGCACAACTAAGCCAGGAGAGAAAATTCCAAAACCGAAGGTGAAGCAAATCACCGCTCCCTCTGCCGAGCAAAATGCTCCTCGAGTTGATGTTGTGAAAGGAAAGGCTACACAATTTGCTCCAAAGTTAACAAAACCATTGGCTTATATGCCTCCGACCGTGCAAAATCCAGTTCAGACTGCTCCTGTTGCACGGACCAATGATGACTCTGATGCACCACATTACTTCAATCAAGTATTCATCATGGAGCAGCTTGACAGATTTGTGGAGTACCTGTTTGATGGAGAAGTGGCATCTTTGCCCATTCCCTCTGAAGTAGTTGCTCAAGCTTCTACTCTGGTTCAGGACATGAGAGATGACTTTGTTGAAATCAATAACCTCACTGCCCAGCTTGATGATCTTGACAACGAATGAAAGCTGCAAAATCCAAGTTTGTCATCAAACAACTTGAAGAATCATATGTGGATGTCAATCGAGCCTTGACTATCCTTCAGAACAGAAGATTAGGATTTCATTCTGATCTGGATCAAATTGTTCGCAAGATATGCCTCGATCATGAAGCCCATGCCACTGGCTACAATGATCTTGTCAAAGGGCATATTGATCAGTCGAAGCAAAAGAAGAAGAAGCAAATTGCAAACAAGAATGCTCCTCCTCCTATGAAAGAAAACTCTCAAGATGATGTAGCACAGAAGGAAAACTCACCGGAGCCTGCAATTCCCTTGCAAGTTCATGTACCAAGTGCAGATGCTCCTACTTCGCCAAGGCCAACTGATACAGTGCCTGTGGCCTCTCCTATTCCTGAAGCAAGTCCTTCACAGCAGAATGTATTAGAAGAAGGTGAAATTCCTCAGTCTGAGCACCAAGCCTCTCTAGCTCATGTCGAACCAAACGCAACGGTTCCTCCTTCTGCACCTCAGTCATCTGTCAAAGAACATCCTCATCAGTCCACAGTGCCTGATAAAGCTTTAGTGCCCGATAAAGTGACTGCTCCCTCTCCACCGCGAATTTCACTCAACACTACAAAGAGAACTTCAGATGTTTGTCCTTCTGCAGTAAAGTCAGTTTCTTCTCATCATTCAGATTCTGTAATTTATGGCGATGAAGTGATTTCTGTTGAAGATGAGCTCAAATATCCATATCCTCGCGAGCAACTGCCGTTATTCTCTATCGGCATTGGCGTCAAAGTGCCACTTTTCAATCGGAACACTCATCCTCTTTTCTTTCAAGAGAGTCCATACAGCAAGCCTCGCACTTCTGAATCTCCTCGGTTCTGGACTCAAGAACAGGCTATATATTATTCTCGGATCTTATATGACAGCCGCAAGAGTTTTCCTCATGAGTTCCCGGATATCGCTGCTATGAAGAACATTGGCTGCTTTAAGCAAGTGCTGCAAGATATCGAAGATTTTGGCCTCACGCATGTCTTTGCATATCAACATCCGTGGAACAGAGAGATTATAATTCAATTCTATGCCACCCTGTACATCACTGGTGATGAGTCTGATAGCACCAAATGGATCATGGAATGGATGACCGAAGGGAAACGCATAAATTGCTTTGCAATGGACTTTGTCTCTCATTTTCATTTCCCTCGGTTCGAGCATGGCAAGACTGAAATTTGAGTTCACAATATTGATGCCATCTCCAACGAAGATTTCCATTGCACCATGGACCAAGAGAAAATTTGTGACTACAATGGTCCTCCCTTGCCCGAGCATTTGACTTTTAACAATCAGACTTTATATCACATTCTTACCTATACCATCTGTCCTCTGGCCGGGATGAACACTGAAAATGCTATATTTGATGTTCTTCAAAACACCATTCATGCCATCTCCCAAGGATATATATTCGATGTCGAAGATATGTTTCTGCGCATACTAATGGACTTCGCTCAGCACCCGAAAACCATCAAAGTCTTTGGGCCTTGGATTCAGAAAGTGGTTGATTACGCTATGAAAACCGAATATTTAGCGAACGTCACACTACTGGAATCAGAGAATTTGCCATCATCTAGTTCTTTGTCGTCTGCTAGCTGACGGCAAAGAAGGTCTTTTCCGTCAGCTTACAAAAAACAGACGTCAAAGAACTGGCTGATGGCAAAGATACTATTTGCCATCAGCCAGTTCTTTGCCGTCTGGTAGCTGATGGAAAAGATTCTTTGCCGTAAGCTAGCGGACGGCAAAGAGGGAGGTGGGCCCCACTAACAAGCTGCTTACAAAAACCCTAACTGCTAGTAGACAGCAAAGAGAAAAAAGGCAGACGGCAAAGACGGGGCGGACGGCAAACGTTTGACTTAACTAACGGCCGCGCCCCCACCCCGGCCCCTCTCTCTCTGTTTCTCTCTCTCCCCGACGACCACCGCACGCCGCCCCCACCACCCGCTGCCGCCCCGCCGCCCCACCACCCCGTCGCACGGCCGCTGCCGCCGGCCCACCACCCCACCGCCCCACCAGCCCACCACCCCGGAGCCCTGCGGCCCCTGGCGCCCCC
>CM022303.1:544451631-544809079 GCA_011799875.1 Thinopyrum elongatum
CCTCCGCGGTGCTCGACGTCCAGGCGCTTAAGCCTTTGGGTGACTTGTGGCGGTCTTGGTGGTGATGATACTTATATGCTTGTGATGTTGTGATATTCTTATATGCTTGGTGGTGATGATACTTATATGTTTATGGTTTGCGATGCTTCTTATGTTGTGTGATGATGCATTTGTTGTGTGATGTTGCTCCTTATTGTTATGTGATGCATATATTGTTGTATGATTCTTATATATGCTCTATATATTCAAATGAATTGAGCTGAAAAGAAACAGGAAAAAGAAAAAAAAACAGACAGAAACTATGCCGACAGCCTAGCCGTCGGCATAGATATGGCGAGAGCTCCCAGTGGCTGCCACGTGGCAGCTATGCCGACGGTCTAGCCGTCGGCATAGTTGTAAAGTACGCCGACGGCTAGGCTGTCGGCATAGCAGCCACGTGGCAGTCACTGGGCATTCTTGGGGCAGGGCTATGCCGACGGCTCAGCTGTCGGCATAACCCTGCCCCAGGAGGTACAGCTGCGCGCCACATGGCACATATATGCCGACGGTGGAGCCGTCGGCATACATGTGTCACGTGCCGCGCAGCTATTGGTCTGCACTTGACGGCGGCCACCGTTAGGTGGAGACGTTGCCGACGGCCGAGGCCGTCGGCATAGATGTACGGACACCGTCGGGATAGGATCTATGCCGACGGCCTCCCGGGCTACGCCGACGGATATGTTGCCGACGGCTCTATGCTGACGGGGGCCGTCGGCATAGGCCTGTCTCGACGGGAATCAGGGCTATCCGTCGGCATAGGGGGCGATTCTGGTAGTGGTTGATGGAAATGGATGATTGCGTCGTGCAGCAGCCCCAGTTGTTCTCTAGTAGGCATGTCCTGTCTTTGCTCGCCGGCGTACTCCTCTCGAGTTGGCATGCTCTTCTTCCCTGGTGCATTCGCTGAAGAGGGTCTTGATGTCTCCGAGCTTTGTTCTTTATTGCCTTTCCTCTTAGCTTGTAGCATTGGTGGCCTTGGGAGCTGTTTCATTAGCACATGTGTATGATTGTATCCAGTCGTGTTGTATTTTTTTTTCATGTTTGTTGTCCATGTGTGTAATCCTCATCGGTTGATGGCTT
Source organism: Thinopyrum elongatum (assembly GCA_011799875.1). NCBI lineage: Eukaryota > Viridiplantae > Streptophyta > Magnoliopsida > Poales > Poaceae > Thinopyrum > Thinopyrum elongatum. Next base: position 544,452,748 of record CM022303.1, read on the forward strand.
TGTTAATTCAAAGTCGGACTAGATTGAGCCCTTTTCTCAAGGCTCAACTGATGTCTTTTTAGGGGGGGGGGGGGGATTCGCTCAGGGATCCAAAGCGTGCGTCCCGGCCGAGGCGGCATCTCGCGCGGCCGTCGTGCCTCTGCTACTTACTAGTAGTAGTAGTACTTTACAGGCAGCCCAAGGGAATGGCACGGCTGCTGGGTAGCCGTGTGTGTGTGGTCGATCACATGAGCGAGCGATCCGGGAGAACGGGGGACTGGTGGCGCCTGTCCCGTACAGGCTCTACACCGCGCAGCACGAGGCCCCCGGCGCGTACACATCGAGCCCGATCGATCTCATGTCGCCTCTCTGCAGGACATCACCCCGTATCCATGCAGAGCTCCACTTCAGTGAGCTGCCATTGATACGAGACTCGAAGAGGCAGCTGGAGACACTCTGCATATAATCCCAACTAAAGTACTCGATCCAAGAAGATCTCGTGATTATTGGTTCATGCGTGCGGAGATTGATCTACTGCCTGCTAGCTGCTTCTAGTTCGTCCTGGTAACATGCGCTGCTCAGTGCCCAAACTGCCCATGCACCTCTATATAAGCACCCTGACCCTCACATACGAAATCCATCCAGCTAAAGCTACTCTTCTGAATCATATATACCACTCGCTCACGAAACGGTGGCAGTGCCTTTCCTCCTGCTGTCCTGCACGATGGCGGCGGCTCAGGTTTTTATAGCTACCTGTATCTTGTTAATCAATTTCTGATAGTCTGATATTGTCTTGCATATGTGTACTAATCAATTAATATACAACTAATGGTACCATGCATATACATGAGCTAATGGACTTGGTACGTGGTAGATTGTTGGTTTGATGCCGGATGTTAGTCACTTTTATGTCTGACTTTTCGATCGAATGTTCAGCAGGTCATGGCAGCACCCGTTCATGACAATAACAATTGCTCAAAGGGGGAGAAGAACCGTGACATCACCCAAGACATGTCCTTCACCGAGGCGGGGGAACAAGCTCCTGATGCAAAGCTCGCCGCCGAGGACGAGAAGGTCACGATCGCCGCTGATGCTGATGAGGGGCGAGGCTTAGCACAGGAAGTCGAAGCCAAGCTCGTCGTCGAGCCTGCAGAAGGTGAAGCAAAGGAAACCAAGGAAGGAAGACCCCGCCCGGCGAAGAAGACTGAGAAGGCGGCCGCCAAGGGGGCGGTCGTCCCCGTCGACGACTACACTGATGATGAGGCTGCTGAGCCGAAAGGGGCAAAGAAGGCCAAGAAAGCGGCGGCCAAGTGGGCGGTAGTCCCCGTCGACGACGACACTGAAGATGAGGCCGCCGCGCCGGGGGCAGCGCCTGTTGCTCCTGAGGAGGCGGCGGAGACATCCGGCGAGGAAGCGGGCGAAGGTGGCACAAAATGTGAGGAGAAGGCTCACGAGGAATAGGGGATGTATTGTGGTGGTTTGCTTTGTCAGATTCAATAAGGTGTCAGGTGTAAGGTTGTAATCAAAGCAATCAGGTGGAGTTTTTTTTTTGGCTAGTGTATACGTATTCATTAAGTCAAAGACAGCACGAGGACAAAATACATACACACAGAGACTGAACGGTCCAGAAGGATACGTAGCCCGTACACAAATGCAGATAGGCCCCTCAAGAAAGAAAAAATTACAACAAGGTCCTTAGAGCCCTCTGCCACAGCAAGACCAATCCATCGCTCGACGCCGGCGCCGACGAGCACCAGCAGGAGAAGCAACAGAAGCCAAGCCACCCAAGATTGAAGAAGCTCCATCGCCGAAGAGGCTTTGTGAACCACCAAAAGAAGCATCAAAGATGCCCACCTATCGCTGTGGCGTGCGGGTCGGGGAACAACCCCGAGCTCATCTTCAACCTTCGAATCCAGCTTCGCCCGGCGACGATGTTGCGGAGAAACACAAGATCCGCCTGCCACCAACCACGAACCCGGTACGGAACATGCGTCCAGCCGTCCCACCGCCAGCCACACGAGACCGACGGACAGAACTCCTGTACAACCGATTCCATCTTCTCGCCGTCGCAGGAGGAGACGTCGGCGTGACGCGGAAGAAGAGGGAAAGCAAAAGTCTCCCGCGAGATCTCCGCCGCCGCCCCGACGATCTCGCGCAGACGTACGAGCTCCACGGGAGCAATCAGGTGGAGTTGTAGCGTATTGCCTACAATAAAATCGTGTGGTGTTTTCTTCTAAAACACACACTGAAAATAGGGAGGCGCAACTGATGTCCTGAAACCACTAAGGACATGTACAACGATTGATAAGAAAGTCTTATCTTAAGTCTTGTATGTAATTTAGAGATGACAAAAAAACATGTATACAATGGGTTATCTCTTAGCCTTATCTTTAATAACTAGTTATTTCTAAAAATGTGGTGAGATATATTGCGCTATGAGATCATCTCTTAAATAAAAGAAGACAAGCCCTTTTTTATGATTTCTCTCTCCTTCACCTCAGCATTTATCATACGTGGCACTCCTAAGATAGCACCATTGTACATGCCCTAAGATTTCTTGTGAAATTACATATTTTTCTCAAAATTCGGGTAAAAGGTGGTAAGCTGAAACTTAAAAATTCAGGAGATTATGCATTATAAATTTCTGAGTATATATATGTACTAATTCAATCATCTATTTATAAAAACTGCTGAACATATGATGGTTTTATGTGAAGTTGGACCAACATTGGGCATGTCTAATGTCTCGGAGGTAGATATGGAGACAGTCAATCGAAATGGGCAGATTAGAAACAAAGTGGGTGTGGCCAATATTCCCCCCATGACCAAAGTGTCCGAAAGAACAATGTTATACTTACCGGATGGGGGCTACGGAATTTTATTTACGGACTAATGTGGAAGAAAACAAGTGGATGGTTGAAATCATGAGGGGGGCAGTTGAAATCAGGGGGCATGTTTTTAGTTGAAATCAGGGGGCATGTTTTTAGTTGAAATCAATGGGAAGGATCAGTGCGTAGGTTGATTTTGTAACCTCCTTCCGTAAGTCTAGCATTTTTGTATCCAAAAAGTGTTGATGTGTCAATATATACTTCAAGATAAAAGTTGTAGAAAAATGAAGGAGGGTGAGAGATGATGAGAACATTATCAAGACTTTGATTATATTGAAGATGAACAATTTGAAGAATTATGTACCAAAGATGCGTAAAGACAGAAAGGAGATACTCATGGCAGCAATAACCCCTGGCCAGGGGATTACATGGGAGACAAATTCAAGCTAGCACCAAGGCAATACAGAATGTGGAGACAAAGCTCATGACGAAGAGGACTTTAATTTCCCATTCTCTGCCCTCTTCCTCCCTTAGGTGAGAGTCTCCTCGGCTCCTCTCCCCTCCTTTGGCGGCCTGGGGTGGGAGAGGAGGTCGGACTACCCATGTACATCATTGATTTAGAAGTAGACTATGGTCTAGGTTGGCCTTAGGGTTGTTTGTTGTTATGTCAGCCAATTGCAGTTGTCCGTTGCTTGCATGCAGCAGCGGTGGTCACCAATGTCATTATTTGCTCCTTCTCTGTGGTGAAAGCGAAGTAGGAGTGATGGAACTGGTGAATCCTGCTTGAATAAGCACTAGGTCACGCCAGATCTCGAGCTGTTGTTGTGGTCTTTTCTGTGCTTGTCTACCATCTTGGTGAGAGAGGGAGACTAGGTGGGAAGGCTAGCCTCGGCTCCGCTTCCTGGTACTTTGCCTCGGTAGATTTTTGCTTTCATTGATGGTGGTATGCTCCCTTGATCTAGAGAAGGGCCTCTGATGGGGATCCTGAGCACGAGCGACAGTGGTTCTAAAGGAGCTACGACGCCCATGATGGTTGGTCGCCTCCTCTGACAAGTTGTTGAATCCTCAAGGTGAATGGCAAACAACTTCATTCCTCCAAGCCTTGATGCCAAGGAAGGTGGTCCTTGCAAACAAATTTATACATACATCTATGACAACATCCATACTTGCAAACAAATTTAGTAAGACATACATGGATGTGTAATGTAGCCTTTGAGTCAAACATATACATGGATTTGAATATGTAATGAACACCACACACATGACAAAACAACATTACACATCCATACATATGAACATGACACATCTATTTCAACTTGACTCTTACATCCATACATTGGGGGAAACATTACTAAAGTTTCACCATATAGATACATTGCAACCAACATACAGTAACATATATCTACTTATGTCATATACTCAATGATGCATTGCCATGAATGAAAGCAATGTGTTCACTCAAACACGCCTTCAACAATGACATGATCATCACATATGTGCCAAAACAACATGACATTCAAATTTATTTGCACCTATACACACAAATACAACATTTCTATTTTTAGTTCATGACTAAAAATATTCTATCTCAATCCAAGTCAGTGGTTATATGTGGTACAAACACACATTGTTATTGATTTGAACCAAAAATATAATGATGGAGAGGAACAAACATGGCCCAAAAATTAGGAAATCAAAGAACTAGGGTTTCATCTAGTGCTAAAAATGCAACCAAAACAACAAGATTCAAGCCATTCCGATGGAATGAAACCGGGAGAATATCAGGCGCTATTTGATCCAACGGTCAATATCAATGTTTGCGGACCTGCGCATAATTATGGTATTTGGGGGGGAGGGGTCTGCAAACATTGATGCTGACCGTTGGATCTCGAGATCGACGGTCGAGGTCACGCCGGAGCACCTAGTGTGAGGTGCTCTCGTAACACCTGATATTCTCCCGAATGAAACCATGACATTCGATTCCACTTCGTTCTTAAACCAAACACTCTAAGAAACCCGGAGGAGAATACCTCAGCCAACATAAGGGAGCAAGATCCACGGTAAAAACACTCGACTCAAGGTAGATTAGAGGGGGTTTGAGTTGGGGAGAGGGAGAACTCCTCTCTATTCTTGGGTTGGGAGGCGGCCGACTGGGGCTGCGCCTATGTGTTGGGTGCCACGCGTGATCCCGCGGACACTTAAATCTTCGATGACCGCCTAAAGTCGCGGCTATAGGACTACGGGGCTATCGCCGTGGTCAACGCTCGGTAAAAAAGGCCAGATCTTGAAATATTTTCAAAACGAGGTCATTTCATGCTAATCTCATCCTTTCCTTTTAAGAAAAACTCATCCTTATATAAGGGTAAAGAAAAACAGTACTGGTAATTTTGGCCTCAATCCGTCGGCCCCATGAAAAGTCCACTATGAAATTTCAAGTCTTTCTTGTGCACTGCATTCCTCCGCGAGAAAACGAAAAGAACACGACGCCGGGACATCGCGCCACGCCCCAGCGGCTGGCGCGCCGCGTCCCGATGCCACCGCCGAGGATCACCTTGTCCGCGCCCCACCACGACGTACTCCGCCTCCTCGACGCCCAGGACCTACCCGCCGCGGCGCGCCTCGCGGCCGCGCACGCCTCGTCCCCCCTCTCCCTCGCCGCCGTCCTGCTCCGCCACCCGCCGCCCCGTCTCGGGTACTGCCTCCACGCCCGCGCCGCGCGCGCGGGCCTCCTCGCCGACCGCTACCTCGCCAACGCCCTCCTCGCCTTCTACGTCCGCCTGCCGCGCCACCTCCCCCACGCGCTCAGGGCGTTCGACGACCTCCCTCAGCGCGACGTCGTCGCGCACTCCTCCATCCTCGCCGCGTTCCTCCGCGCGGGGCTTCCCCGCCGCGCGCTCCAGTCGCTCAGGTCCATGGTCGCCGGCGCGGACGGTGTCTCACCCAACGCCCATGCATTCTCCGCCGCCGTCAAGGCCTGCGCCGTGCTCCACGACCGCAACGCGGGCGCCTGCGTCCACGGGAGCATCCTTGTCCGCGGATTCAGCGACGACGACATCGTGCTGAGTGCGCTAGTGGACATGTATGGCCATGCGGCTTCACCAGGTGACGCACGGAAGGCGTTCGAGGAAATGCGCGCCCCTGATGGGATATGCTACACGTCGTTGCTATCAGCATTTGTGAGAAACGATTGGTTTGAGGAGGCCGTGAGGTGGTTCCGGACTATGGTCATGACGAATGGGGTTGAGCTGGATGGCTGCACGTTTGGTTCAATGATGACAGCGCTAGGGAACTTGAAGAGGGCGAGGCAGGGCCGCGAGGCACATGCTCAGGTACTGACCCGCGGTCTTTGTGGGAATGTGATCGTGGAGAGCAGCACGCTCGACATGTACGCCAAGTGCGGGGCGATGTTGGAGGCACGCAAGGTGTTTGACAAGATGCAGGTCAGGAATGCAGTTTCATGGTGTGCGTTGCTTGGAGGTTATTGCAATAACGCGGAGTACGAGAAGGTTCTTGTGCTGTTTCGACAGATGGATAGGGAATGCGATGACTCATATAGCTTGGGGACTATTCTAAGGGCATGTGCTGGCCTATCTTCTGGAAAGCCAGGAAAAGAGATCCATTGCCGGTTTCTGAGGAGTGGAGGCTGGAGAGATGTGGTTGTTGAGTCTGCACTTGTAGACCTATATGCAAAATGTGGCGCTGTAGACTATGCTTATAGAGTTTTTGAAGCGAGCAGTGTCCGTAACACAGTTACTTGGAATGCCATGATTGGCGGCTTCGCTCAGAATGGCCATGCTGAGCACGCTATCAGTTTGTTCAATCGGATGGTCAGCGAAGGGGCGAAACCCGACTACGTCAGTTTCATTGGTGTTCTTTTTGCGTGTAGTCATACTGGAATGGTTGAGCAAGGACGGAACTACTTCAAATCTATGAGCAAAGACTATGGCATTGCCCCCGGAATCGAACACTACAATTGCATTGTTGATCTTCTCAGCAGAGTAGAACTTCTGGAGGAGGCTGAAGATCTGATAAACAAGTCACCTTTCAGAGATGATTCGTCCTTGTGGGCAGCAATCCTTGGCCCTTCTTCCACACATTCAAACCCAGATGTAGCAGAAAGGGTTGCCAAGAAAATGATGGAGTTAAAGCCTCAGTACCACTTGAGCTACGTTCTTCTTGAAAATGTGTACAGAACAGTTGGACGGTGGGAAGATGCTTTAGAGATAAGGAGGCTGATGAGATCAAGAAAGGTTGAAAAGGAGCCCGGAATGAGCTGGATTGATGTAAACAAAAGCAAACAACATATGTCAAATGTTAATGGGGCAGCTTCAGAACTAGTAGCCTCCGAGGACATCATCACATATGACAACTGACCTTAACATTTTCTGTCTCTGCTTTTGTTGGCGATTCTCTCCTGTGATTGGCTTATGAGTCATTCGGAGTTTGGGATGAATTCTAGCATGTATTGTTCCCAAAATGCTCTACTGTTATAGCTGCATCCCTGAAAATTGATACCAGCTGGTGTCTTGCAAAGTTCAACGCGTCAGTTGATAGAGACATGAATAATTTGGCGAGCACATATATTCGTATATGCTTTGCGGCATATGTGTTTATGTGGGTGCAATGCCCTTATTTTACATGGCAGGCTTGGATGGGATGGCCTTAGCAACCATTAACACAAAAGTGGGACTCTCAGACAGGCTGTCTACTTATTGGCTTCATTTGTAATGACAAGTACGTTTTCTCTGTACTTGGCTCTGTAATTGTTTTTCTTATGTCTCTGCTCAGAGAGATGAAATGCTCGCTTCCATTAATAATGGATAGCGTAGCTGCTAGCAGGCTAACATGCTATATTAATCCAACTGCAGAGGCATTTTAGAATATTTTTGTAGGGTAGCTTTGTGTTCTTTTTTTCTCAAAAGCATTTGTGTGTCACTGTGTCTTGAGCTTGAATTAATCTTTAACGTATATGGCATATGCAAGAATCTCAAAACGTTTCCTGCATATTATGCTTGATTTGAGCGCAGTTGTACGGTTTGATGCATGTAAATAGTTTTCGTAGACAAGCTTCTTTTGGTGATAATGAGGAATAGTAGTCGGTGCTACCTGTTTATTTCCTCTTAACATTCATGAGACTGAAATCACAGAACATTGTTAGTCGTTGTCACAAGTAGTAATGATTAGCATCCATGTATAATACCAAGGATTGTATTGTCTGCCATCTCAATTCTCTTCCATGGAACAAAGAAAATGTATAGGTTTAACCTCAGATTACGCCATTTTAGTGAATATATACAAACGACAGGCATTTTGATGTGTGTTTGAGAGAGAAAAAAAAAGGGTTAAGCCTTGGACAATGATATTAACTGAAGCATATGGCCCTATGCTAAATCGCAGGCACTTGATCGATGCTTGGTTATTTCATGACCTCCGTGCTTGATCTAGTGGTACTTGTAACTCCAGAGACAATGCTCTCAGGATGCAAGGAGAGAGCCCTTACCTCGCGGCCGATCGTGATTGGTGCAGCAGAGATGCAGAATGATTGAACGCGTGGAGCCACTGGTAAGTACTCCTACTTAGTATGATGATTGATGGCCCTCCCTGATCCGCATAACCGGTCATTGGTACTGCAGCATACATAAGTCAGATGTGCTCGAAACGAGGGACAATTCAGGGACACGCCAGCTGGTCTGCCTATGTCGATGACGCTTCATCCTGGGCTCCAGTCTAGGACACCCAGCTGTCAAACTCAAACTCCTAGCTCATGTCATCAGATCTCCGACAGATGCGACATCCAGTTCACCGGTTGTGCGTCGTTCACTTGCTCATCTACACCGTAACTCGGTTTCCACTTTGGTTTCCCCATTACACCAGCCGACGCCGGGCGGTGGATTCGGCCAGGAGCGGCGGGGAAAATCCTCAGCTGCTCTCAGGACTCTCGCCTCTCGGATGAAACTGACCAAGCCGGTGAAAACCCTGACGTGCCTCCTCTGCCCGTCCACGGAATATAATCGAAGGAGCAGATCAAGGGATTTGCGCCGTCAGCGCAGTTCGACCTGAGGCTCGGAGCTGTGTTTTTCGACCGGCTTGGGTTTTGGCACAGGGAAATGAAGACCGGTGCCACAGGATTCACACGTCGGCCACGGTCGAGACTTCACTTGAGTTCAGGTCCGGGCTCTGAGATTCTGCCGGTTGCTGTCAACAGGCAGGCACCAGGCAGGCGGGTGCCGAACCTAGTGTGCTGCTCTGTGAGCTTTTATCGTATGATATGATGATGAGAAATCTGCAGCGTGGTACAGTTTCAGAGCAGGGCCGTAGGAGAGAGGAGAAGGGAATATATGGGTGCACCCTGGAGCAAGCAAGCCAAACAAAACAAAAGATTAGGTTGGATGAGGCGAAGGCGAGCAAAGCCATGTGAGGATCCAGTGAAAAAGGGCGCACGTCTAGAGCCTTTATCTCCGGGCATTCTTCCCCGCTAATCTCCTTTATTTCCTCACTCTTCGTCAGAGGGCTAAGATAAGTAAGCTCCTGCCGACAGATCCATGTATGTACCCGAACTGCGTACGGCGGCAACCACCCAGGCAAGAGGTCGACAGCCGGAGGTTCGTTCGCTCTCTCTGAGCCTGTACCCTTCATGAGAGCATCTCCAACAGCGGCGGCAAATATCGCGCGCGCTGTGGAAAACCTAGTTTTAGCGCGCGCGGAGCGGGTTCGCGCGCTCCAGCGGGCTCGGGAAATTCCGGTGCGCGGCAAAAGATCACGCGCGCGGGAAAAGGCGGCCCTTCGTGCGCTAGATTTGGCGCGTGGCGTCCGGCGTGCTCTACAAAAGGCGCGCGTCCGATGCAGCCAGCCGCACACTCGACCGCTCCCCTCGCCGCCCCTCTCTTCTTCGCATCCAGCGCCCCGCCGCCGACATGCCGCCGCGTCGCCGAAGCAGCTCGGGCTACCGCGGCGTCCGTGTCCGCCCTTCCGGCTGGTTCTACACAGAGATCCGCTCCGGCAACGTGCGTCTCGGTCTCGGGATGTTCGAGACCGCGCACGAGGCCGCCTGCGCCTACGACGCTGTGGTGTGGCGCCTCAGCAGGCCACGCTCGCAGATGAACTTCCACGACACGCAGACGTGCCAGCAGGCGCAGGACCTCGCGCCGCCGCCCGTCTTGTAACAGACCAGGACCGTGAGGAACACCGCAGACGCCAGCGCCGCCTCCTCATCGCCGAGGCGGACGAGCTAGCCATGGCGGAGTGGCGCTAGTGCTACCCGCAGGACGTCGCCGACGAGAACGCCTTCTGGGCGGAGAGGACGGCAAAGCGCCGCGCGGACCGGGCGGACACGCGTCGGCGGAAGGCACTCGCGTCGGCGCAGTGCGATCTCGTTACCGCAGGACATGCGTCGTTCTTTGACGACAATGATCCTCGTTGGGAAGACGTGTTTCTCGATACCTCGGACGACACCAGCGAGAATGATGAGGACGACTCGGAGTAGGTTCTAGTTGCACCGTAGTTTTTATCTATTTTATCGTATTGGACTAGTTTTTTTTATCTATCTATGCTATGATGAACTATGTACGCTATGTGAACTATATATGTATCATTTTTTTATCTATTTTAATCTATGCCTATGTTTTTTTATATTTGTTCGGAGTACATATGTTATTTGTGCGAGAGCGCGCGTTGTCCAGGTTTGCAGCGCCTGTTGGAGCGGTTCTCACGCGCTAAAATTTGCAGCGGCCGCTGGTGCAAGCGCAACCCGCCGCGCAAAAACAGACGATCCGCGCGCTGCAAATGGGTTTTTAGCGCGCGTAGCGCGTGGCTGTTGGAGATGCTCTGGTGAACGAATGGACTGACGGTGACTGTCCGGATGCCAAGTGATGATAGCCATGGCGAAACATGGCCTCTTAACCACTAACCCCCTCCTCCCCCTGAAGTTAATGGGAATCAGATCGTTTTAGAACATGTCCAAAAGAGATGGAGAGCAGTGTGGAAGAAGACGCTCCAGTCCAGCTCTAAAGCCCTTGCCTCCTCTTCTCTGCCAGACCCAAAAGAAAGCCCAACACATGGGGCCTCGCCTCGTCTCTCTCTGTCATCATCAAGGCCACCGCGGCGTGTGCGGATCCGCCAATCAAACGCGCGCCCGCGCCTTTACACAGACAAAAGTTGCACCGAACCAAAGCAACCGCATCGCATCTCATCTCATCCGCCCGCACGCAGACTCTGTTTTGGTTGGATTCACCCCTCTGCTCCTCTCCGTACCGCGCGAGTCCAGTGAGTCCATGGCCGCTAGCCGGGTGGTGGTGCCGTCGCTATAAGGGCACCAACCTAGCCACACGCACGGCTCCGTCGCCTTGGATCGGCAGGTCATCGAGTGATCGAGTGACACTGCTCTGTACGTTCGGGTGCCCCCGCCGAGCAGAGCCATGGGCCTCGCCGGCGGCATTGTCCGGAGAGTCCTCTCCAAGAGCCCCTGTGGCTCCTCCTCGTCGGCGGGACGCGGAGGCCACAGCGTGCGTGCATTGCATTCTCAACAGCAGCTCGAGAGTTCAGTCTGCCGCCGCAATGTTGACATTCTTGTTCTTCGCAGGAAAGGAGCCCGGGCGACCACAAAAGGAGGTGGGGCTCTCTGAGGCTGTACTTGTGCGGCGACGAGAACGGCGTGGCCGCCGCGGACGAAGGGGAGGAGGACGACGACGATGACTGGACGGTGTCCGCCAGGAGCTTCGGGACCTGCACGATGACGCAGGACGCCCAAGCTCCGGCGGCAGCCGATCAGCGTCGGCACGACGTGAACGGCGCACACGGCCACGCTGAAGAAGTTCGAGCTCAGTGGGGCCCCAGCGAGCCAACGAAGCCGTTCACCGAGGACGAGGCGGCGACGCTGATCCAGTCCGCATTCAGGAGGTTCATGGTGCGTTTCCTGAATGAAAATCCTGATTCAGAGCCCAGACTGCGTCTAGCTAGCTACGTTTCCCGGATGAAGATCATGGTGCGTTTGCCGTGCTGCAGGCAAGGGGGCGCTTGCTGCAGGAGGAGCTGAGGAGAAGTTCCGGACAGGAGTCCTGCTACGGTGAAGCGCCCAAGAGCCCTGCCTCGGCGTCCACCATCGCTGCGTCGGTGGAGGTCCAGGTAGGGGAGTCGCTGAGCAACCTCCGGCTGAGCGACGACGGCGCGTCGGTGTCGGCGCAGCACCGGGCGGGCCAGAGCCAGAAGCCGCGGCCCCAGGTCTTCAGAGCCAAGGTACTGCAGAGCTTTTGCTGCTTCTACACTGTGTCACTGTAGCACACAGGGACTTGACTGCAATGGCATCGCTTTGGTCAAGAAAATCAGTTTTGCTAAGTCTTAGTCTATGTCTCAGTCGATGCTATCTTCCTTTGATTTTGCATGAAGATTCGTACAAAAAATTTATTTTCAGTTTTTCTTTTTCTTCTTACATACTATATCACTTGACTGAAGTCTCAGTCGACTGAGACCTAGCCACACCCCAAAAAAATTAGTGTTACCGCTTAATTTGGCACCTAAATGAACAGTGAACTTATCATTAAACGTGATGTTTCAGGAGGAGTGGGACGACAGCACGCTGAGCTCCAACGTGCTGAGGATGAGGATCCAGAGCAAGATGGAGGCCACCACGCGGCGCGAACGGGCCCTCGCCTACGCCTTCTCGCAGCAGGTACGCGCGCACATCGTCACGCTAATGGAGTTTTGATGAGGCAACGATCTGATGGAGCCTCTTTTGAACTCGTCTTGATCGGCAGCTGAGGAGCGGCGGCACGAAGAAGCGGTCGGAGCAGGGAGAGTTCAACGTGGGGTGGAGCTGGCTGGAGCGGTGGATGGCGACGCGGCAGGCCGAGCCCGGCGCCGACGACAGCGCGAGCAAGAACGCGACGGACGCCGGGTCGGCGGTGGCCGGGCGGCGGGTGGTGGTGGTGAGGAGGCGGCGGGACGTGGCCGTCGAGGAGAAGGAGAGCTGCGGCTCCAACGACGTGTCCGCCATCAGCTTCGACGGCTCCAGCGCCGGCGGCCGGAGCGGCCTGAGCTGCTACAGGCCCGGCAAGAACCGGCTCAGGGGGGGCAGGAACCTGCCGCGGCGCAAGGTGGCGGCCGCGTCGTCGGACCACCACCGGCTCCAACCAAGATCTCACAAGGTAAACAGTCCAATCCCTCGAGTCACCGCCATGATTAGCCTCATCAGCGATGCCCTGTGCTGATTCCGAAATGCTCTGATGTGACAGGTGAGCAAGAAGGCGCGGCAGAGGGAGGAGAAGCAGCTGCAGAAGGATCATCAAGCCGACGCCGAGGCGTACGACCCCCGCCAGCCTCCGACGGATTACTGAAACCGAGACAGTGGAATGATGTACATAGCTCCTTCAGATCCTGATTGCTGTGTTCGCTTTGTGTCGCCATGATTTCTCTCTTACTTTTCAGTTGCTTGGTGCTGAAGTGTTAGATGATTCGAGCTGATTTATCTGCGGAATCCTGCGAGACTGACAAGTCGGTCGTGTAAAAGTTGGTCACTCAATAAAGTACGCAGGTGATGAAAGTCATGAATCATTTGTAAAAGTGTCAGTTATTCATAGCACCAGCTGCATTCGATCTACAACACGAGACGAACATCCATCCATCCAGTTACAGAGGCGATTCCCCCCATGACTATTATCACATTAAACTCTCGCTCCACCTAGCTAAGCTAAGCTAAGCTTAAGCTCTATAATCTCCCGACTACTGCACAGTTATACATCTCCGACGCCGGCCCCGACGGGCCGCGTGTCAGGTCGAAGACGCTTGCGAGGCCGCGTCATCCTTGGCGATGGCCACGTAGTTCACCGGCGCCGATGGCCTGACGCTCTCCCTGCGCCCGTCCCTGCTCGCCGACCGCACGCTGTTCTGCTGCTGCACCGACAACCTCCGGTTCGGCGTGCCGTTCACCGCGCCGCCATTGGCCCGAGGGCCGGGCAACTTCTTCGCAGACTGGGGCCGGGCCGGGCTCGGCTTTGACCCGAACAGCTTCTCCTGCTCGGCGGCTAGCTGGTCGTTTATCTTCTTCTGGTCCTGCAATGAACGGCAGATAGAACAGTTGAGCAAAACATGGGACGCAGAGATGATTCGCTGGACATAGCCGTTGGACATGACAAAAAGGAACGGCACAAAAGATACTAGCCCTCATTCTTCGCTTCTCTTCCTCCTTCTCCTGTCTCAGGATTCTGTATTCGTCCAGCATCGCAAGAAGTGCGACACCGTCATAGGTGAATGCTGTGTTGTGTTCTTGTTCCCAAGCCTGGGTCTTCGCCACCAGCATGTCAACAATGGCTGCAGTAAAGATATGCATGAAAAGTTAGGTCAGGTTAGGACTAGCACTCACGTTCCCATCACATATCATGCAAGTATGTGTAATATAATGAGCCCTAAGCCAGCGGCCATAAGGTAATGTGATGCAATTCCCAGGAAGAAACCATTTTTCAGAACATACCTGGGATTTTATTAACCAACACACGAGCTTTTTCTGCACGCTTGAGGTTCAGATGTGCGCCTCTAGTTGCACTGTATCTGTTATCATCCTGCCGATAAGAGAACATCAATGTGAGAGTCCACAGCCAAGCAAGTGGTTTCAACTTCATGGAGAATGGAATTGGAAGAACAATACTGGTGCAAAGGAGCACCATATGCCTGAAACACACTTGATATCCTCCCTTTCGAGCATTAAAATGGAGACAGAGAAAGGGTAACATGACAAATTTTGCATACCCGGCTATAGTCTTCAAGCCAGCTCTCTTCTTCGCATGCTAACATCCACCTGTCAACCTTCTCCAATATGTCCTTTCTGCTCGAGGCCTCCTCTTTTGCTTTAAGTATCTGGTTCTCCATATCGGCCAGTAGTTCTGATGGCTCGAACATACTAGAATCAATAACAGACAGTATTCTATCTCTTGCAGCACTAGTATCTATTGCAATATGAGCCTGGGCATATATATCTTCAAGTTCAGTCTGCCTTTTGAATGCAATATCCTTCATCCTACTAGCTTTTAGCTGATCCAGCCTTTCAACTTCAAGTTCAGCCTTTAGAGTGCAAAAAATATGTCAGGTCACAGGTGAACAACAAAGGTACTACTTTATCAATACGCCAAACTCACTGAGAGAAGAAACACATCTTAACCTGCTCAATTACATCAAGAGCCAAAGCTCCAGGAACTGTCACTCTATCCAATGTTGAGGACATATTGCATGTGACATGATCAAAAAGTTGCCGTTCCTCCACAGTGGCATCCATTAAGTTCCAAAGGTCAGTTAGCTGGGAAGCTAGAGCTTGAATCTAAGAGAGCATAGCACTTAATCAGAAATAAGATCACATACGAAAAGATATCAAAGACGCCTAAAGAGAGGATAAGCAATAACCAGAGGCTCCAGTGCAAATTTACCTTTCCAAGCTTCTTAACTTTCTCTTCTTTAAGTTCGGTCACCATCTTAGACAGCCTGGATATTGTTTCATCACTAACACTCTTGGAGTGAGCACCCACAGAGTCATTGAGGCTAGGATGAACTTCAGTAACAGTGGCCAAGAAATCCATCCCAAGGACAGAACAAAGATCGTGCACAGAGCTCACAAAGTCAAGAATCTTGTGCAACCTATCACTCTGCAATACAAAAGAAACTAAGAGTGTCATTTCAAGTCAGGTCATTTTAGATAATCCAGGCCAAAGGCATTACACTGACTGTCATCAGCTATAGCGGTAGCCTATTGCTTTGGCCATTAACATGGTATAGGATTATGTGCTAATGCCACAGTTTAGATTTCAACATCAAGGGGGTAATGATTACTGAAGTTATGCAGACTTGGCATATGAAGTGAATTTGAGAAACACATATAACATTCAAAATTATGTGTATACTGCACAACCAACAATGCCTTCAGGCTCCAGCAAGCTTTGACGTTTGGAATATTAGCACATTAACAGAACAGAACCAGTTCTTGTGCAAAGCAAACTATGGAATCGGTACCAACCTTTTCCTTTTGAAGTGCTTGTAGTTCAAAAAGAAATTCATTTAATTTCTTCATTGAAAGATCATCCTCGTTGACATGGGGCATTTCCAAGTGGTCACCAACTTGTAGAGTACCCGCAATTTCACCACGTATTGTTTGAATTTGGAGTTGAACATCAGCAAACTCTTTCACCCTCTTCTCTTTTTTCCTGCAGAGCTGCTCCAAGAATGGTGATGTCGCTGCTAGTTGCTCCTTGATTGTACCAGTTGTCTTGTCAGGCTGCAAATCAGGAGAAAGGGGACATATGTACTATATTAGCGGAAGAGATATTATACTTGAAGATAAACTCTAGAAGAAATGCAGAAGTAAAAAGCGGGGCGAAAGCCTTTTTCGGTAATGCAGAAGTAAAATAAATGTATGACAAACTATTAAGTACAGAGTATCTCACTAAGTATAGTTGGGTAGTATGTATATATGAAGGACCTAGGTTGAGATGGGAGTTGGGGGGCTATTCCCAGATACTTACAACTATAACGCCAGAAATAGACAGTTCTCCCAGCGAAGAAAGGAGTCTAGTAAGCTCAGATTTGGAGTTGGCAAGTTGTTGAAGAAGACGAGCCCTGGAATTAGAAGCCTGATCAACCTTTCTCCTGTAAACATCTAAGCATTCCTGCTCTAGCTGAAGTAACATCTTGTCGCGATCATCATCGCTCTCACCAACCTCATCCCATATCAGCTGAAATAACACAAACCAGTTACTAATAAAACCTGGTATCTTCCTGCTTAAACATGATATGTTCACTCTTATTGATGAAAAGGAGTTGAAATGGTGTTTGTGTTGCGATTGTTTTCAATTTACCTCTCAAAAAGTGCGAGGAAAAAAATTATAATTCTTAGAGGGAGGAAGAGTTGGCAAAGCACCTGTAGTTGCTGCAGCAAAGACCCACATGTGGTTTCACCTAACAAAGGATCGTTGTGACCGGCCACTCCCATTTTAGGTCAAAATCTGCAATCATGGCAATAGGTGATCATGCATATACAAGATTTCAGGGCAAATTTAACTCTGAAACTATCATGATTCAAGGCATGTTCAATTCGAGCGCCATAAAAATCTAAAAGTTACACACATCACACAAACAATGAAGCTACATCTGTCTCACACCCAAACAGAAGAAAAACAACAAAACTAGAGCCTGAATTTTCATGGCATGATGCAATTTTAGACCATTAGCAAACAATCTATTGTAAAAACTAAATACCACGAAATTTATTGTTGTGATACTCTGAAAGCAGACTGAAGATAGCAGTTGCAACATAAGCTACTCGAATCCATAAAGATAGACGGGCAAGACTACACAATACAGGCTATGGCACACAATTCTGCCAGAAGAATTATCTCATAGACCTTCCCAGACTTTCAAGAAAGGGATTGTCTAAGACTCGGTCAGCTGAGACTTCGCGAAGTCTCAGTCGGCTGACGTCATCTAAGAGAGATTAGGCCCGTTTCTTAGCTCGTCATCTGCTGGACTATATTCGGCTTAGGTTCTGGGCTTTCTTTTTCTGTTTGTTTTTTTTTTTTGGGCCGGGCTCTTTACTGCGTTTGTGTATTTGGGCAGACTGTTTATTTGTTTTCTTTTGACACAGCAAAAAAGGTACTCAACAGAAAAAGAATAGGCCCAGGCGATATGTGTTTAAGTGCTTGATCTTTGTACTAAGAAGCACTCATCTCGTTGTATGTGTCTGTGTGCTTGTTTGGTACGCTTGGGAAAAAAATAAGAAAAAGCATCAACTATGCATATATGTGCTGGTTTTGCTGGAAAATTTCCGTAGCTTTGTAAAATTTGTGTGATTATGAAAAAAAATTCCCAGCAGCTATAAACCAGTGTTTATAAAATAAAAAATAAAAAGTAAAACAGCTGCCATGATTTTTGACAAAAAAGAATTACTACTATTGATTATAACTGATAGTAATTCAGGATATCATGCCCTGGCACACAATTTGCTAGCGACACCACTCTGAGACTGGACAGATGCACATTTCAAAAATCAAAATCTGAACAAAAATATATAATCGGAACAAATGCCCAGCAGCTACTACTTACGATGTCTGAACAAATTTGCAAGACGAAAAATGACTTGCCACATCAATTAAAACCTCTGTCAACCTGTTTTTACAGAGTTCAAAATATACAAAAAAATGAATTCTTATAGAGTTTGAAAATATACTGTCCAGCAGATAAAAAAAGTCTAACAAAAAATATATTCTAACTATCAGATGTAAACAAGGGGACTGGACAACAAAAATAAATGGAAAAACTTTGGCTACTTCGTTAGTTTCATCGACAGTTTAGACACACACGCAAAAATAAGTGGGACTTTATAACTGATTTAAGTAACAAAACAAAAAAAAAGAAATGAAAAAAAGAAGATACTATAACTTTTTTATGTAACATAATAAAAACAACAATGAAAATGGTCCCTCCACACTCTTGGTAAAAAAAAGACATGCAGTTGCCCCCCTCTCCTACCGCCCTTCGACAAAACAAAGGTGAGTTGCAGTCAGATAACTAGACATGCAATTGCAGTAGGTGGTGACACTGCAGTTGTGTGCCTAGTGTCAGACATGCAACTACCCCTTCCTCTCCCGCCATCCTCCGACATAACAAAAGGTCAGTTGCAGTCGGGAGGGTGGCCCTGCAGTTGCAGTCGAGGATGCCACTTGCAGTTGCATGCCTAGTGTCAAACATGCAACTCCCCCTCTCCCTCTGCCGCCCTCCAACAAAACAAATGTCAGTTGCAATCGGGTGGTGGCACATGCAATTGCAGTTGGGGGCGACGCTTGCAATTGTGTGCCTAGTGTTAGACATGCAACTACCCTCCCCTCTCTCTCTGCCCTCCGAAAAAACAAAGGTCAGTTGCGGGCGGATGAGTGCACATGCAGATGCGGGCGGATGAGTGCACATGCAATTACGGTCGGGGGGCACACTTTAAGTTGCATGCCTAGTGTCAAACATGCAACTCCCCATCTCCCTCCGCCGCCGTCCAACAAAACAAATGTAAGTTGCAGTCGGGTGGTGGCACATGCAATTGCAGTTGGGGGCGATGCTTGCAATTGTGTGCCTAGTGTTAGACACGCAACTACCCTCCCCTCTCTCGCCGCCCTCCGAAAAAACAAAGGTCAGTTGCGATTGGATGAGTGCACATGCAGTTGCGGTCGGATGAGTGCACATGCAATTGCGGTCGAGGGGCACACTTTAAGTTGCATGCCTAGTGTCAAACATGCAACCCCCCCCCCCCCCCCCCCCCCTCTCCCTCCGCCGCCCTCCAACAAAACAAATGTCAGTTGCAGTCGGGTGGTGGCACATGCAATTGCAGTTGGGGGGCGACACTTGCAATTGTGTGCCTAGTACTAGACATGCAACTACCCTCCCCTCTCTCGCCGCCCTCCGAAAAAACAAAGGTCAGTTGCGGTCGGATGAGTGCACATGCAATTGCAGTCGGGGGGCACACTTTAAGTTGCATGCCTAGTGTGAGACATGCAACCGCCCCCCTTCTACAACCTCCCACCGACGAACAAAAGGTCAGCTGCAACTGAATAGGTAGACATGCAATTGTAGTTGCGTGTGCAGTGTCAGACATGCAACTACCCCCATCCCTCTCTTACCATCCTGTGACATAACAAGATGTCAGTTGCACACAAGAGGGTGGACATGCAATTGCAGTTGAGGACGACACTTGTAGTTGCATTCCTAGTGTCAAACATGCAACTACCCCTCTCGTGCCGCCGCCTTCGAAAAAACAAATGTCAGTTGTAGTCGGGTGGGTGCACATGCAATTGCAGTTAGGGGTGACGCTTGCAATTGCATGACTAGTGTTAGACATGCAACTGCCTTCCCCTTCTCTCGCCACCCTCCGACAAAACAAAGGCCAGTTGCAGTCGGAGGGGTGCACATGCAATTGCAGGCGGGGGCAACACTTGCAATTGCGTGCCTAGTGTCATACATGCAACCGCCTCCTCTCTCGCTGCCCACCGACAAAACAAAAAGGTCAGTTACAGTGGGTAGACATGTACTTGCAGTCAAGGGCAAAAACACCACTGGCCCTTCCCCCAACAAAACACCACTGAGTTGCAGTCATGTTGAAGACATGTCGTTGCAGCCGGTACCGACACTTGCAGTTGCGTGCCTAGTTGCAGACATGCAACTACCCCCCACTTCCCCTCCACCCACAAAACACCATAGAGCCACATGCGGTGGGATAAAGAAAATGAATAATAAAAGCGCCATCATTGAGCCACTACCTCCCTCTAGAGCCACATGGGGGTTATCTCACACACACACACAGAGCCACTACCTTTCACGCACACACACACACACACACACACACCTGGGGGTTGTTGCATGTCGATGAACATGCAACTGGTCGGGGGCAGTTGGGTGTCAAGGGTGGACATGCAACGGGCCACCTCCGATGGCAGTTGCGTGTCAATGGTGGACATGCAACCGGAGAAGAAGGAAAATTCCCCAGTGCGCGGGGGGTGGGGGTCGTCTTAGGATATTGTTCTTGTGTGGTGGGAGATAAAAATAAAAGAAATGAAAAACACTGGCATTGGGTCCTCCCCTAGCGACGCGCGCACACAGATACACACAACACACACAGCTGGGGGCAATTGCATGTCGAGGGTGGAGATGCAACTGCCACCTTTAGGGGGGATTTCATGTCGAGGGTGGACATGCAACTGGAGAAAAAAAGGACACCCCACCCCCGAAGATTTTCTTGGAATATTATTCTCGTGCAGTGGGAGAAAAACAAAAGAAAAAAGGAAAAGAAATGAAAAACGCCACTGCTAAATGTCTAACTAGTGCCTCCTAAGGTCGCGTCACATGTTGATCCTAAAAAAAAGGTCGCAACACATATAGTTGTGCATTGAACGTGTTGCGTATAGTTGCAACTTGTGCAATTAGGCATGAGAGTCAGATATGCCACATGTAGGCAAAAACAAATAGTTAGTAGAAGTTTCATTTCTACCAACATAGTGTTCCTATGTTAGGGCGCGCGGCAAGTTAGTAGAAGTTTTTTTAGAAACAAAAAGAAAATTTTAAAAATATCGCCAACCCTACCTTTAGTTGCATTCTGCTTCTTCCTCGACACCAACAACCAATTTGTAAAAACAACTTTAGTCAACAAAAAAAGTACATGCAACTTTTTCTTGCGGGAAAAACATCCATCTATTCATCAAAACATCATGGCGGTACAAAAGAAAACCAGGAGTAAGAAAAATTGCATCCATGCATGTAGACCACCTAACGACAACTATAAGCACCAGAATGAGTCAATGGTGGGCCCCATCATCGTCCCTCCCTCACCGGAGTAGAACTTTAGTCTACTAAAAAGTACAACCACGAAAAAAATAAACCAAATAAAAGAAAAACATACATTATTGTTTATTCTTATTTACATTTTGAAAAAGAATTTATAATAAACGTGTAAGCCAAAAAGAAGTATAGCTGCAAAAAGAAAAGGAAAATAAACATGTATAAAATTAGTCGTATTTGGATACATTACTTAAAATAAAAAAATACAAGCTTGACACTCTAATATGGTTAGTTGCACAAAAAATTATGTGCAGTTGAAATGTATGAAAACTATATTGTAAAACAAATATCAAAAAATAGGTCACCTAAAGAAAAGCAACATCAAGACGCCCTTTGAATTTCCCCTCCTAAGCCCCGGGTGTTTAAATTTGCGACACATAATTATTTTTGATAAGAAACCTGCCACAAAAAATGAATAAAAGGCCGAAACCTTGCCCCAGGCTAGCCCCGACAAAGAAGAACAAAAGGACAGGGCCCAGCCCAAAAACAAACAGAAAAAAAAAACAAATGGGCTGGTAGTGCAGTTGCACGAATCTTGGAGCATCCAACGATCCAACGGACGGGGCGTCGACTGAGACTTCGCGAAGTCTAAGTCGACTGACATTTAGCATCTCTGTTCAAGAAATGGTGATAAGCAGTTGTGATACTCTATTGTAAAAACTAAATACCACGAAATTTATTGTTGTGATACTCTGAAAGCAGACTGAATCACTTCGATAGCAGTTGCAACATAAGCTACTCGAATCCATAAAGATAGATGGGCAAGACTACACAATACAGGCTATGGCACACAATTCTGCCAGAAGAATTATCTCATAGACCTTCCCAGACTTTCAAGAAATGGTGATAAGCCCAATGGGCCATTCTGGATGTTCAGATAATGTTGAAGCATTAAGATTCTGAACAGTAAATTCCATCTGGCGATAATATTTGGCACTAGATTTAACAATTCTCCACAAAGAACAACAACGAGAGAACCATAACGACCTTCTTGGAATTTCTAGGCATACGAGCTATTCCAACAGCCGACTGCGCCAAAATTACCCGATTCTGTTAAAGCCCCTAAATTCCAAAAAAAAAGTCCAAAATTTCCGGCGAGTTCTTGCACCCAGAGATCCAATCTGACCCTTCAGAGTTGCAAACAGGCAACCGGACGCGCGAGAACACAACGAAATCGCTCAAATGACCAACCCGAGCGCCGCGCAAGAAAGAAAAAAAATCAAGAAACCCGACAAAACCCTCCTCAAACCCCACGGAATCCGGAGTAAAATCCCTAGAAAGGAACCACCCACGGGACCAAGAAACCGCCCCTGACCCCCTAGTCTAATCGCCAAGAAACCCCGGGAGCGCCCATTTCGGGCGGAGATCGCCGCGGAGGCGACAGGAAACCAGAGAAGCGCCGCGGGAGGGGAGCGGCCAGGGGGGAGACAATGGCGGCGCGGAGGCGTCCTCACCTTGGGGCTGCCCGGGCTAGGGTTCTTGCTTCCTCTCGGCCTCGTGCTCTCGCGACGAGGCTTCCGGTTTCTGCAACCGCGGGGTGCACGTGAGGTGACGGCCGCCAGGAGAGAGATAGAGAGAGAGGTAGGGGAGGGGCGGAGTCAAAGGGGAGAGTGAGGAGGCGGACGACAGGGAGAAGAGAAAACGGCCGCCAGGAGAGAGATAAAAAAGCGAAATTGTTTTGGTTTGGAACCCTGCGTATGCTTTTCCTTTTGTCATGATATAGGTTTGGTTGAATTCCTTTGAGTATTAGAGATATTACCCCGTAAACAAATATAAGATATTTTAGATCACTAAAATAGTGACTAAACTAAAACATTGTTTTAGATGGAGTATATCATTTCTAGCGGTCCAGATAGCCAAAATGACCAAGATGATCCATACAAAATGGGAGGTGCGCCCACGTTTCCTGCACCTTCAAATGTGGTGTCCATGTTCGGCATACGCATACCGGACTAGTTAAGAATGTCTCGGAAGAGTTAGTGATTCAGTCGAACTTTCTGAACTAGCTTTTCGTGCCGAGACTAGATCCTTTGCGCCCCCCTGACGTCTGATCTCTCCTTCCACCTCCCTCGCCAGCTTCTCTCCCTCCCATCGTCGGCGGCCATGGTGGCCGACAATGAGCGGGGGAAAGGTCCGGTCGGTAGTTGTTGTAGGTTTATTTTTAGTACTCTTCTCTTCGATGAATAGCAGAGCGCCCAGTGCTCCTCTCCCTCAAGCTCATGTTGACGGCGGAACGACGGAGGTGCATAGAGGGCTAGCTGTTGAATCCTATGATGGAACTCTTTGGCCAGATCTATGGCGCAGTGTTGCTTCAGCCGCTGCTACTCCGTTCTCCTCCCTCGGTTCTTCTTCAAAAATAAGGTGACCCGACGTGCGAGAAGAAACCCTGCCATCAAGCTGGAGGCTCACGATGGGGATCATGTGCACCACTCGCGGTAGGTTTGGAGGAGCCATAGCGCCCACATCGGGTGGCCTGCTTCTTCTGACGATCCCGTCACATTCTCAGCCGAAGGGCCACAAAAATCATTCCTCCCGACCATCAATCATGTTTTTATTTTTCTATCCAGAGTCTTCATCGTAAAACTCAATTCCACTTTCTGTAGGGTCTTATCTGTTGATGTTGTATGCCACCGCTTTGACTAAATAAAAGCATATAGGGCCTTCGTGCCCCTTCCTGGTGTTCAAAAAAGACAAGTTAAGAACTTTAACCCTTTCTTCTTCTTCTTTATTTTTCAGGGTGCACAATTTTTGCATTGTTTATTCAACTTCAAGACATGAGAAAGCAGCGGAAAAATGTCTTGCCTTATCCCAAAAAAATTGGCTGCAAGTTTGACATCTATCATCCTTGTTCATTGTTTGCTAACTTTTCATCGAATTTATTGTGGCCAACTCAACATTATCTATTACCAACAATAAACTAAACAATTACGTAGGAGAATCAAATGGTTAGCACAATGCAGCCATGTGTTCTTTCCAATAATCTAAAAGGTAAAAAAAATTATAGCGATAAAAATCAAACTAGACTTCGACGCACAATTACTAATGCACGGGTAAAATACCTATGTTATGCTTGTTTATTTATAGGAGGTGCTATTGTAGTTCGTCGCGCAAGCACTGATCAACTTAATATTTATCATAGTCAGTTTTGGAGCCTTGTCAAGGAAATGTTTAAGGTATTGAACCATAAAAGGCGCTACTAAATACCTTGGACATTCAAATAATTTTCATGAAAATCATAAAACATCGTAATATGTGATAAGACATATTGTAGGAAATCCAACCAAATCATTGTACCTTCAATGTTCACGCGGAAATCTACTAAGATTTGATATTGTCAAGTAGCATGTTCAATGCCCAATTAGTGTTCATTTGCTAAATTAAGAGGACGTGTTGTGATATTTAGTGTGCTATTACGACTGAATTTGATTAGTTCATGAGTAAATGCAGGATTCATTAGGTTAGAGTTGGATTGCAATTGTTTGGATTCCTCTGACTCCCGTATATTTATATTGGCTTGTAACTCCGCGCAGAGAAGTTTAAATGTGATAATCGAAACATGTAGAAGGACAATTCTATCGATATTTACAAGTAGATGTGTTTTCTGTTAAATTTTACATGTTTTCTTACCTACAATTCAACATTGCTGATACGGGAAAACACTACGCAACCATATAATTTTGCATGCCATTTCGAGCCTTCAAGTATGAATCATCATGTAATTTATATTAAACTGAGAAAGATTGTTTCAGAGTTTTCAGTTACATCCACATTTTGACAATAAATACATGTAACCCTTTTTTAGTAAATATATATGAAACAATTTCTTATGAAAAACATGAAAGGACAAATTCTCATGTATCAAAATGAAATTATAGGCGAGTTAGGTCATAATGAAACACAACTAATATGTTACAAGTACATTGGCCACTAGAGGTATTTTCCCACAACCACTTGGTATGAAATTTAGTTAAACATTTTGAAAACATAAAAATATTCCAAACAACTAGTGATTTCTAATATACTGAAATAGACATGGAAAAAACAATGAGTAACAGACTTGCTCAATCACTTTTATGATCTTAACGAGGGGTAAAAGTGGAACGGCGCCACCGCCGGTCCGCCCCATCTTCGATGGTCTCTAGGCCATGGAGGTGCGGAGGATCTCAGTCCCCCGGCGGTGGGAGGGACCCTGTTCTCGGTCTTGTTAGGTTCAACGTCTTGGTTGGGGTTATGTGGCGGCGGCGATGTCCCTTATTAGGAATAATATCTCCCATGTTCTATCCCCTTCCCGATAGTCTGTTTAGCATCATCGGAGGGCGTGTGGAGGTGTGTCTCCGTCGGATCTCACGGGATTCGGTCGGTGCTGGTCTTCGTGGATCTGTTTGGATCCGGTGCTCTTTCGTATTCGTTTGGATGTTTACAGGTTTGATCCTTCTAATCATCTACGAGTTTCTTCATCGGCGATGGTTGCTACTCTAGTGCGATGGTCCTATGGGGCCTTAGCACGATGACTTCCCGACTGTCTACTACAACAAGGTTTGCCCGGCTCCGGTGAGGGAGGGACGATGATGGCGGCGCGCCTTCGGCTCGCTCCAGTGCTTATAGTCGTCGCCAGGTGGTCCACGGACATGGTTGTATTTTTTATTACCTCCGTTGTTCTTTGTACTGCCATGTTTGAAGATGAATAGATTGGAAGTTTCTCGCAAAAAAAAGTGGAACGGCGTGAGCGACAGTGCAATAGAAGAGGGATGGTGGTTAGAGGGATGATCAAGGTGGCAGAGACGCTGGTCGTGGGTGATGTTGGTCAGTGTTGGAGGGCAGATCGACGGGGCGCGAAGGGGAAGACGATGGCGACAATGGTCGACATGCCAAAAATTTATCGATGAATAGTTAACACCCCACACATGCACATGCAAAACTGATACTAACTAGATGATACCCGCAAGTTATTTCCGGAAACGGTTGCAACATACTTCAACGTGTTTCGGTTGTATGAAACGTGAGTAATTGAATTTATAATATATGAACTAAAACTAAAGATACATATTATATATTTTATTTGATTATTATATAGTTGAAAAATATTTGTTGAATATAAGTGGCATAATATAATAGAAAAAATCCACATGCATGTTGAGTGGACCCTTAATGAGGTTGCATGTGTGGTAAGGTGGGGATGTGTGCATATTGAGATAAATAAAATTAGTGGAGATCAACTAATAGTGGGAAAAAAATCTCATGTATGTTATGGTGGGTCTTTGATGAGGTGACATGTATGCATGTGTTATGATAAAAGAGATAGTGGGTGCGAAGCAAGAGAGGACGTCACTGTGTTACAAGCTGTGCCCGGTGCCCGGGATCGTGTGCTGAACTTGCAATGTTGTGGGTATCTACTTGTGACGAACTTGGCCACCTTCACCCACTCGTCACACCACCCGCAGGTAGACACCAGTATGCAACGAGGAATGGGGATCTTCAGCCACTCCTTGAGGGACTTTTGGAAAGCCGTCGGGACGACAAGCATTGCCATGTCATCAATGTCCATTTGGACACAGAACCAACATGACATTGGTTCTCTCAGCTCATGACCCAACTTGGTTCGACGGTCATGGGTGTGCAGAGGCACCACCGCTGCCTCACTTCTCCCGACACTATGGGCTTCAGTGCCAAGCAGTTGACCGAGAGCACGTCTTGGAAACTAGGCGATGGATGGAAGCCCAAAGCTGCGGACTGACATGCAAATCGAATCTACGGATATGAAAAACCATGTATCTTCATCGGGAAAATAACATTGCCGTCAAAGGTGGAGCAGCAAGCATCGCTAAGAGGCCTACAAACCCTTACCGCCTATCCAATCCACTACCCCTCCCCGGTGTAGATCTACGAAGCTATGTAAGCAAGAATGTGGTTTGAGGTACTTACAGTGGCTGTCGAAGGTGGAGTTGGTGCCACTGGAGCCGAAGAAGAAGGCGTCGCCGCTTGCATTACAGTCGTCGTGGGGGCCGTCGAAATCCCTGCTGCCGCCGCTATAGCACCCTTGTGTAATGATGCTACAGTAACCCTTGGGGTTAAGTTAATCATGTTGCTAAACAAGTGTCTGATCATCCTTGGTTCTCTCTCATTTCAAATTCCAGTTGAATTCAATTTCAAATTATGAGTGAAGTTCAAAATTGCTCAAACATGAAATCTAAAATGCTCATCATGTGGCAAATAATCCTTTGTTAATATTGGTGGTGAACCAACATTTTTGCAAAATGTCTAAGTGCCCTAAACTATTTAAAACAGTGGCTAAAGCAATTAAATTAAATGCTTTTAAAATTATAAGAATGCTAAGCTAATTTATTTAACTGCCAAACTAATTGTGGCAGTAGCCTAATTCATAATAATAATTTAGGTTCAAGTTTTGTTTGCTATAAAGCTATTTGTTTTAAAGGAAATAGGAAAAACAGAAAAAGTTTTTAAAAGAAAAAAGTTAAAAAAAAGAGAAAGCCCCTGCCCCCCGGGCTTTAGCCCACCAGAACCACCAGCCGGCCCAGACTACGCCCCCCGGGTCGCCATCCTCACGGCTCCTCCGACCAGGGCGCGTCCCCGCCAGACCGGGCGCGCCGCCCCGTACTGCCACGTCGCCGGCGAGGGGATAAGGGCAACCCCGACGCCTCGAGCTCCCTCCCCTCTTGGCCACTCCACCCTGCTCCCCCTCTCGCCCTCGCCCAGATCCCCTTCTTCCCCTGGACTCGCCTCCGCCCCGGACGACAAGGTCGCTGCGCCCGACGCATCGCCGACCACCTCGCCGTCGCCTTCGCCTAGGACCGCGCCAGGGGCTCAGCCTCGACCTCCTCGACGCCTCCGCCAAGCCACGCGAGCCGGGACGGTCCCGCAGCACCGCCCCGACCACTTCTTCCTCTGGACGCCGAGCTCGGCGTCGTCGTTCGCTCCGGCAAGTCCTCCCCGGGCCTTCCCAGCAACGGAGGTGAGCCATGCTTCCTTCCCCTCTCCTCCCTGCGTCTTCCCCTGCCCGTAGCTGCTCCCCCCCATCGCGCCTGAGCCCACGGCGAGCTCGCGGTCGCCACGGCTCCGCCCGTGCTCCCCATGCCACTGGCCGCGGGCCATGCGCCCCCGCGCACACTCACCCGCATTTGGCCGCGACCGCCCGCGCTGTCTGTAGCCGACCACCGCGTTCTGTCATCCCCACTGTGCCCTGCGTCCCCCCTGGCCGCTTCTGCCTGACCACGCCCTCTGCCCTTTGCTTTGCTGCTGCCTGCGCTCGCCGTCACTGTCGCCCGCCCCCCTCCTGCTTGCTGCCTTTGCTACTGGCCGCTGCCGCCTCCCTGCTACGGCTCCGCCCCGCGTCGCCTTCAGCCGCCATCGCCCCCATAGCTCGCCGCCGCGCCCATAGCTGCTGCCGCAGCCATTTGTCATCGGCGGCGCCGACTCAGGCCATCTCCGGCCACCCCGCGGCCACCATTCGAAGCGCGAGATCCCCAGCTGCCCAACGGTGCCACCCGCGCCTCTTATCGCCACCGGAAACGGCCAGACGGCCAACTCCGGCACGTTCGGCCTCGCCGGCGTTAACTGATACGTTTCCAACCTATCTATAATTTTTTATTGTTCCTGCTGTTATATTATCATTCTTGGATGTTTTACAATCATTTTATAGCAAGTTTATATCATTTTTGGGGACTAACCTATTGACATAGTGCCCAGTGCCAGTTGCTGTTTTTTGCTTGTTTTTTACTTCGCAGGAAATCAATACCAAACGGAGTCCAAACGCAGTGAAACTTTTTGGTGATTTTTTCTAGACCAGAAGACACAAGTTGGGCCAAGAAAGTACCTGAGGGGGGCTCCGAGGGGAGCACAACCCACCAGGGCGCGCCTGGGGGCCCAGGACGCCCAGGTGGGTTGTGCCCACCTCGTCCACCTCCCGCACCGCCTCTTTGCTCTATAAATACCCAAATATTCCAGAAACCCTAGGGGAGTCAACAAAAATCTATTCCAGCCGCCGCAAGTTCCAGAAACCATAGATCCAATCTAGACACCATCACGGAGGGGTTCATCATCCTCATTGGTGCCTCTCCGATGATGCGTGAGTAGTTCATTGTAGACCTACGGGTCCGTAGGCAGTAGCTAGATGGCTTCCTCTCTCTCTCTTTTGATTCTCAATACAATGGTCTCTTGGAGATCTATTTGATGTAACTCTTTTTTGCGGTGTGTTTGTTGGGATCCGATGAACTTTGAGTTTATGATCAGATCTATGTTTTTATCCATGAAAGTTATTTGAGTCTTTTGATCTCTTATATGCATGATTGCTTATAGCCTCGTATTTCTTCTTCGAATCTTTGGTTTAGTTAGGCCAACTAGATCAATTTTTCTTGCCATGGGAAGAGGTGCTTTGTGATGGGTTCGATCTTACGGTGCTTGATCCCAGTGACAGAAGGGGAACCGGCACGTATGTATCGTTTCTATTAAGGATAACAAGATGGGGTCTATTTCTACATAAATAGATCTTGTCTATATCATGTCATCGTTCTTATTCCATTACTCCATTTCTCCATGAACTTAATACACTAGATGCATGCTGGATACCGTCGATGTGTGGAGTAATAGTAGTAGATGCAGGCAGGAGTCGGTCTACTAATCTTGGATGTGATGCCTATATAATGATCATTGCGTGTATATCGTCATAATTATTTGAAGTTCTATCAATTGCCCAACAGTAATTTGTTCACGCACCGTATGCTATTTTTCTCGAGAGAAGCCACTAGTGAAATCTACGGCCCCCGGGTCTATTTTCTCATCATATATTTTTAGATCTATTTTTCTATTTGCCTTTTTATTTATTTGCCACTTTTATTTTCAGATCTATATTTCCAAAAACCCCAAAATACCTCGCTGAATTTTATTTGCTTTTATTTGCATCTATCAATCTACTATAATTTATCTCACGTTTGTTTGCCAATTTCTAGCACCGTTACCCGAAAGGGATTGACAACCCCTTTAACACGTCGAGTTGCAAGTATTTGTTCTTTCTGTGCAGGTGCTGTTTACCTAGTGTTGCTTGGTTCTCCTACTGGTTCGATAACCTTGGTCTCATCACTGAGGGAAATACCTACCGTTGCTGTGCTGCATCATCCCTTCCTCTTTGGGGAAATACCGACGTAGTTCAAGCAAACATCAAAAGGAATTTCTGGTGCCGTTGCCGGGGAGACATCATCAACATCTACCAGGTTCCTAATCACAAATCTCATCTCCTTGCAATTTACATTATTTGCCATTTGCCTCTCGTTTTCATCTCCCCCACTTCACAAAAAAAATTGCCGTTTTATTCGCCCTCTTTTTCGCTCGTCGTTTTCTTGTCAGATCTATCTTTTTGGTTGCAATTTTGTTTGCTACCTTTGCTTGTGTTACCATGTGCCTTCTATTTGCTTGCATCTTCGCTTGCTAAAAATCTATTGATATGGATCCTCATCTACTTGCTAATCTTTTCAAAAGATCTAATTATGTTGAACCAATTGCTAGTGAGTTGAATTCACTAGATTATCTTTATGAAGTTTTGCTTGAGATTTATGAAGCTGGAAATTGTGATGAAGTGTTAAACGAAGAAATTTATAAAGTGATTCATGATAGCTCCTTGAATGAAAAGCATGATTGCAATGATATTATTATAAATTCCATTAATGTCAATTGTGTTAGTGATATGCAAAACCCCAAGCTTGGGGATGCTTGTTTTATTATGTCCACTATTGATTGCAATGATCATGATTGGGGTGATAAGGATTCTTATGATCTTGAAAATTTATTTAAACCTCATGATGAATATGCTTGCGATAATAGTAAAAATGGGTTTGTAAGAGTGTCAACTTTAGCTAAAAATAATCCCACATATTTGGAGAGTGTTCAGTGTTATGAAACTTTTGATAAAAGTGGGTTTGGAGAGGTCATGACTTTAGTTGATGTTAATCCCACTATCTTGGAAGATTATAAAACTTTTATGCATGTGGATCATGAAGAGAAAATTTTATATGATAGCTATATTGTTTAATTTGATTATGATCCTACATGTAATTATTATGAGCGAGGAAAATATAGTTGTAGAAATTTTAATGTTACTAATTTACCTCTCGTTATGTTGAGATTGCTATTGTTTCTTTCTTCTTCCTTGCATATGCTATATATTTCTTGTCTTGATAATTTGTTTGCTTATAAAATCCCTATGCATCGGAAGTATGTTAGACTTAAATGTGTTTGTTACATGTTTTATGATGCTCTCTTCGTGCTTTAATTTTTTGTCTTTCATGTTAACATCATTAAAATTATCAATGCCTAGCTAGGGGCGTAAAACAATAGCGCTTGTTGGGAGGCAACCCAATGAATAAAATTTACTTTTGCCTTTTTCTTTCTGTTCTTGAGTGTTTGCAAAATTATGCTACTGTTATGATTGTGTTTTTTGTGTTTTAATTAGTGTTTGTGCCAAGTAAAGCCTTTAGGATAGCTTTGGTGATAGTTGATTTGATCTTGTTGGAAAACAGAAACTTCTGTGTCCAGTAAAACAATTTTGAAAATTCACAGAAGCAATGAAAAATTCTGAATTTTTTACAAAAGATTTATATACAAATTTACTCTGTTGTCCTAATTTTTCAGAATTTTGGAGTTACATAAGTATGAGAACAATTCGTATCTCTGCAGACTATTCTGTTTTTGACAGATTCTGTTTTCTTTGCATTGTGTGCTTATTTTGATGAATCTATGGTTTGTATTGGAGGTTATAAGCCATGGTGAAGTTAGAATACAGTATATATAATGCAAGAACAAAATTTGAATGGGTTTTCTACAGTAGTTAAAGTAAAGATTGGTTTTCTTATACTAACGGATCTCACGAAGGTTTTGTTGAGTTTTGTGTGATTGAAGTTTTCAAGTTTTGGGTGAGATTACGATGGATGAAGGAATAAGGAGTAAGAAGAGCCTAAGCTTGGGGATGCCCCATGGCACCCCAAGCCATTATCCAAAGATAAGCAAGCAACTAAGCTTGGGGATGCCCGAGTGGCATCCCCTCTTTCTTCTAACGACCATCGGTATTTTACTTGGAGCTATATTTTTATTCGTCACATATCATGAGCTTTGCTTGGAGCGTCTTGTATGATATGAGTCTTTGCTTGTTTTGCTTTTTATTTTTAGTCATGAACCCTTGCTGGACACACCTATTTGAGAGAGACAAATTGCTCTCTATGCTTCACTTAAATCTTTATGAGCTATGGAATTGCTCTAGTGCTTCACTTATATCTTTTTGAGCACGGTGTGCTTTAGTATTTTTGAAGAAATGCTCTTATGCTTCACTTCGATTTATTTGAGAGTTAGTAATTTTTTTTTAGAAATTCTCTCTTGCTTCACTTGAATTATTTTGAGAGAAGAAATTTTTATGCTCATGTTCTTCACTTAGATTTGTTTGAGCTATCAAAAGCAACACATTAAACTAGTCCCAAAGTGATAGATATTCAAGAGGGATATAATAAAAACTTTCATGAAGATCATTGGACAAAATAAACTTGATTCCTTATAATAGTTTTGCGATATGTTGATATAATATGTGAGTCATGTTGATGAGTAATTATGCTTTAGTAAGAATATTGGTGTTAAGGTTTGTGATTCCCTATGCAAGCACGAAAGTCAATAGTTATGCAATGAAATTACATCCTACTTGTAGTGCATTATTCGGTGTTAGTTATGCTTAATGCTCGCTTATGAGATTTTTCATTTCTTGGTTGGATGCTTCTCAATCTTTTGCTAGCCTTCATTTGCACTAAGTGTGATCACTACTTGTGCATCCAAAATCCTTAAACCAGTTTCGCCATATGAGTCCACTATACCTACCTATATGCGGTATTTCCGTGCCATTCTAAGCAAATTTGTATGTGCCATCTCTAATTTCAAAATAAATTTCTCTTTTGTGTGCTTGTACCGCTCATGAAACGGTAGGGGGTGGCTGATATATTTCCATGCTAGATGTGTTATTCTCAAGATGAGTGTTTATTCACTTGTCATTGCACGAGAGTACGGCAAAGGTATTAGGGATGCCCAATCCCAAAATGAAAAATGAATTTACTTTATGTTGTCAAATAATAAATTCCTTGGAAAGTGTTGGTATGGAGGGCACCCGTGGATACGGCTAGCCATGGAAAGTGAAAGTATGGTGGAAAAAGGAATAAACTTTATTTTTTGTTTGGGAACCGCCTATGATATATCTAGCATGGAAAGTATTGGGAACTACTCGATCATTTTCGTTGACAGGAAAAGCATGCCATCCAAAATGTTTTATCTCTACTTTTTTTGCTTTGAGCTCTGGCACCTCTACAAATCCCTACTTCCCTCTGCGAAGGGCCTTTCTTTTACTTTATGCAAATTTTATTTTATTCTGAGTCTCCATCTTCTCTTATAAAGCACCAACTAAGGGGCACTATGATCGTACTTGAGCATTGGGTGTAGCTAATATGCGAGTGTGGTTCATGAATGGATGAATGATTGAGCATAATGGGCTAGGGATAACTTGCTTTAGTGTTGATATTTTGAAAGACATGGTTGCTTGTTGATATGCTTGAGTATTGAAATCTTCATGTCAAAACTATACTATTGCTTTGAATCATATAAAAGTCCAAATGTCCATGCTACAAAGAAAAGAATATGTGATGAACATGTTAGGCAGCATTCCACATCAAAAATTCTGTTTTTATCATTTACCTACTCGAGGACGAGCAGGAATTAAGCTTGGGGATGCTGATACGTCTCCAACGTATCTATAATTTTTGATTGTTCCATGCTGTTATATTATCATTCTTGGATGTTTTACAATCATTTTATAGCAACTTTATATCATTTTTTGGGACTAACCTATTAACATAGTGCCCAGTGCCAGTTGCTATTTTTTGCTTGTTTTTTACTTCGCAGGAAATCAATACCAAACGGAGTCCAAACGCAGCGAAACTTTTTGGTGATTTTTTCTGGACCAGAAGACACAAGTTGGGCCAAGAAAGTACCTGAGGGGGGCTCCGAGGGGAGCACAACCCACCTGGGCGCGCCTGGGGGCCCAGGCGCGCCCAGGTGGGTTGTGCCCACCTCGGCCACCTCCCGCACCGCCTCTTTGCTCTATAAATACCCCAATATTCCAGAAACCCTAGGGGAGTCGACAAAAATCAATTCCAGCTGCCGCAAGTTCCAGAAACCACAAATCCAATCTAGACACCATCATGGAGGGGTTCATCATCCTCATTGGTTCCTCTCCGATGATGCGTGAGTAGTTCATTGTAGACCTATGGGTCCGTAGGCAGTAGCTAGATGGCTTCCTCTCTCTCTCTTTTGATTCTCAATACAATGGTCTCTTGGAGATCTATTTGATGTAACTCTTTTTTGCGGTGTGTTTGTTGGGATCCGATGAACTTTGAGTTTATGATCAGATCTATGTTTTTATCCATGAAAGTTATTTGAGTCTTTTGATCTCTTATATGCATGATTGCTTATAGCCTCGTATTTCTTCTTCGAATCTTTGGTTTAGTTAGGCCAACTAGATCAATTTTTCTTGCCATGGGAAGAGGTGCTTTGTGATGGGTTCGATCTTACTGTGCTTGATCCCAGTGACAGAAGGGGAACCGACACATATATATCGTTGCTATTAAGGATAACAAGATGGGGTCTATTTCTACATAAATAGATCTTGTCTACATCATGTCATTGTTCTTATTGCATTACTCCGTTTCTCCATGATCTTAATACACTAGATGCATGCTGGATAGCGGTCGATGTGTGGAGTAAGAGTAGTAGATGCAGGCAGGAGTCGGTCTACTAATCTTGGACGTGATGCCTATATAATGATCATTGCCTGGATATCGTCATAATTATTTGAAGTTCTATTAATTGCCCAACAGTAATTTGTTTACCCACCGTATGCTATTTTTCTCGAGAGAAGCCACTAGTGAAATCTACGGCCCCCGGGTCTATTTTCTCATCATATATTTTCAGATCTATTTTGCTATTTGCCTTTTTATTTATTTGCCACTTTTATTTTCAGATCTATATTTCCAAAAAACCAAAAATACTTCGCTGAATTTTATTTGCTTTTATTTGCATCTATCAATCTACTACTCCCTCCGTTCGGAATTACTTGTCGCAGAAATGAATGTATCTAGACGTATTTTAGTTCTAGATACATCCATTTCCGAGACAAGTAATTCCGAACGGAGGGAGTATAATTTATCTCACGTCCGTTTGCCAATTTCTGGCGCCGTTACCCGAAAGGGATTGACAACCCCTTTAACACGTCGGGTTGCAAGTATTTGTTCTTTGTGTGCAGGTGCTGTTTACGTAGTGTTGCTTGGTTCTCCTACTGGTTCGATAACCTTGGTCGCATCACTGAGGGAAATACCTACCGTTGCTGTGCTGTATCATCCCTTCCTCTTTGGGGAAATACCGACGTAGTTCAAGCAAACATCATTAACCAGCTGACGTGGCAATCATTATCCACTAATTAGACCCCCCCCTAATTAAGCCCCATAGTGCATGACAGCCGGGCCCCGCAAGGATTAGTTTGAGCTAATAAAAATTGTTAGTTTAGTTAAATAAACCGCCGGGGCCCACGCTTCAGAATTGACCCCGCCCAGTCAGTGTTGACTGGGCCCACAAGTGAGTGGCTGAGACCAACTAACAGGTGGCCCCCACGGCCCCTGTTGACTGCTGACTGGACCGAAATGGGCCCCTCCTGGCCCCACCTGTCATCCTAATAGGCTAGCTGCCTCTGTGTATAAAAAGGTAATACACTGTTTAAATTTTGAATTAAATTAATTCCATAAATTTTAGAAAATGTTTAAAACTTAGAAAATTAATATAAAATAATTTGTAACTTGGATGAAAAAGTTTTATATATGAAAGTTGCTCAGAAAAATCCAACAAATCCGAATATGCGGTCCATTCATTTGTCAAATGCCCCTAGCATGCTGAACATGGAATCATCCCCTCTCTTTCATCTGTCCGGAATCCCTCTAACGCCGGGAAAACATCCCCGGATGTTTTCCCTCTTCGTCTGCAACGTCTAGTACTGTGTTAGGTCAACCCTAGCTCTGCATATTGTCATGTCATGCTTAGTGATCCATTTGTTTGCACTGTATTTACTGTTTCTTCCCCCTCTTCTCTCCGGTAGATTGATGCTGCCCCTGTGATCGACTACGTCACCGACGACCCTTCTTCCTTTTCAGCAGAGCTTCCAAGCAAGCAAACCCCCTTGATCATTCCGATATCGCCCATTTCTTTCCCTCTCATGCTTGCATTAGAACTGCTACTGTTTTTGTATGATCCTATTCTAATGCATAGCCTGTTTTTGTTACCTGCTTTCATACCTTACCTGCTTATCCTAAACTGCTTAGTTTAGGTTGGTTAGTGATCCACCAGAGACCCCTCACCTTGTCCCAGTTGCCCCCGCTTGATGACCGATGACTCGATCAACATGATCGATGTCCAGAGCCCGACACATCACATCACACCCCCTTAGTTCTACGGCACTCTAGGGTTACTATTGTCGGGGGGATGAACCCCGGGTAGGCAACGGAACCCGGATCCTTTTCAAAAACATCGGGGCCAGCATTGCCCCTCAATCCGGCTCGTATGAACCCGGCCAAGTCCCTCAACCCGGCTAAGACCGTAGCCCAGCCAAGACTCCTACGACAAGCAAGCGCCACCGTGGTGCGCCCCTCAACCCGGCCGCGGGTCAGCTCCCGTCCCATCCAGGGCGTACGACGAAACAAGTCCCCGTAAAGGGGATGAGCGTGGCTACAGTGGCCCACCAACCCCGCTGACAGGCAGGAGCGTGGCAACAGTGGCCCACCTACTACACTGACCGGGGCCGGCATGGCAATAGTGCACCCCTTGTCCCGCTGACGCACGCCGATGGCGACCAGGCGACGCGCCACTTTAGCTGTACCGGCTCGACCACTCTGTGACACACGACAAGACGGAGAACAGTGCCCCCCGGTGCACGGGGCCCGCGCCCGGTGAACCCTGTGTACCCTGGTACCCCGCGGGCCCCAGCGCCAGCTCCCCAAACACTGACATCACGGCCCCGCGCCCGTGTAACTTTACCATTATAGCCCTGGGGGTTGACCTATAAAACCCCCCAGAGGCCTCCGTGTAAAGGGTCGATCATTAGTAGAACATACACACATAAGGAGAAGGAGCAGCCTAAGCCCTGGCCTGCCTTCCTTCCTCCCCCAAACAGCTGTAGGAGCAAGCTTGTACCATCTTGATATAAACCACACGGCAGGACTAGGGGTGTTATCTCTCCGGAGAGCCCCGAACCTGGGTATGTCTTGCGCCCCTCGCTCGCTCATGTCGACCTCGCCTCTGGAGTCCACCGGTGCCCTCGAGCCTGTCCCTATCTTTAGCCATCCTTTGGCATCTGCCGTGCGCCCACCACGACAGTTGGCGCCCACCGTGTGGCAGCTCGAGGTCCCGGCCGGAGACATGTTCCAGACGGGGCTCCTCATTGATTCCGGTGAGCGCATTGCGTGCTGCGCGTCCCCCGAGCCCGTCGTGCTGGCAGCCGACGTCATCGACGTGCTCACCGCCTCCTTCGCCGCGCTGCGCATCTCCGACGCGCTCGCCGTCGATGAGTTACCCCAGCGGGGTGCTCGACGTCTCCGACTCGCTCGTGCCCCTCGGTGACGACATCTCCGTCAGGGCGGCGGACCTATGCGTCCAGGTAGAGGTATTCGTCACCGGCTCTGGCTCTTCTTCGTCTAGCAAGAAGGCCGCCGCCGCTAGGGCCGCAGCGGAGCACTCCGGCGTGGCCGACCCGCTGCGCGCCACAATGCAGAACCTCAACGTCCCCATTGCCACCGACATCGACGCCACCAACACCGCGGAGCCCCGGGCCCAGCTCAAGGAGGAGCGCAAGCGCCTGCTGGACAGGGCCGAGACGCTCGCTTGTACGCAGCACCGGCTGGAGTCCACCCAACGGGAGCGCGACGCCGCGTATGGCTTCACTCCCACCGCTGCCGAGCCCAGCCGGGTCACCGAGGTGCGGGCCCGTGGTGCTGCCATCGGCCGGCGCTAGGCGCAGACCCGCCCGTCTATGACACCCCGGCCAAGAACATGCGCGCCACGGAGGCGGCCGCTGTTGGCCTGGAGCAGCTGCAGGGTGAGGAGCTGCAGGAGCGCCTGTAGCGCCTGAATGAGCTTCTCGGTGCCACGAACGCGCAGCAGGACCGCCTCGACCATCCCGCTGCATCCGCCTCGTGGCACACCAAGGATCCCTAGCGCGAGCGATAGAACACGGCGTCTTCGTCGCGCCCGAACGAAGCTCAGTCCGCTCAGACCCGAACCCGGCGCAACCGCGTTCCAACGGCTGGAGACGGCCTGGGCAACGAGCCGGCTGCCGGAGTCCGGCGCCATCAAGACCCTCCTCCACCATCCGGTCGACGTGGCAACCCAGCCTCAGCCAACCCGGTGCCTTGCGGTCCCGTCGCAAGCTGGCTAGGCCCGCGCGCCATCGACGACGCCGACTCTCGCCATCGCCTCGACCAGCTCGCTCTCTCCTTCGAGCTGGAGGAAGACAACACCGTCGGTCTAGCTTGTTTTGGCCCGTGCATCCGGGATGAGCCCTTCCACAAAGGGTTCACGCTGCCCCGCGACACTCCCAAGTACAACGGCACCGTCAAGCCGGAGGACTGGCTCATCGACTACACCACCGCCATCGGCATCGCGAGTGGCAACCGCCGCCTTGTCATGCGCTACGCCCCGCTCATGCTCCTAGGCTCGGCCCGGACATGGCTCAATAGCCTGCCGGCCGGCAGCATCAACGCGTGGCTTGACTTCGAGCAGGCCTTCGTCCACAACTTCACCGGCACCTACAAGCGTCCCGGCCGTCCCAGCCAGCTCGCCATGTGCGTACAGGGGCCGGCGGAAACTGGCCGCGAGTACCTCGCACGCTGGACCGAGCTCCGGAACAGTTGCGAGGGCGTCCATGAAGTCCAAGCCATCCAGTACTTTGTGAGCGGCTGCCGGGATGGCACCCTTCTCAAGCACAAGCTCCCGCGCTCCGAGCCAACCACCATGGCCGCGCTCATGGTCATCGCAGACAAGTACGCCAACGCCGACTCCGCCATGAAGATCCAGGTGGTGCTGGATGAGGCCGGCAAGGCGATGACGGTACCACCCCCCAAGCCGGCTGGCGAGAGCAGCCGCCAGCAGAACAACCAGTAGAACAACAAGCGCAAGGCCGATCAATCGGCCCCACGCTGTGACAGCCGCCTTGTCGCGGCCACCGAGCAGGCGCCCGCGACCGAGCCGGCCGGCAAGCGCCGGCAAACCGGCAAGACGGCGTGGCAACCTGCCATGAGCTTCGAGGAGATGCTCGACGCTCCCTGCAAGCACCACAGCGGCGCGAGGCCGTCTACGCACACGCTCCGGCAGTGCGCCATCACCCAGCGCACCATGAGGGGAGACATCCCGCCTCCTCTAGCTCCGGCTCCGGGCACAGGGGAGCCGGCTCTGCCTCCTCCTCCCCCGCCCCTGGCAAGCGGGGCAATGCGCAATGATGTCTTCCCCAACCAGAACGCGAGCTACGTTGTCTTCACCAGCCTCGGCGACGACAAGCGTAGCCAGCGCCTGCTCCGGCAGGAGGTGAACACCGTCATCCCGGCCGTGCCGGAGTACATGCACTGGTCAGAACGCCCGATCAGCTGGACCCGGGAGAACCACCCAGCCGTCATACCGAACCCGGACAGCTACGCCCTCATCCTCGACCCCACCATAGTCGCAACCCGACGCACCTGCAAGTTCTCGCGAGTCCTCATAGATGGCGGTAGCAGCATCAACATCCTCTACCGCGATACGATGACCAAGCTCGGCCTCGAGGCCAAGGACCTGGAGCTGTCCCGGACGGTGTTCCACGGCATCGTGCCGGGTCTCTCCTGCTCCCCCATTGGCCGAGTCCGGCTTGACATCCTCTTCGGCACAAGCGACCATTTCCGGCATGAACCGATCTGGTTCGAGGTGGTGGACCTGTCCAGCGCGTACCATGCGCTGCTGGGCCGACCCGCACTCGCCAAATTCATGGCGGTCCCCCACTACGCCTATCTGAAGATGAAGCTGTAGGGTCCCAAGGGCCTCATCACCATCATCGGTGACTACCGCAGGTCTCTGGAGTGCGCTCAAGCCGGCGCCAAGTTGGCCGAGTCGCTGGTCATAGCCGAGGAGCGGCGCCAACTCGATCGGATCGTCGCGCTGGCCAACGAGACGCCGGCCATGCCGGCTTCAGCCAAGGAGCCGGCCGGCGAGGCCTCTTTCCAGCCATCCAAGGAGACCAAGAAGGTCAAGCTGAACCCGGAAGACCCTAGCTGCAACAAGTACGTCATCGTGGGCGCCCGCCTCGACAGCAAATAGGAAGGTGAGCTCGTCGACTTCCTCCGTGAGAATCGGGACATCTTTGCATGGACCCCAAAGGACATGCCGGGAATTCCGAGGAAGTATGCCGAGCACAAACTACACGTCCGCAAGGATGCCAAGCCTGTCCGTTAACCCCTACATCGCTTTTCAGAAGAGAAGAACCATCGGTGAAGAGGTCGCCAAGCTACTCGCGGCCGGCTTCATCATGGAAGTGTTTCATCCCGAGTGGCTGGCCAACCCGGTCCTCGTCCTGAAGAAGAACAACACCTGGCGCATGTGCATATACTACACCAGCCTGTAGAAGGCCTGCCCCAAGGATCCTTTCGCCCTCTCGCGGGTAGATCAGGTCATCGACTCCACCGCCGGCTGCGAGCTCCTGTCCTTCCTGGATGCTTACTCCGGCTATCATCAGATCAAGCTGGACCCGGCCAACGCCCTGAAGACGTCCTTCATCATGCCCTTTGGGGCGTATTGCTACATCACCATGTCGTTCGGCTTGAAGAACGCCGGTGCCACCTTCCAGTGCTGCATGCAGAAATGCCTGCTGACGCAACTCGGCCGCAACATCCACGTCTACGTGGACGGCATCGTGGTGAAGACCAAGTAGCACCTCACGCTCCTTGATGACCTAAGGGAGACCTTTGCCAATCTGCGCGAGTACTAGATCAAGCTCAACCCGGAGAAGTGCATCTTTGGCGTGCCGACCGGGAAGCTGCTCGGCTTCCTCGTCTTGGAGTGCGGCATTGAGGCGAACCTGGAGAAGATCAAGGCCATCGAGCGCATGCGCAAGCCAACCCGGCTGCGAGATGTCCAAAAGTTCACCGGATGCTTGGCCTTGGTCAGCCGGTTCCTCAGCCGGCTGGGCGAGAGGGCCTTGCCCCTGTATCAGCTGATGAAGAAGACATCGCCGTTCAAGTGGAACGACCAGGCGGACGAAGCTTTCCGGGATCTCAAGCGCATGCTCGGGTCGCCGAGGCCCTCCACTTCGCCCTACGCCGCAGTCCGGCTTCAGCTGTCGGCCGGTAAGAACTATGGGCCAAAGCACCTACACGTCGTGAAACACTAAGTCAGATCCGCTGGATCGGCCAACCCGGCCTCACCACACCAAGTTGCCACACGACCGGCTGCTCGCCAGCCGGCCCAATGGGTGTTTCGCTCGCACTCAACGTTCGAAGGGCCTAAGTACTGCGCGCTCTTTCCAAGGACCGAACTCCTTGTCACAGACCGGAACCCGGCTGTTCGACTCGCCGGGGGGGGGGGGGAAGGTCCAAGGAACTGTCAAGCAAGAAAGAAGGTTTATAAGACAAAGAGCAAAAGCGCAAACATTCACAAAAATATTTACATTACAATGATATGGGCCCAAGGTCGGAATTCATTACATTCACCAAAAACACCCCAGTGGGTGGGTGGACCTACTACTTAACCAAAGTGCGTAAAAGATAAACAGGGCGGCTTCAGACGGCTCCCGCGTCGGGTTGCGCGACCGCCAGCTCCTCCTCAGTGGCCTCCAGGTTCATTGAGGTGCCGGTATCACCCAACCCGGTGTCCTCGTCCGCATAGAGGCCTGACTCCTCAGAGCTGCCCAATGGGTCATCGAGCAGCAAGCCGAAGTCGTCAGGTGGCACCACCCCACCGTCGTCGGTCAGCTCTAACTGGAACTCGTCGTGGAGCTCGAACGAGGCCAGGTAGCTGGCCCTGGCGGCGATCCGGCCCGCCTCCGCCTGCAGGTGAGGCTCCGCACTGGCTCGTTGGGCTACCAGCCGGTCTAGCGCCAGGTCCGAGTACGAGGACATGACGAACCTGAGCGCTACGTCGGCGCCAGCACGGGCGGCAGAAACGCACCACGCGTGAAGGTGCGCCGCCCCGGCTTCCAGCCACCGCGCCAGCCGCGTGAAGCTGTTAGGCGCAACAGCGCCAAGCCAGAGGGCCGTCGTCATCTCCATGCCGGTTGCCGAGACCCGCCCCATCTGCTCGCCCAAGACCTGCAGGTGGGCCTCGGCAGCCTGCATGATCTCCGAGAAGGTCCACGCGACGTTCGGGTCAAGCCCAGCGCCCGGGTCCCCCTGAGGCGATCGTCGAGCTCGAACGGCCTCCTCCGACGTCCTCTGCATCTCTGGGAAGTGCGCTGTCAAGAAGAAAAGCAAGACGGTCAGCAGCGAAAAGACGAAGTCGGCTTCACAACCCGGCAAAGTCAGCAAAGAAGCACTTACTGGTGAAGGTCTCGTCCTGGTGTTGCGCTTCGAGCAACGTACCATGCCGCTCCAAGTCCCCGGCACGGTTGCGCGCGTCGAGCGCCTTCTCCAGCTCGGTGCTCTTATCGATGGCCACCTTCAGCTCGGCGTCCTTCGCGGCGGCCGCCTTCTCGTGCTCCTCCTTGAGGCGGAGGAGTTCCGCCTGGTGGGCTTCCGTCGCCTTAGTGGCTTCCGCCTTCAGGCGCTCCACCTCAGCCTGGAGCTGGCCCTTGTCATCGGCCAGCCGATCGCGCTGCTGGCCGGCCTCGGCAAGCGCCTGCTGGGCCTCCGCCGCTTTGGCTGCCTCCGCCATCAGGAGCTCCACTTTGGCCTGGGCCGGCTCTTGTCACTGGCCAGCTGCTTAGGCAGACGGTCGGCTTTGACAAGCGTCCGCTAGGCCTCTGCCGCCTTCGCGGCCTCCGCCTTCAGCTCCCCCACTTCGACCCGGAGCCGGTCGGCGTAGGCAACAGCCAGGTCGCGCTGCTGACCGGCCCTGATCAGCCTGGTTCGCCAGAACGGTGCCTCGGCCATGGCAGCTGCGCGACGAAGATTCAAAGTCAAGACAACAAAAAGACAGGAACGCTTTAAGATTCGACCCAACTACTACGTAGTTGGCCTGAATCTCGGGGGCTACACCCAGTGGGTGCGCTCGC
The DNA here is from genome assembly GCA_011799875.1 of Thinopyrum elongatum. Taxonomy (NCBI): domain Eukaryota; kingdom Viridiplantae; phylum Streptophyta; class Magnoliopsida; order Poales; family Poaceae; genus Thinopyrum; species Thinopyrum elongatum. Next base: position 544,496,203 of record CM022303.1, read on the forward strand.
GCGCCCCCACTAAGAGCACGCAAACACATACCTTCGGCAAGGCGGAGCACCTCCTCCTTGGCGGCAAGCCACGCCGTGAGCTGCTGGTGCGTCTCCAGAAGCTGGTTGTAAACACCGACCCGGAAGGCGTCCAGTTGCTACAAAAAACAAGAGTCAACACAAGACGAAGCATTTTGAAGATTCGGCCCAACTACTACGTAGTTGGCCCGAATCTCGGGGGCTACACCTAGTGGGTGCGCTGGCGCACCCCCACTAGCTGGCTACAAAGGAAAGCCGGAGGAAAAGACTCACCAGCATGGAGTGCTCCAGCTCCCGCGCCCACTCCGTCTCGGCCTGAGCAAAGGCCTGAACCCGCTTCACGCGCCCGCGGAGACGCTGGCTCACGGCAGCCATAGCCGCCTCCTCCTACATCAGCGGCCCGAAGATGGCCGCCGAGCCCGACCCTACCCGCGCCGGCTGCAGCTCGATGACAAGGCCACCGCCCGGTGCCGCTTGCGGCGGACTGACCACCAGGGTGTTTCCGCCGCCCGTCGTCCCCTCACCGGCCGGCCTCGGCTCTGGTGCGCCGGCCGGTGTCCTCCCCGGTGTCTCGGCCGGTGTCGCCTCCAGCGCCCCTAGCGCCGTCCTATCCAGTGCCCGCTGCGGCGTCCCGTCCGGCGCCCTTTGCGACGGGCTCTTCGGGGTCGCCCCCTCCCGCCGCCTTCCACCTCCACCCGCTCGACCACGTCGGTCCGCGGTGGGGTGTCGTCGCCAATCACCACGACCTCCCGGTCGTCCACCTCCATCTCCACCCGGCCATCCCGGCCGCGCCCCTCCATCGGCGGCGCGATGACTGCCGGCTCCGTGCCCACCGTCATCTCCGGCCACGCCGGCCAGGCCCGGGCCTCCGCCTCCAGCTCCTCGACGGCCTTGTTACAGTCCCTCCAAGCGCAGAGCTCCACGTTCGCCGGGTCCAGGCTGAGGTCCTCCCCGGTTGACCCCTCGGGCAAGTCGACGGCGCTGCTCTGAGTCTTCTGGAACACAAAGCCGCCCCCAGATGCGGCATCTATCGCCGCCAGCGCCAGATCCAGCGGATTCCTGAATATTGCCAAAAAGCGTGAGAAAGGAATGATCCGGCGGCAGACGAAAGCCAGTGAGGAAGCATACCGGATCGCCGTCGGGATGGCCCGTCTCTCCGGCGCCGCCGGGGCGATGCACCGCCTTTTCCTGGCATCCGGCTTCCCTCCCGCGGCCGGGTCCGCCGTGCGCTTGGCGAGCGGCTTCGGCCTCGGCGTCGCGTCCTCTTTCTCGTGCGGCCGGCGCACCGTAGCCGGCGCGCGGGATGACCCGGTCCCGGCCCCGGCCGTTCCCTTCGGCACTGCATCACCAGCATGCGTCAGCACCCCCACGTCATCGTCGTCTGACCCAATCTTGAAGAAGATCTCGGTGCGAAAGCTCACCCGCCCGACGCGCCTCGCCGTCTCTGGCATCGGCCACCTCCGGGTTCTCGGCGAAGGTCTCCGCCCTCCCCGAGCGGGCAGGCTCGACGGCCAAAACTTGCGTCCTCGCCCCGTCATGCATCGGCCGGATTGCGTTCAGCAGTACCTCCTGCATCGCATCAGGACGAAGGAGAAGCTGAGTCATTGCGAAAAAAGGAGTTCAAGGACTCACCGCTGGCGCCGGGTACTCGGCATTGTAGGGCGCCTTGCCAAAGCTCCAGTCCGGCTTCAGCCCGACCTTCGAGATGGCGTTCACCCTCTCGGCGACCTGCTCTGCTGGTAGCCTCAGGGACGACATCCGGGCCGCATCCCGGCGGTCCCCCATCAAGCCGATGATGTGCGCCAGGCGTTGCAGCAGGAGAACCCGGCGCGCGACGAAGGCGGTGATCAGGTCCGTTCCCTTGAGCCCCTCCCGGGCTGTCATCTCCCGGACCCGGTCGCACAGGTTCTGCATCCCCTGCGGCGGGTTCCTGGGTGAGTGGCCCCAATTCAACTTGATGAGCAGCTGCTCATTGATGAACAAGGGCAGGTTGATGGCGTCGGCCCTCCGGCAGACATTGCGCACGTAGAAAAAGGTATTCTGCCATTTCTTGGCAGAATCCTCAATGGGCATCTTGGGGAACACACCATGCGGACGAACTGAGACGACGGCGGCCCCACAGTCTGACATCGCCCCGGCCTCTGGCCCTTGTTGCTTGAGGAAGAAGAGGCGGCTCCAGAACTCCATGTCCGGCTCCACCCCAAGGTACCCCTCGCAAAGGGTGACGAAGCCCGAAAGCTGCAGCATGGCGTTCGTGCCAATATGGTGTGGCCGCAGCTTGAAGAAATCAAGGAAGGAGCAGAAGAAGTTGCTCACGGGGAGGCCAAACCGCGCTAGAAATGGGTGTAGAAGACCACGCGCTCCCCGTCCTGCGGCTGCGGCTCCGTCTCTTCTCCAGGCACGCGCGCGGCGACATCCGTCGCTGGCGGTAGTCGCCGTGTCTCATGGAGGCGCTGGATATCAACGTCGACTATGTGGGATCCCTCCCACGAGCCCTTTGGCAGCACCATTCGAAGGGCTCGGCGAGAGTACGGCGAACAAGAGCAAGAGGAAGGTGGCGCGGTTGGCGAACGGCGCAAGCGGCGTCTGTCTCTCTGGTGGGCGGTGAGCTCAAGAGCTGGGCAAGGGAAGAAGAAGGGGATGGGGGGCGCGTGCGTGAATGATTTCCGCCGCCCCTCCCCCCGATTTATAAGCCACGGACAGAACGTGGGGAAGTGGGATCAGTTGCGCTCGCCCCTCCCACTTCCCCGCATTAAGTGGGCACGATCCACGCGCCCATTAACTGCGCCAAGGAGGGCAACCGCCTGCGGCCGCCACAATAAATCCCCGCACGTGGGCCGAGGGCGCGGAGTGGCGGGCCCCAGCCCGCTGTCATGTCCCATCACGCGCGTGGCCTGTCAGGCCTCTTCAGCTGCCGTTCGCCACATGGCGCCCGCGCCTAAACCGAGGGGGCACATCCCTTCTCCTCCAAGACTCGGCATACTCTTCGGTTCCTTGCCCATACCGGGATGACGCGATCCGGCTTCCGAAAGCCGGCACATAGTGGGTGTTGCCGGACCCGGCGGCCATAAGCTTCATCAACATCTGCCGTCTCCTCAGGGGGGGAAACTACGAAGGCCCCCTGCTTGAAGCCGGTGAGCCTTCACAGCTTCGGGGACTACTGTCGGGGGGATGAACCCCGGGCAGGCAACGGAACCCGGATCCTTTTCAAAAACATCGGGGCCAGCATTGCCCCTCAATCCGGCTCGTACTTGGCCGGGTTCCTTGACCCGGCCAAGTCCCTCAACCCGGCTAAGACTGCAGCCCAGCCAAGACTCCTACGACAAGCAAGCGCCACCGTGGTGCGCCCCTCAACCCGGCCGCGGGTCAGCTCCCATCCCATCCAGGGCGTACGACGGAACAAGTCCCCGTAAAGGGGATGAGTGTGGCTACAGTGGCCCACCAACCCCACTGACAGGTAAGAGCGTGGCAACAGTGGCCCACCTACTCCGCTGACCGGGGCCGGCATGGCAATAGTGCACCGCTCGTCCCGCTGACGCATGCCGATGGCGACCAGGCGATGCGCCAATGTAGCCGTACCGGCTCGACCACTCCGTGACACACGACAAGACGGAGAACAGTGCCCCCCGGCGCACGGGGCCCGCGCCCGGAGAACCCTGCGCACCCTAGTACCAGGCGGGCGCCAGCGCCGGCTCCCCAGACACTGACATCCCGGCCCCGCGCCCGTGTAACTTTACCATTATAGCCCTGGGGGTTTGACCTATAAAACCCCCCAGAGGCCTCCGTGCAAAGGGTCAATCATCAGTAGAACACACACACGTAAGGAGAAGGAGCAGCCTAAGCCCTGGCCTGCCTTCCTTCCTCCCCCAAACAGCTGTAGGAGCAAGCTTGTACCATCTTGATATAAACCACACGGCAGGACTAGGGGTGTTATCTCTCCGGAGAGCCCCGAACCTGGGTATGTCTTGCGCGCCCTCGCTCGCTCATGCCAACCTCGCCTCTGGAGCCCACCGGTGCCGTCAAGCCTGTCCCTATCTTTAGCCATCCCTTGGCATCTACCGTGCGCCCACCACGACAACTATCGAGTTTCGAGGGTGATACCTCGTATAGCACTTCTGATGTTAACTCTGTGGTGTAGTTAATCGCTCATGGTCATCAAGGGTGATTCCTCCTTCACCACTCCCGATAACGACTCTGTCGTGCAACCCCTCAAGTGTGGACCATCGAGGGTGATTCCTCCAAGTCCACCTTGACGGTTACATCGAGTGGGAATCCATCGAGGGTGATTCCTCGGGTTTCCCCCTTGCTGTTTTGGGCTCGGTTAGTTTGACTTTACCACAGAACCATGACTGAAGTCAGGTCGGCCCCGAGGGGTACCCAAGAGAGAAATGATGGAGTCGGGTTGACCGCGAGTGTACCCGCGAGTTGATGTGTAGTCGGGTTGATCTGGAGGATACCCGCGAGTTTTCCACGCGGCGCGGCCGGGCATTCTTAGCCCTTGCCGCAAGTCCATGAGACGGGGCGACGGGGCCACATATCATGGATCATTGATCATTACCGCGCGCTCCCAAGACACTAACAATTTGGATATGTGATCCGAGTAGGCCTCTGGCCTTTTTTGCACTGACCACCACGTGGGAATAAGTATGGGCACTCTGCGTCGTATGTATCAGCCGAAAGCTCTTCGGACATCAGCAATGGAGCGGCACGCGCTCGGGTTGGATTGCGTAAAGCACCCTCCTTTGTAATGGAGGTTGCCATGTCTGCTCACCGGCCGCCCATGCAATGTGCAGGTGTGCAATGGGCGATGGGCCCAAGACCCCTGCGCGCATAGGATTTAGACCGGCGTGCTGACCTCTCTGTTGGGCCTAGGTAGGGCTGCGATGTGTTGATCTTCCGAGGTCGGGCATGACCCAGGAAAGTGTGTCCGGCCAGAGTGATCGAGCGTGTTGGGTAATGTGGTGCACCCCTGCAGGGAAGTTAATCTATTCGAATAGGTGTGTCCATGGTAACAGGATGACTTGGAGTTGTATTCCGATCTTTACAACTAGAACTAGATATTGAGATGTGGAATGGATATGATGGCTCCGGGATTGCTTTCTCGCAGGGAGTCGAGAAAGGATCCCTAGGCGTTAATGCTACAACATTCTTGCTTAATAAAATGCTATTTTGTACTCTTCTAAATGCTGCAAGATGGGGGCTTCAAGAAGATGCTAGTCTTCGATAGGCTAGGCTTTCCCCTCTATTCTAGCATTCTGCAGTATAGTCCACATATACGGCCCCTTCCTTTTGATACCAGTGCATATGTAGTGTAGATCCTTGCTTGCGAGTACTTTGGATGAGTATTCACGGTTGCTTTGCTCCCCTTTTTCCACCTCTTTCCATTCTTCTCGAATGCTGCAACCAGATGGTGGAGCCCATGAGCCAGATGCTACCGCCGATGACTACTACTACCCCGACGAAGCTTACTACTACATGGAGGCCGCCGACGACCAGGAGTAGTTAGGAGGATCCCAGGCAGGAGGCCTGCGCCTCTTTGATATGTATCGCTGTTTGTGCTAGCCATCTTATGGCATCTTGTTTAACTTTATGTCTGTACTCAGATATTGTTGCTTCCGCTGACTCATTTGTATTCGAGCTGATGTATTCGAGCCTTCGAGGCCCCTGGCTTGTAATATGAAGCTTGTATGACTTTAATTTGTGTCTAGAGTTGTGTTGTGATATCTTCCCGTGAGTCCGTGATCTTAATCGTACACATTTGCGTGTATGATTAGTGTACGATTGAATCGGGGGCATCACAAGTTGGTATCAGAGCCGACTGCCTGTAGGTAGCCCCCTTTCCAACTCCTTGGCCGAAGTTGAGTCTAGTATATGAAAACTGTTTTACTAACATGGTTGTGTGGCTTACGGGCCCACGTCGCCATTGGGTGGTATTAGGATCTTTTATTCCTCGGCTTTACTCTGGGACTCTGATCTCTCTTCTACTCAGGTTAAATGAATTTGCTAACTCTAACATTGGGATCTTGTAATCGCATTCACCCCAGAGTTGGTGTCGGAGTAAATGAGCACGGGTAGCCCATCAGCTCCCTTTGGTATTTCAAGACATCGGGGCAGGCTGCACCCCTCAAACATCAAGGACAAAGGGCCGCCTTCTTGAGGCCAGCTGGTCCAAGCAGCCGGTTGCCAGGAGGCGACGGAGTCCACAAGACGGCCATGAAGTGGGCCGACTCCTAGCAGGCGGCCTCCTGGGAAGTCGAGTCCTAGCAGGCGGCCCCTCGCGCCCTCAAAGTCAGCGCCAACATAAACATGATGAGACATGGCATGGCTACAGTACAGGCCTGCCACCCCCGAATCCAGGGCAGAACATGGCCACAGTACAGCGTACCAAGCAGGCATCCTGCGCCCAACGCAGGACTATTGCCATGCCGCTCATGACATCACCCATGGCAGAGGAAGCCATGCTCCCGCGACGGGCGGCCAGTACGGCCCGCAGGCGGTGGGCCCTACCTGTCCGTGACAAGCCAGAAGGCGGCGAGCCCAGATCAGTCGGCTTAGTGGGAGGTCGGCTCCTAGCAGGCGGCCCTCCTCCTCCCTTGAAGTCTGTGCGCCATTAACCAGATACGACGGGGTATGGCTACAGTGAGCCCCCGCCAGGCGGCGGGACTGTATCCACGCTCCCCCTGACGAGGCCTTTGTCATCAGGGGCAGTGCTACAACATAAAGCAGTCAACGCGGCCCGTAGACGGCGGGACCGACCTGTCGGCTGAGATCGCGGCAGTCGGCGGACCCACCAGGCGGCGGGCCCCGGCGGTCGGCGGAGAAGCCGGCGACCAGTGATGCTGACTGCCGGGCCCCGCATCTGGCCAGATTACCGTTGTACCCCTGGGGGGTAGGCTTATATAAACCCCCCAGGTCACCCCATGCAAGGGGTTGGCACTTTGGCAGATGCCTCGTCGAGCACCCACAGCACCACACACACACACGCAGAGAGAGTGGAGTAGAGCTAGCCTTGCCCTTCTTCCTCCTCTAGCCAAACAGCTCAAGGAGCAAGCTTGTAGCTACCTGTTGAGGTAGTGATCATGTGAAGACCCCGCAGAGCAGGACTAGGGGTGTTATCTCCTAGGAGAGCCCCGAACCTGGGTAAGATCTGCAAGCGTACGCGGTCTCGCTCACTCCCGCTTCTAGAGCCCGGCGACGTACTTTTGTCCCCATCCACGATAAGCCACCCCCTGGCATATGTCGCACGATATCCCCGACAGTTGGATTGTGTGCAATTATTTCGTCGACATGTATTTTGAATAGTACACACACTGTCGTGTTGACTACTATGTGGTATCCATCGTATTCCTTTCGTTATGCATGTTACATCATGAATGATTCCTTGTCTTTGCAATTGCTCAATGCTAAACTACCCCCGTACATGTTAGCAGGATGGTTAGACCCGCTGGTCATGGCCGTGGTGCCAACGATCCACCACCGCCCGAATTCATGGCCGAAATGATACAACAGTTTGAGCTGAATCACCAGTTCATGGAAGGAATGACGGCCCAGTTCCCTCGTCCCAATGTGAATCAGCAGCCAGCCCCAGTGACACTGCAAGACTTTGCGCGCCTCAACCCTGCCATCTATAGCAGCTCAACTCAGCCCCTTGATGCTGATGACTGGCTCCGTGACATCACTTTCGAGCTAGAGTCTGCTGATGCAGCCCCTGCTAACTATGTCACCTTTGCGGTATACTATCTGAGGGGCCCCGCTGCTCAGTGGTGGGACAGCCACAGGCGTTCACTACCTGCTGGAACCGTCATCTCTTGGCTGGATTTCCAAGCTGCCTTCCATGCCCGCTTCATTCCTCAGGGAATCATGGACAGGAAGAAGCGAGAGTTCCGCAACCTCACCCAAGGCAACAAGACAGTTGATGCTTATCCCACTATGCTGAAGAAGACATTGCCACTGATGCTCGTAGGCAGGAAAAGTTCCGTGATGGACTTCAAGCGGACATCAAGCTAGCGCTACTTGTGCATGACTTTGCTGACTTCGCCAACTTGGTGAACAAGGCCATTCAGGTTGAGACTGGTCTTCAGGAACATCAGGGATCTCTCAAGCGCAATCATGATGCTGGCTCATCTTCGGTCCCGTCAGCGCAAAAGCATCGGATATGGATCCCCCACAGCATGTACCGCCCAACTGCTCCTGCTCCAAGACCGTCTTATGCTGCACCGCGTCTGCCTCCACCACCACCGAGGTAGCCTCTTCGAACTGTACCACCCCAAGCTCCTGCTCCCAATCCCAATGATGGTATGTGCTTCAAGTGTGGCCTTCCAGGTCACCGTTCCAGGAACTGCCCTCAGAATCAGAACCAGCTGGTTCTGCCTTCAACTGGCCGTAACAACTAGCCCGCAACAACAATGCCAGACCTTATGGTCGTGGTCAGGCTAACAACATTGATCTGAATGAAGCTCAAAACCAGCCTGCTACTGTGATGGGTACTCTTCTAGTTAATTCAGTACCAGCATATGTTTTGTTCGATTCAGGAGCATCGCATTCTTTCATATCAGAAGATTTTGCATTCATGCATGGCATTAAATATGAAGAGATGCACACTCCACTAGTGGTAAAAACCCCTGCGGGCCAATGGCAAACCTCCATGGTTAGTCACAATGTTTCCGTTGAAATCGAAGGGTTGGAATTTTTTGCCTCCCGCATTATTCTGAAGTCTTCCAATATTGACCTCATTCTGGGAATGGATTGGTTGAAAGCACATACGGCTTCTATCGTTTGTGCCACTAAAACCATCCACCTTCTACACCCTTCACATGAGATAGTAAGCTACAATGCTCGTCTGGTTCAAAATGCCAAAGACCGACTCTATCTCCTGAATGCGTTGAATGCAGCACCTCTTGAGGGAATTGAAAAGATTTCGGTCATTCACGACTTCCAAGATGTCTTTCCAGAAGAACTCCCAAGAATACCCCCTGCTCGAGCTGTCGAGTTCATCATCGACTTGAAACCAGGCACCGTTCCTATTGCCAAACGACCCTACAAGATGCCACCTCATGAACTCCTTGAGCTTAAGGAGGAAATCGACAAATCTCTTCGCAGTGGTTTCATTCGTCCAAGTTCCTCTGCTTGGGGAGCACTTTCTCTCTTCGTCAAGAAGAAGGATGGAACGAATCGTTTGGTCCAAGATTACCGGCCTATCAACCAAGCTACAATTTAGAACAAGTATCCCCTTTCTCGGATCAATGATCTGTATGATCAACTGGCTGGTTCATCGGTATTCTCTAAACTCGACTTGAGGTTGGGTTACCACTAGATCCATGTTCGTGAAGAGGATATTCCAAAGACCGCATTCGTCACTCCTTATGGTTCTTATGAGTACACCATCATGTCCTTCGGCTTGACCAATGCTCTAGCGACATTCTCTCGTCTGATGAACTACATATTCATGGAATACCTCGACAAGTTCGTCGTGGTCTATCTGGATGATATCCTGGTATATTCAAAGAATAAGGAAGAACATGCTGAACATCTTCGCCTTGTGCTGGAAAAGCTTCGAGAGCACCAACTTTATGCCAAGTATTCCAAGTGCGAATTCTGGCTACCCGAAGTCACCTACATTGGTCATGTGATCTCCAAGGATGGTATTGCCGTCAACCCAGAGCGTGTTCAGGCTATTCTTGACTGGACCCCTCCGAAGACTATCAAGCAAGTCAGAAGCTTTCTCGGGCTCGCCAGCTATTGCCGCCGTTTCGTCGAGAACTTCTCCAAGATCGCCAAGCCCCTGACTAATCTGCTTCACAAGGGCATTAAGTTCGATTGGACAGACAAATGCAGGAAAGTTTCCAGGCTCTCAAGGACAAGCTGACATCTACCCTAGTGCTTGCTCCCCCTGATTCTTGCAAGGACTTTGTCATCAATTGCGACGCCTCCCGTCAAGGATTAGGCTGTGTCCTAATGCAAGAGCATAGAGTGATTGGTTATGCCTCTCATCAAGTGCATCCTCATGAAGAAAACTACCCAGTTCATGATCTCGAGCTTGCTGCGGTTATCTATGCATTGAAGCTGTGGCAACATTACTTTCTCGGTAATCGTTGCGAGATCTTCACCGACCACCAAAGCCTGAAGTATCTGTTTACTCAGCCAGACTTGAACCTCCGTCAGCAGCGATGGATGGAGTCCATAGCAGATTACAACTTGGGTATATCTTATACACCTGGCAAGGCTAATGTCATGGCCGATGCCCTGAGCCGCAAGTCTTATTGCAACAATCACATGGTCTACAAAGCTCAACCCCACCTTTATGAAGAGCTATGCAAGCTGAACCTTCAACTAGTTCCACAGGGTTCTCTGAATAACCTTGTCCTGGAACCAACTCTTCTAAAGGCTATTAAGTCCGCGCAAGCCAAAGATGCTCATGTTGATCTGATGAAAAAGGATCTTGCCTTAGAGAAATCCAGAGATTTTTCACTTGGTGAAGATGGAACCTTGTACTTCAGAGATCGCATTGTAGTACCCCGGTTCGAGCTTATGACAGAGAAGGTGATGAAAGAAGCGCATGACACCCCTCTCTCTATTCAACCGGGAAGTACCAAGATGTATCTAGACATCCGTCAGAAGTACTGGTGGTCTAAGATGAAGCAAGACATTGCTTGATATATCGAAGAGTGTGACATTTGCCGTCGTGTCAAAGCAGAACATCAGAAACCGGCTGGACTTCTGCAACTGCTTCCGATTCCTGAATGGAAGTGGGATAAGATCCAAATGGACTTCGTCACTGGCCTCCCCAAGTCTCAGTAAGGTAACGATGCTATCTTTGTCGTCATCGACCAATTCTCGAAAGTTGCTCACTTTTTGCCAGTCAAGGAGACAATCACTGCTAGTCAATTAGCAAACCTGTATATCTCCAGAATTGTGTCACTCCACGACATTCCAAAGGAGATCAGTTCAGACCGTGGCAGTTTATTCAGCTCGAAGTTCTGGGATAGTTTCCAAGAGGCAATGGGAATTAATATCACCTGGAGCACTGCTTATCATCCCCAATCCCAAGGCCAAGTCGAGCGAGTCAATCAAATTCTTGAAGACATGCTTCGGGCTTGTGTCATCTCATTCAGCAAGGAGTGGGAAGAATCTCTCCCTTATGCGGAGTTCTCTTATAACAACAGTTATCAAGCCAGCTTGAAGATGGCACCCTTTGAAGTGCTATATGGACGTAAATGCCGAACCCCTCTGAATTGGTCAGAAACTGGGGAACAAATGCTCATTAGTCCAGACATCATCCAACAAGCTGAAGAGCAAGTTTGCATTGTCTGGGATAATCTCAAGGCGGCCCAGTCCCGCCAGAAGAGGAACTATGACCGGAAACACTGGGGTTCAACTTATCAACCCGGTGAGCAAGCTTATCGGTGTGTCACTCCTTTGAGAGGCACTCATCGGTTCGGAGTCAAGGGCAAGTTAGCTCCTCGCTACATTAGTCCCTTCCGTATTCTCGCCCGTCGTGGACTGGTGGCTTATCAATTGGAGTTGCCACCTTAGTTCTCTCACGTCCATGATGTCTTCCATGTGTTGCAACTTCGTCGTTGCTTCAAGGATCCAGAACATGAAGTGGATCCGGAACTGATTAAAGTGCAAGATGATCTCACTTATAAAGAGCATCCGATCCGCATTCTTGAAGAAGCTGAACATCGAACCCGCCAGAAGGTTACCAAGTTCCTCAAGGTGCAATGGTCGAATCATACTAAAGATGAAGCCGCTTGGGAACGCGAGGATAACCTCCATGCTGAATACCCTGATCTTTTCCCTTCTACCTCTTAATTCTCGGGACGAGAATTTCTTTTAGAGGAGGAGAGTTGTAACACCCCTGTGTAATGATGCTACAGTAACCCCTGGGGTTAGGTTAATCATGTTGCTAAACAAGTGTCTGATCCTCCTTGGTTCTCTCTCATTTCAAATTCTAGTTGAATTTAATTTCAAAATATGAGTGAAGTTCAAAATTGCTCAAACATGAAATCTAAAATGTTCATCATGTGGCAAATAATCCTTTGTTAATATTGGTGGTGAACCAACATTTTTGCAAAATGTCTAAGTGCCCTAAACTATTTAAAACAGTGGCTAAAGCAATTAAATTAAATGCTTTCTAAATTATAAGAATGCTAAGCTAATTTATTTAACTGCCAAACTAATTGTGGCAGTAGCCTAATTCATAATAATAATTTAGGTTCAAGTTTTGTTTGCTATAAAGCTATTTGTTTTAAAGGAAATAGGAAAAACAGAAAAAGTTTTTAAAAGAAAAAAAGTTTATAAAAAGGAGAACCACCAGCCGGCCCAGACCACGCCCCCCGAGTCGCCCTCCTCACTGCTCCTCCGACCGGGGCGCGTCCCCGCCAGACCGGGCTCGCCGCCCCATACTGCCACGTCGCCGGCGAGGGGATAAGGGCAGCCCCGATGCCTTGAGCTCCCTTCCCTCTCGCCCACTCCACCCTGCTCCCCCTCTTGCCCTCGCCCAGATCCCCTTCTTCCCGCTGGACTCGCCTCCGCCTCGGACGACGAGGTCGCCGCGCCCGACGCATCGCCGACCACCTCGCCGCCGCCTTCGCCTAGGACCGTGCCAGGGGCTCCGCCTTGACCTCCTCGACGCCTCCGCCAAGCCACGCGAGCCGGGATGGTCCCACGGCACCGCCCCGACCACTTCTTCCTCTGGACGCCGAGCTCCTCGCCGTCGTTCGCTCCGGCAAGTCCTCCCTTGGCCTTTCCAGCAATGGAGGTGAGCCCCGCTTCCTTCCCCTCTCCTCCCTGCGTCTACCCCTGCCCGTAGCTGCCCCCCTGTCGCGCCCGAGCCGACAGCGAGCTCGCGATCGCTGCGGCTCCGCCCGTGCTCCCCATGCCACTGGCCGCGCGCCCTGTGCCCCCGCGCACGCTCACCCGCGTTTGGCCGCGACCGCCCGCGCTGTCTACAGCCGGCCGCCGCGGCCTGTCGTCCCCACTGCGCCCTGCTCCCCTCTGGCCGCTTCTGCCCGACCGCGCTGAAACGTCTCCGGCGTATCTACTTTTCCTAACGCTTTTGCTCTTGTTTTGCACTCTAATTTGAATGATTTGAATGAAAATAACCCAGACTGATGTTGTTTTCAGAACTACCATGGTGTTGTTTTTGTGCTGAAATAAAAGTTCTCGGAATGGAACAAAACTTTTGGGAGAATTTTGTTGGAATAAAAGAAAAATACTGGAGCCAAGAACCACCGGAGGGGGCCCCCTGGGTGAGCACAACCCATCAGGGTGCCCCCCACTCCAGGCGCGCCCAGGTGGGTTGTGCCCACCTGGTGGCCCCGCGGGCCCAGACTCCAACTCTATAAAATCCTATTTTTGGAGAAAAAAAAATCAAGGAGAAAGAATTATCGCGTTTCACGATATGGAGCCGCCGCCACCTCCTGTTCTTCATTGGGAGGCCAGATCTGGAGCGCATTTGGAGCTCCGGAGAGGGGGATCTCCGATCTTCGTCATCACCAACCCTTCTCCATCGCCAATTCCATGATGCTCCCCATCGGGAGTGAGTAATTCCTTCATAGGCTCGCTGGTCGATGAGGAGTTGGATGAGATTCATCATGTAATCGAGTTAGTTTTGTTAGGCCTTGATCCCTAGTATCCATTATGCTCTGAGATTGATGTTGTTATGACTTTGCCATGCTTAATGCTTTTCACTTTGGGCCCGTGTGCCATGATTTCAGATCTGAACCATTTATTTTATCACCATTATATCTATGTTCTAGATCCGATCTTGCAAGTCATATTCACCTATTATGTGTTATGATCCGTAAACCCCGGTGTGACAGTAATCGGGATACTTTTCGGTGATGATCGTAGTTTGAGGAGTTCATGTATTCACTATGTGTTAATGCTTTGTTCCGGTTATCTATTAAAAGGAGGCCTTGATATCCCTTAGTTTCCTTATGGACCCCGCTGCCATGGAAGGGTAGGACAAAAGATGTCATGCAAGTTCTTTCCATAAGCACGCATGACTATTTACGGAATACATGACTACATTATATTTATGAACTGGAGCTAGTGCCATATCACCCTAGGTTATGACTGTTATACGATGAATATCATCCAACAAATTCACCAATCCAATGCCTACGAATTTTCCATATATTGTTCTTGATAAGTTATTGCTGCTGCTGTTACTATTACACTTGTTACAAAATCATTGCTATCACTGTTACCGTTGCCGCTACTATTATCACTGCTATCAAAACTATCATATTACTGTGCTACTGATCATATTGCTGCAGATAATTAATCTCTAGGTGTGGTTGAATTGACAACTCAGCTGCTAATATTTACAAGTATTCTTTGGCTCCCCTTGTGTCAAATCTATAAATTTGGGTTGAATACTCTACCCTCAAAAACTGTTGCGATCCCCTATACTTGTGGGTTATCAAGACCTTTTTCTGGCGCTGTTGCCGGGGAGCATAGCTATATTTGTTGAGTCACTTGGGATTATTATCTATTTATCACTATGAAGAATCTGAAGGATACCAAAACTAAGATTTTTCCCTCTAAGACGAGGGGAGGTAAGGAACTGCCATCACACTCTGCACTTGATTCTCCTTCTATTTTGAGTATACTTGCAACACCACCACATGCTATTAATTCTGATATGTTGCAAGTTACTGATGATGCTACTTCTGCTATGAATGCTACTCATGATGATGCTAGTACCTTGCTTGATGATAATATGCCACTAGGTGAATTTCTTGATGAACAAATAGCTAGAGCTAAAGATATTGAGAATGCTGAAACTAATGAAATTATTGAAACTGAAGAAGTACTTGAAATTGAAAATCTTGAAATACCTATTAGGCCTAGCCCTCCTAGATATGAATTGCCTAAGATACCTGAAGGTTATGTTATGGATGAGGAGACAGCTAGAGATTTTCTTGCTTGCAATGATAGAGATGATCTTAAGAAATTACTATGCAAACTGAAAGAAAAATATTTGAATGCTAGAATGAAATGTGATCCTATAAGTTTGCTACTTCACCTATCTTTGTTGATGATAAGGATTGTGAATTCTCTGTCGACCCAGAGTTAATTACTTTGGTTGAATCTGATCCTTTCCATGCCTATGAAACTGAAACTGTTGTGGCACACCTTACTAAATTAAATGATATAGCCACCCTTTTTGCTCATGATGAGAAGATTCGCTACTACTATATTCTCAAATTATTTCCTTTCTCATTAAAGGATGATGCTAAGATATGGTACAATACTCTTGCTCCTGGTTGTGTGCATAGTCCCCAGGATATGATTTACTACTTCTTTGAAAACTATTTTCCTGCTCATAAGAAATAAGCTGCCTTATAGGAAATATTTAACTTTGTGCAAATTGAAGGAGAGAGTCTCCCACAAGCTTGGGGGAGGCTTCTCCAATTGCTTAATGCTTTGCCTGATCATCCTCTTAAGAAAAATGAAATACTTGATATCTTTTATAATGGACTAATCGATGCTTCTAGGGACTTCCTAGATAGTTGTGCTGGTTGTGTTTTCAGGGAACGGACTGTTGAATGATACGTCTCCGTCGTATCTACTTTTCCTAACGCTTTTACTCTTGTTTTGGACTCTAATTTGCATGATTTGAATGAAACTAACCCGGACTGACGCTGTTTTCAGCAGAACTACCATGGTGTTGTTTTTGTGCAGAAATAAAAGTTCTCGGAATGGAATGAAACTTTTTGGAGAATTTTTATACAATAAAAGAAAAATACTGGAGCCAAGAACCACCAGAGGGGGTCCCTAGGGGAGCACAACCCACCAGGGCGCGCCCCCCCCTCCTGGCGCGCCCAGGTGGGTTGTGCCCAACTGGTGGCCCCTCTGACCCTATCTCCGACGCTATAAAATCCTATTTTCGGAGAAAAATTCGGGGAGAAAGAATTATCGCGTTTCACGAGACGAAGCCGCCGCCACCGCCACCTCCCATTCTTCATCGGGAGGCCAGATCTGGAGTCCGTTTGGGGCTCCGGAGAGGGGGATCTTCGATCTTCGTCATCACCAACCCTTCTCCATCGCCAATTCCATGATGCTCCCCGCCGGGAGTGAGTAATTCCTTCGTACGCTCGCTGGTCGATGAGGGAGTTGAATGAGATTCATCATGTAATCGAGTTAGTTTTGTTAGGGCTTGATCCCTAGTATCCATTATGTTCTGAGATTGATGTTGATATGACTTTGCCATGCTTAATGCTTGTCACTTTGGGCCTGGGTGCCATGATTTCAGATCTGAACCGTTTATGTTATCACCATTATATCTATATTCTAGACCCGATCTTGCAAGTTATAGTCACCTATTACGTGTTATGATCCGTAAACCCCAGAGTGACAGTATTCGGGATACTTTCCGGTGATGACCGTAGTTTGAGGAGTTCATGTATTCACTGTGTGCTAATGCTTTGTTCCGGTTCGCTATTAAAAGGAGGCCTTAATATCCCTTAGTTTCCTTAGGACCCCGCTGCCACGGGAGGGTAGGACAAAAGATGTCATGCAAGTTCTTTCCATAAGCATGTATGACTATTTACGGAATACATGCCTACATTATATTTATGAACTGGAGCTAGTTTTGTATCGCCCTAGGTTATGACTGTTATATGATGAATATCATCCAACGAATTCACCGATCCAATGCCTACGAATTTTCCACATATTGTTTCTGCTAAGTTACTATTGCTATTGCTACTGTTACAACTGCTACAAAATCATTGCTATCATTGTTACCGTTACCGCTACTGTTACTACTACTATCAAAACTATCATATTACTTTGCTACTGATCATCTTGCTACAGATAATTAATCTCCAGGTGTGGTTGAATTGACAACTCAGCTGCTAATACTTGCAAATATTCTTTGGCTCCCCTTGTGTCCAATCTATAAATTTGGGTTGAATACTCTACCCTCGAAAACTGTTGCGATCCCCTATACTTGTGGGTTATCAAGACCTTTTTTCTGGCGCCGTTGCTGGGGAGCATAGCTATATTTGTCAAGTCACTTTGGATTATTATCTACTTATCACTATGAAGAATCTGAAGGATACAAAAACCAAGATCATTCCCTCTAGGACGAGGGGAGGTAAGGAACTGCCATCACACTCTGCACTTGATTCACCTTCTGTTTTGAGTAGACTTGCAACAACACCACATGCTATTAATCCTGATATGTCGCAAGTTATTGATGATGCTGCTTCTATGAATGCTACTCATGATGATGCTAGTACCTTGCTTGATGATGGTGTGCTACTAGGTGATTTTCTTGATGAACAAATTGCTAGAGCTAAAGATATTGAGAATGCTGAAACTGATGAAATTGTTGAAACTGATGAAATGCCTCAAACTAAAAATCTTGAAACACCTATTAGATCTAGCTCTCCTAGATATGAATTTCCTAAGGTACCTGAAGGTTATGTTATGGATGAGGGGACAGCTAGAGATTTTCTTGCTTGCAATGATAGAGATGATCTTAAGAAATTATTATGCAAACTGAAAGGGAAATCTTTGAATGCTAGAATGAAATGTGATCCTAAGTTTGCTACCTCACATATCTTTGTTGATGATAAGGATTATGAATTCTCTATCGACCCAGAGTTAATTACTTTGGTTGAATCTGATCCTTTCCATGGTTATGAAACTGAAACTGTTGTGGCACACCTTACTAAATTGAATGATATAGCCACCCTATTTGCTCATGATGAGAAGATCCGCTATTACTATATTCTCAAATTATTTCCGTTCTCATTAAAGGGTGATGCTAAGACATGGTACAATACTCTTGCTCCTGGTTGTGTGCGTAGTCCCCAGGATATGATTTATTACTTCTCTAAAAAATATTTTCCTGCTCATAAGAAACAAGCTGCCTTACAGGAAATATTTAACTTTGTGCAAATTGAAGAGAGTCTCCCACAAGCTTGGGGGAGGCTTCTCCAATTGCTTAATGCTTTGCCTGATCATCCTCTTAAGAAAAATGAAATACTTGATATCTTCTATAATGGACTAACCGATGCTTCTAGGGACTTCCTAGATAGTTGTGCTGGTTGTGTTTCCAGGGAACGAACTATTGAACAAGCTGAGTAATTATTGAATAACATTTGAAAAATTATGATGATTGGACTCTTCCAGAACCACTGTTTAAGCCCACTCCAAAGAAGAGGGGTATCTTATATCTCAGTCTGGAAGATATGCAAGAAGCAAAGAAATCTCTGAAGGAAAAAGGTATTAAAGCAGAGGATGTTAAAAATTTACCTCCTATTGAAGAGATACATGGACTTGACACACCACCACCCAAGGTGGTAGAGGTAAACTCTTTAATGAAACTTGATGCAAGGGATAATCCTTATAATCACTACAAAAAAAATACACATCCGTGACATTTTGGCCCGAATGAATTTTTTTCCTGTCATGCTTATGACACTTCTATGACGATAATTGTGACAAAACCACGTATCATCATAGATGTGGTCACTACTGCAGGATGGTCCAAATGCGACAGTCCAATCAGAGACCCTTCGACAAAACTGTGTGCGATGGATCAATCACAAACGATGATGTAATAAAACCGTCAAAAAAGATGCAAAATGTTTGCGATGGCGGTGACATTAAAAACGGTTCAGATTAGAGTTGCGTGTGCGATGCGTGGCAAACGGTTAATCCAGCAGAACTGTTTGCGATGAGGCAGAACAACAGAAATGGGCAGCCAGATGAGGGTGTGTGCGATATACGGCATACAGTTCACTAGGATGAACTGTGTGCGATTAGGCAACACAATAGAAACGGTCAGCCGGATCAAGGTGTGTGCGATGGAGAGCATACAGTTCACTCGGATGAACTATTTGCGATGAGCCAAGACAACAGAAACAGTTCAACTGAACAAGATGTGTGTGATATGTGGCAAACAGGTTTGTAATCAGAAATGCGTACGAAGACCAATAATAACACAGGCGATTGCTGCTAATGAGTCGTGTGATTTGCTCTGTCTACGATTGCTGCTAACACCGAGTCAGGCGGGACACGAGCAGAGTGCGCCGCGGCCGCCTCAACCGCGAGCAACCACACGCATAGAGCAGTTGAACACACAGGGAATGATCGTCTACAAGCCGGCCAGCAGTTGCGTCGCTACGTAGAGAGCGGCCGTGTGCTACTACCTCCGTCTTGGTCTATTAGTCCCCTTTATATTCTGTGTCGTATTTTGACCTTAAATTTAACCAACAAAATGTTAATGAATGTTATTAAAATTATATAATTGGAAACTATGTTCAAATACGAATACAATGATATAATCTTTGGCGACATGCATTCGTATTTTATTAGTTAAATCCTACTTATAAACCAGGACGGGGCTGGGGTAGTAGGTAATAAAATCGCAAACATTTTTTTATTAACCGTATGTGTACGTGTCCTTTCATCCTCCTCTCGCATGTCTTGTCACCCCGCTGCCGCAGAAAGCTTCGAGCGCAAGCTTGAGCAGCGCGCGGGGGCGTTCTTTTGGTGAAACGGTGGTGAGCCCGTTCCCATGCAACCGCACAGGTTCCCGCGCAAGCTTCCTGCCCGACTCGGTGAAATCCCCCAAAATCCCAATGCTTACCAGCCTGCTATATAAACCCTCACGGCCGGCGAGTCCTGCATCGCATTTTCCCCTCCCTCCCTGTAGCTTATCTCATCTGCTTCTCCCACAATCGCTAATGGTACCGGTCCGTCATCGTCGCTCAGCCACTTCACCGTCATCAGAGGACAGCTCTAGCTGGGAGGCTACACCGCGGCGGCGGCTCAGTCCTGAGCGTAGTGTAGTGCACGTGGCGTCCCTCCTTTTGGCTGTGCGCGGAACACCCACCACACGCTCCGCCGCTGCTGCCCGTCGGCAGCTGTTGCCGGCCGCCGTTGCCGCCACCCCACCGTCTGCCGCCGTGGCCGCCACACCACCGTCGAAAGCCTGGGCGATCGCCCGCTCCACCGCCGCGGCCTGAAGTCAGGAGGTGGCCGTCGTGGCTGCCACCCCACTGCCGACCACCGTGGCCATCACCCGCTCCGCCATCGCGGCCCGAAGGCGGGAGGTGGTGGTCGTGGCCGCCACCCCATCGTCGGCCGCCGTGGCTGCCAGCCCACCGTCGACCGCCGGGCTCATCACCCGCTCTGCCACCGCTGCCCGAAGGTAGGAGGCGGATGTGGAGGCCCGCACATGCGTCAGCGACCTTGCGCGCTACATCGAGTTCCTGTAGGAGGAGGAGGAGCGCCTCGTCGAGCACGCAAAGAGCCTTACCGCCATCGTGGCCACAACACACACTGACGCAGAGGCGAGGAATCGGGAGATCTACGAGGAGTCCCGCCGCTTCGAGAGGGGTCATCTGGAGTGGCAGAGGGAGTTCGAGGTGAGCGTCGCTGAAGGTGCAGTAGCGGCAGGCACCGTATTGCAGTTGTCCAGCTCATCGGTAGACTCGTCCTCTTCTGCCTCTTACTGAGCACGCTCGACAGAGGAGAGGCTGCCGGATGTAGTACAAAGCCCCTCCGTAGTAGTAGTATTTAGGGGCTATTTTGTTCAGTTCATCTGACTATAGATGTGGTGGAACTGTACAACATACTTAAAATTGGCTAGTATATATAGTTGAACTAGCTATTTCACTACGTGGTTGGCAAAAATTAGGGAAAAGTTTGGTTGGTTCGGCTGTCGAGTTGAACTATTTGTATAAAAGAACGTCTGCTTAATCTATGAATGAAATGTATGCTTAAATACTGAATTTTAGTTGCAAAAATTAGATAGTGCTAGTGATTTTTAGCTGCATATTTTGACAAATGGCAGTGTTACAAGGTTGAAAAATGTCAATGTTACTAGATCAACAAATGTCAATCTTTCCAGTTTGACAAATGGCAATATAGAATATACCCAATATGAGAGATGCAAATCTTACCAAATTGTCTGTACGTGCGGTTGCACACGGGTCATCCGAAAAAACCGTTTGCGTTGAAGGGAGGTACAGATCCTGCTTGCCAGATTTTCTCTTGGCTTAGCGCCGAAGTCTCGCTTTGCATACCGTATTCAATCTGAACCGTTTGCGTTGAAGAGATGCACAAATCCTGCACGGCGAATTTTCCCTTGGCTTATTGGGGAAGACCATAGCTCTCACTTTTCATACGGGTGTTCTATCTAAAATGTTTGCGAACAAGAGCTACACAAATCCTGCTCGGCACATTTTCCCTTGGCTTACTGGGGAAGCTGTCGGTTTACATACGGGTGTTCTATCTAAAACATTTGCGATCAAGAGGTGCACAAATCCTGCTCGGCACATTTTCCCTTGGCTTCCTGGGGAAGTTGTCGGTTTGCATACGGGTGTTCTAACTAAAATGTTTGCGATGAGTGTTTTATATTTAAAAACCATTGACATTTTTTTAAAGAAAATCGTTTGATAAGTCTGTACATTCAGAGAGAAAGACGCAAGTTCGTTCAAACCATATCTTTCATTCAGTCACACTGCGAATTTATATTCATATGATCGAGATACAGTATTAAACCCAACTCGAAGACTAGTGGTGTGGCACCCCGGCTCAGAGAACCGGTTTACCAGTGTTTCCAACCCAGAGATCATGTCTTTTGGAAACACACAACAACTTGGGACAGAACATAGCTGAACTTTTATTGATAATAGTCGAGTACAGGCTTATATATTACATGATCATCGAGGCCAAAAGCACATCTAGTGCTATGACAATATCTACATTATTTATCTAACATATCAGGGCCTCGGTATTACTTCAGAATACTACAACGGAAGACTACTGCGTAGCGGAACATGATAGTAACTCCATCCACATGGACACTGATGAGGACACATCCTAGACATCTCAACACGGACCTCGGGAACTCCGTCTCAGTCTTCTCTTGCATCTGGCATGATACGCCAGGTGAATACTTTGAATGTACTCGCAAGCACACAACAACCAAATATGCAGCAAATAATAGCATGGTAATGAACAGGTTAAATTCTAAGTGATTCACTTACTGGCACCAACTTACTCATATCCGGGTTGTCTCACAATACCCAGAATACTCGATCTCAATGAGTACTTTTGCTCATAAGACAAGTTCTTCCATCATTACTACGGTTATTATGGTTGATCACCTAGAGAGGTCTGGATGGGCTGTCCAATACCGTGGACACGGCTATTCGAATAGATTTTACACTCTGCAAAGGTTGCGCACTTTACCCACACTATGGAGCATCTGACCTCGTGATCCCATTCGGGTGGACCAGCGTTGCTCCAACGAAACCTGTCTGACCCGTGACTCTCTCATCGTACCACCGGCAATCACACTCCCCCGGAGTCAAGCCTTGGGTGGCCCCTATGTCCTCATGACACCTGCCACCGTCGTGGCCAAACTAACTGTCCCAAACGAGGACACCGGCAAATAACTCAACTGGGCTCACAGGGTTATCACCGTCTACCTGATCAGGGCAGCACGCGCGCATAACCCTCCCTAGACGAAGGTACCGGTGAAAGAGCACGAAGCCATACCAAGTCAAGGCCGTCCCATACCGGCGAATGTGGCTGCACGGGTAAGCCCGGACAGGTGACTCTTGATCAACCAGCTAAGTTTCACTTAGCAATCATGGTCATCAATTTAAGTTGTCAACAATAGGCCTTTAAATACTTCACTTGAATTATCCATATTAATTAAATGCAAGAAATGAGTATGAGTTATGCGATGCTATGAAATGCTTCATAGTATGGATGTCCTGGCTTGCCTTGATCAGTTGGGTTGTTCAGAAACTCCTGGTCTTCAAATCCACAAGAATCTCCTTCTGAAAATATTTTTAAATAGCAAAGGAAAATGTCACATAAAGCCTTTTTATTCCCCAACAATTATATGAGTATTGGAAAAATACCAAACTTGGTGGAAAACTAAAGGGCTTCATTACAAACACAATGCAAAAAGAATCAAGTCAATTGGACCTTCCTGTAAAAAGTTATAAGCAGTCAAACCTACTGGTCAACTCTGTTAAATAAATCAAAATTAGAAAAACCAGAATGGGCCACGTCGAAGGCGTATTTGCCCCGGGCGCCTCCACTTACCGCTTCGTCCAGTCGCTGGCAAGTGGGGCCCGACCCGTTTAAACAGAGGAGGGAGAAAGAGCAGAGGAGAGGGGCGGCTCATCGGCGGTGATTGTCGGCGATAGCGACGGCGGTTGGGCTCGTGGATGGTGGGGATGGATCGGGCGCTTGACGGCGGTTCACCCTGTACCCGTAGCTCCTCCGGAGATGGCCGGATGGCGTCGCGCCCTTCTTCTCCAGCGGACGGGTGCTACGGTGATCGTCGGCGATGGCGATTCTGAAGGCGATTCAATTCGGGGAGGGGTCTAGAAGCACCAGAGAAACACTATGAACTCGACGGTGGGCGCGGGCAGAGCTGGGATGGGGTGGAGAGGGCTAGAGGTGGAGCTTAGCTGGCGGCGGAGCTCCGGCGAAGCTCGAGGCCAGAGGGCCTCTCGGCCTTGGCTCTTGCTCTGAGGGGGCGATTGAGGAGGAGGGAGAGGGGTGAGGAGCTAGGCGAGGCCGGGCGGGGCTTTATATAGGCGGGAGGGGACGCTCGGCGAGCTCTCTGGATACGGCTCGAAGCGGGCCATGGCGCCGGTGAGACGTACGCCGCGCTGGCTGGATGTTTGCGGCGAGGGGACGTGAGAGAGCAGCAGCATTCAATGCGGGAGGCGACGGCCCGGGAGGAAACGATGAGCGGCGCCGCAACTATGGCCGCACGGGTCTCACAGTGCGGCAGTGGTGTGGCGGCCGGCAAGGGCATCTCCGGCGAGGGCGAGGGTTCTGGAGGGGCTGCATGTTGACCAGGGGCGATGTCGGCATGCCCAGACAAGCTGCTGCGGCGCCGTGGTCTCGCTCGGATGAGACCCGAGCCTGGCGCAGCACAGAGCGCGGCGACAAGCATGCCAGCGCCGTGCTCACCACGGTGCTTGGCACCAGGAGGCCACGTATGCCTGGCGTTTCTTGTCTAGCACGTCGACCTTCGATCCCTCAGATCACCTACAGCCTTGATTTGGCTTGGTTCGCGCAGAGATGAGAGGTAAGATCATCAACAGTCTCTGACAGCAAACTTGTGGAGATTCCAGAGAATAAATGAGGTGGAGACTGAGCCAAAGAAGGTGTCTGGAGTGATCTTCGTTGGAAGGACTCCAAACTGACCAAGTTTGAGGTGGTTTGGATAAGTTTTGAGGGTAGTTCATGTGTAAGTGGCAAATCTGGACTAGAATCTGAAAGTTGGAGTACTGCTCACATAGAAGATCTTCAGATGCTGAAACTTGGTGGAGGAAGGTTCTTTGTAGGTGTCCTCATGCTGTAAAAATTTGAGAGCAATTGGACAATCCTAGCATACACTTCCTTCACAAAGGTCCAAACTGACCAGGAACAAAAGTGATTTATTTTGCAAGATCTTTGAACTAGACCATGGAATATTTTTGGTTATTGGGGCAAGATATGGTCCAAGGTATTTTAGAGAATTATTTGAGAATTTTCTGAGCATCCCAACTATAGGTTGCTTCACAACCCATAGTAATGCCCTAAATTCTCAAATAAAAGAAAAGGGTTTTTGAAGATGATTCAAATTGGGATTTGGGTCCTTGGGGTGCTTGACAGGGTTTTGGTATGGTGATGAAGCTTTGGATTACTTGGAAAAGATTCAAAAGTTCCAAGACCAAATGAATAGGTTCAAAAACCATTCAAATTTCAAATAAAGCCAAGAAAAGTTTGAAAAGAAAAAGTTGCCAAAATCAGGGTGTCACAAACCTACCCCCTTTAGGATGAATCTCGTCCTCGAGATTCGGTTGCTCAGGGAACAAATATGGGTAAGCGGATCTCAGAAAATCTTCTCTTTCCCAAGTGGCCTCTTCCTCAGTGTGGTGCTCCCATAGCACCTTGTAAAATCTTATCACCTTACTCCTCGTGGTTCTTTCCATCTCATCCAAGATCCTGATAGGTTTTTCCTCGTAGGTCAGGTCCTTAGCCAATTCTAATTCACTCATATCCGCTTGCTTGGCTGGGGGTGCAATGCATTTCCTCAACTGTGAGATGTTAAAGACATCATGAACGTCAGATAGAGCTGGTGGCAATTCCAACTGATATGCGACCCTACCCTTCCTAGCAATCACTGGAAAGGGACCAATATATCTTGGGGCTAACTTTCCCCTTGTGCCAAACCTCTTCACTCCCTTCATAGGAGTTACCCGTAGATAAGCATAGTCTCCGGGCTCGAAAGTTACTTCCCGGTGCTTTGGTTCATAATAGCTCTTTTGTCGGGACTTGGCTGCTTGCAGTCGCTCTTGAATATCTTTGACTTGCCTTTCAGCCTCGAGCATCAAGTCCGTACCAAAAATGCGACCGTCTCCTGTTTGGGACCAGTTCAGTGGTGTACGGCAAACTATCCTCCCATTTGGGTCCATGGGAGAGAGCGCATGACCGAAGCATATCCTCTAATATTTGGTTTACTCGCTCGGTCTGTCCATCTGTCTACGGATGGTATGCTGTGCTGTGTTTCAGCATGGTTCCCAAGGCTTGATGTAGCCATAGCCAGAAAGCTGAGGTAAATAGGGAGCCCCTATCTGAAGTGATAGACTTGGGTACTCCGTGCAGACTGACTATCCGAGACATGTAGAGTTGTGCCAGCTAATTTGCGTTGAAAGTGGTCTTTACTGGGATAAAGTGAGCCACCTTCGTGAGTATGTCTACAATGACCCAAATAGCATCATTGCCTCTCGTGGACCTGGGCAGTCCCACAATAAAATCCATACATATGTCGTCCCACTTCCACTGGGGCACTGGTAAAGGTTGCAGTAGCCCAGTGGGTTTCTGATGCTCTGCTTTGACCTTGTTGCAAATGTCACAGCAGGCGACATAGTATGCTATATCTTTCCGCATTCCAGACCACCAAAAAGTTCCTCTCAAGTCCTGATACATCTTGGTACCTCCTGGGTGGATCGAATATGCAGACTCATGTGCTTCCTTGAGTATTTGTTGCCTCAAGCTGTTCTGATTCGGCACACAAATTTGTTTCTCGAACCACACGGTACCTTGTTCATCTATACGGAAGGATTTGGCCTTCCCTTGCTGAATTAACTCCTTGATCTTCCGAATTTCTTCATCTGACTTCTATGTTTCCTGGATTTCCTCCATGAGGGTTGGAGTAATTTCCAATGTATCTGGGGTCATTGGGCCGCATAGTACCATATTGAGCTTGACAAACTCCTCTTGTAAGCTCGGATGCATGCCCTCAAATAGTGCATTCACTGCAGCTTGTTTCCTGCTCAGGGCGTCAGCGACCACATTCGCTTTCCCTGGATGATAGTTTATTCCAACATCATAGTCCTTGACTAGCTCAAGCCATCTTCGCTGCCTGAGGTTCAGGTCGGGTTGAGTGAAAATATACTTGAGACTCTTATGGTCTGTGTATATCTCACATCGTTGTCCAATAAGATAATGCCTCCAAATCTTTAGGGCATGAACCACAGCAGCTAGCTCCAAGTCATGGGTGGGATAGTTCTCCTCATGGGGTCGTAGCTGTCGTGATGCATAAGCTACAACCTTTCCCTCTTGCATTAGCACACATCCAATTCCACGCCTGGATGCGTCGCAATATATGTCGAAACTCTTGTGAATGTCTGGGAGGACTAAGACAGGGGCTGTGGTTAGCCTTGTCTTTAATTCCTGGAAACTGCTGTCGCACTCGTCTGTCTAGATAAACCTTTGGTTCTTTTTCAACAATTCCATCAGTGGCTTGGCTATCTTAGAAAAGCCCTCAATGATGCAATGGTAGTAGCCTGCCAAGCCCAGGAAACTACGGACTTCAGTCACCGTAGCTGGTGTCTTCCAGTTCAAGATCACAGTAACCTTATTGGGATCAACAGCTATCCCTTTTTCTGACAGAATATGTCCAAGGAATCCCACCTCTTTTAGCCAAAATTCGCACTTATTGAACTTGGCATATAAGCGATGGGTTCTCAGCCTTTCCAAGACAGCTCTGAGATGTTGCTTATGTTCTTCTTCATCCTTAGAATATATCTGGATGTCGTCAATGAACACCACTACGAACTTATCCAGAAAGTCCATGAAAACTTTATTCATCATACTCATGAAGTAGGCTGGAGCGTTGGTCAATCCAAACGCCATAACGGTAAATTCATATAGTCCATATCGAGTGGTGAACGCTGTCTTGGGGATATCCTCCTTTCGGATTTTCAATTGATGATATCCCGTTCTGAGGTCGATCTTAGAGAATACCCGTGCTCCATGCAACTGGTCGAATAAGTCATCAATTCGAGGGAGCGGGTACTTGTTCTTGATAGTGACCTTGTTAAGCTGGCGATAGTCTACACACATTCGTAGACTTCCATCCTTCTTCTTGACAAATAATACTTTGGATGGATATATCCTTTCTGTAGCAATTCATCTAACTGCTTCTTTAGCTCTGCCAGCTCTGGGCCTGGCATACGATAATATTTCTTGTATATTGGAGCTGTACCAGGAATTACTTCAATGGCGAACTCCAATTCTAGGTCGGGCGGCATTCCTGGTAATTCCTCAGGAAACACATCCAGAAATTCACCCACTACCGGAATCAGATTCATATTCGTAACTGTGGTCTGGTATGCCGTGCCCTTTCTTGTTATCATTTTGCTAGCCAGAAATCAGACGGTCTGTCCGGCGGGGTTCACCATTGTCACCGTTCTGGTGGCGCAGTTGATACACACTTGGTGCGGTGCCAACCAGTCCATCCCCAGTATTATGTCCAGTCCTGGGGAGTCAATAGCAACAAGGGTGGCCGGGAATTTGACTCCACGGATTGAAATTTCCAGATCCTTATATATTATATTTGTTCTAAGCATAGAGCCAGGGGATTGTACCACCATGATTTTGTCCAAAAGCGAAGGAGAAAACTTGTGCAAGGTGGCAAAACTTCGCGAAATAAACGAATGGGAAGCCCAGAGTCAAATAAAATTATGGCAGGTATGTTATTGATAGAAAACATACCAAGGACAATGTCTGGAGCTTCGCAGACTTCTTTGGCAGAGATGTGGTGGACGCATCCGTGGCTGAAGTTGTGGTTGGGATGACGTCCAAGGTGATTGACTTGTGGCTTGTGGTCAGCTGATTGCTTTCCGTTATTGGTAGGGCACTGCTTGGCGTAGTGTCCACTCTGGCCACAAGTGAAACAGGTGTTGTTGCGGCGGCAGTTCTCTATGACTGGCTGCTTGCCGAAGGTCTTGTTCTGGTTGCCTGGCTTGCTGTTGTTGCCACCATTGTTCCACACTAGTTTGTTCTCAGATGACCCTGGCTGCCAACTGCGCAACTTTTGGGCATATGGTTCCTTGTTGTCCTTCTTGGGCTCGAACTTCCTCTTACGATCATCATTCCCAGACTTGTGTTCTCGTTCAGTGATGAAGGCCTTATCCACCAAGGTCTGGAAATCAGGGAAGTCCAACATGCATAGCTGACATCGGAGGGCGTGATTAAGTCCTCCGAGGAACCGGTCTATTTTCCTCTCTTCGGTAGCCACATCATGAGGAGAGTACCGGGCCAAGTTGTTGAACTTGTTTAGGTATTCTCCCATAGACATGTTTCCTTGTGTGAGAGCCAAGAATTCTCTCTGCTTCACTTTCATGATTCCCGTGGGGATATGATACTTGCGGAACAGCTCTTTGAATTTCTCCCAAGAAATCTCTTCAGCAGGCCACAT
Source organism: Thinopyrum elongatum (assembly GCA_011799875.1). Classification (NCBI taxonomy): domain Eukaryota; kingdom Viridiplantae; phylum Streptophyta; class Magnoliopsida; order Poales; family Poaceae; genus Thinopyrum; species Thinopyrum elongatum. Next base: position 544,524,977 of record CM022303.1, read on the forward strand.
TAACTTGGTGTTGTCCCACCATATGGCTGCCGGGCCTTCGAGATAATGGGTAACAAATGGGACTTTATCTGCTTCCTCACAATGAGCGATGTCCAATTTATTTTCCATGGTTCTTAACCAATCATCAGCCTCAATAGGATCCGCAGGCTGATTAAAGCTGGGTGGTTTTGTACGCTGGAAGTCAGACAGTTTGGAATGCACCCCATTGCCATTGTTCTGACCTACTATTGTCTGCATACTCTTGAGAAATTCCATGAGGTCTTGGTTTCTCTTTTCCTCAAACATTCTCATTATCTGATCTGTGGTTGGTGCTTGAGATGGTGGTGGTAGTAAGTTTTCGGGCGGTTGCCCTGCCTGCTTGGCGGATCGACGGACGGGGTTTCCATCGCCGCCTTGACTGCTACTTCCTTTCTTCATCCTAATTTTTGTTCCCATGGCAAATACCGAATCGATGAGCGACATCCATAAGGAGAGATACAGTAATATGACACCAAAAGGAAATTCATGAAAAAGGCAAATAAAGAAAACAAGATAATTATACAAGATAACCCAACATCATACATGGCAAGCTAGTACGGGAATAACATGACTAGACTGTTCATACGACCGTCGGCATATGCAAAGATGCGTGCATTACTACTCAAACTCCTGTCTAGTGCGTCGGTGACATGAACACTGCCCATCTGAAGAGTCCTCGTCGTCAGATCCTGAGTCAGAATCAGAACTGATGATGTGAGTCACCGGGTTAAAGGAAATGCGACGTCGCTGTCGAGATGGCTCTCCTTCCGCGGGAGAAAGAGCACGTCGCCTCAGCATCGGCGGAGCAGGAGTGGCTAAGAGTGAGGCCCACTCAGCTGGGGTCTCGAGTCGACTACCAGACGATAAGCCTGATGGTCCAGAAAAACCAGAAGGGGTATCAAGCACACACGGGGGTGGAACTGGTGGTGGATAACTGGGTGGAACTACAGGAGGAGAAGGTGCTGGAGTCACTGCTGCAAGTGCCCCCTGAACACGACACAGCTCCTCAGCCAATGAAATGATCATACGATAAATGGCGTTCAGGTAGCAAGACAAAACACCAGCCGCATGATCACACGCCGGGTCAACAGGTGAGTAAAGGACTCGCCCTGTCGTAGGTGACAGAGTGGGATAGTGGAAAAAACCTGGATGGGTCTGCATCTCAACCTCGTGGAAGCGCAAATCAGTAATAGCCTCCATGGCAGCAAACTGGATCGCCAGCTCCGGAGTAGAAGCCACTCCGCCCTTGGAAGAGCGGGAAGAGCTTCCAATATCCGAAGTCGCGGTCATGTAAGCCACTGCATGGTACTCATATACTGACTCGCCCAACTACTCCCGAAACACCTGGTATACTGGGTCGTCACCGTTGGGATACAGCCAAAGCCAAACACTACGAAGCAGAGCTGGAAAAGTGTGGGGTTCTGGCTCATGATGGAAATGATATGGAACTGGTGCCATCTACACTCACAATGCCAAGGGTTAGTAACATAATGAATTGCAATGCATAAGGCATGGCATGCAACAAACAAATGCAACAAGCAGGATGCACACTCAAAGTCCTATGCTAATCGCAGTCCTAGCGCGGGTTACCTAGGGTGTCCTACAGTCAGCACGGCTCTGATACCAAGTGTTGTTGCACCCCGGCTCAAAGAACCGGTTTACCAGTGTTGCCAACCCAGAGATCATGTCTTCTGGAAACACACAACAACTTGGGACAGAACATAGCTGAACTTTTATTGATAATAGTCGAGTACATGCTTATATATTACATGATCATCGAGGCCAAAAGCACATCTAGTGCTATGATAATATCTACATTATTTATCTAACATATCAGGGCCTCGGTATTACTGCGGAATACTACAGCGGAAGACTACTGCGTAGCGGAACATGATAGTAACTCCATCCACAAGGACACTGCTGAGGACACATCCTAGACATCTCAACACGGACCTCGGGAACTCCGTCTTAGTTTTCTCCTGCATCTGGCATGATACGCCAGGTGAGTACTTTGAATGTACTCGCAAGCACACGACAACCAAATATGCAGCAAATAATAGCATGGCAATGAACAGGTTAAATTCTAAGTGATTCACTTACTGGCACCAACTTACTCATATCCGGGTTGTCTCACAATACCCAGAATACTCGATCTCAACGAGTACTTTTGCTCATAAGACAAGTTCTTCCATCATTACTATGGTTATTACGGTTGATCACCTAGAGAGGTCTGGACGGGCTGTCCAATACCGTGGACGCGGCTATTCGAATAGATTTTACACTCTGCAGAGGTTGCGCACTTTACCCACACTATGAAGCATCTGACCTCGTGATCCCATTCGGGTGGACTAGCGTTGCTCCAAAGAAACATGTCTGACCCGTGACTCTCTCATCGTACCACCGACAATCACACTCCCCCGGAGTCAAGCCTTGGGTGGCCCCTGTGTCCTCGTGACACCTGCCACCGTCGTGGCCAAACTAACTGTCCCAAACAGGGGCGCCGGCAAATAACTCAACTGGGCTCACAGGGTTATTGCCGTCTACCTGATCAGGGCAGCACGCGCGCATAACCCTCCCTAGATGGAGGTACCGGTGAAAGAGCATGAAGCCAGACCAAGTCAAGGCCGTCCCATACCGGCGAATGTGGCTGCACGGGTAAGCCCGGACAGGTGACTCTTGATCAACCAGCTAAGTTTCACTTAGCAATCATGGTCATCAATTTAAGTTGTCAACAATAGGCCTTTAAATACTTCACTTGAATTATCCATATTAATTAAATGCAAGAAATGAATATGAGTTATGCGATGCTATGAAATGCTTCATAGTATGGATGTCCTGGCTTGCCTTGATCAGTTGGGTTGTTCAGAAACTCCTGGTCTTCAAATCCAATTGAATCTCCTTCTGAAAATATTTTTAAATAGCAAAGGAAAATGTCACATAAAGCCTTTTTATTCCCCAACAATTCTATGAGTATTGGAAAAATACCAAACTTGGTGGAAAAATAAAGGGCTTCATTGCAAACACAATGCAAAAAGAATCAGGTCAATTGGACCTTCCTGTAAAAAGTTATAAGCAGTCAAACCTACTGGTCAACTCTGTTAAATAAATCAAAATTAGAAAAACCAGAATGGGCCACGTCGAAGGCGTATTTGCCCCGGGCGCCTCCACTTACCGCTTCATCCAGTCGCTGGCAAGTGGGGCCCGGCCCATTTAAACAGAGGAGGGAGAAAGAGAAGAGGAGAGGGGCGGCTCACCGGCGGTGATTGCCGGCGATAGCGACGGCGGTTGGGCTCGTGGATGGTGGGGATGGATCGGGCGCTCGACGACAGTTCACCCTGTACCCGTAGCTCCTCCGGAGATGGCCGGACGGTGTCGCGCCCTTCTTCTCCAGCGGACGGGTGCTACGGTGATCGTCGGCGAAGGCGATTCTGACGGCGATTCGATTCGGGGAGGGCTCTAGAAGCACCAGAGAAACACTACAAACTCAATGATGGGCGCGGGCAGAGCTGGGATGGGGTGGAGAGGGCTAGAGGTGGAGCTCTGCTGGCGGCGGAGCTCCGGCGAAGCTCGAGGCCAGAGGGCCTCTCGGCCTTGGCTCTTGCTCTGAGGGGGCGATTGAGGAGGAGGGAGAGGGGTGAGGAGCTAGGCGAGGCCGGGCGGGGCTTTATATAGGCGGGAGGGGATGCTCGGCGAGCTCTCTGGATACGGTTCGAAGTGGGCCATGGTGCCGGTGAGACGTATGCCGCGCTGGCTGGATGTTTGCGGCGAGGGGACGTGAGAGAGCAGCAGTATTCAATGCGGGAGGCGACGGCTCGGGAGAAAACGACGAGCGGCGTCGCAACTATGGCCGCACGGGTCTCACAGTGCGGCAGTGGCGTGCCGGCCGGCAAGGGCATCTCCGGCGAGGGCGAGGGTTCTGGAGGGGCTGTGTGTCGACCAGGGCCGATGTCGGCATGCCCAGACAAGCTGCTGCGGCGCCGTGGTCTCGCTCGGATGAGGCCCGAGCCTGGCGCAGCACAGAGCGCGGCGACAAGCATGCCAACGCCATGCTCACCACGGTGCTTGGCACCAGGAGGCCACGTATGCCTGGCGTTTCTTGTCTAGCACGTCGACCTTCGATCCCTCAGATCACCTACAGCCTTGATTTGGCTTGGTTCGTGCAGAGATGAGAGGTAAGATCATCAACAGTCTCTGACATCAAACTTGTGGAGATTCCAGAGAAGAAATGAGGTGGAGACTGAGCCAAAGAAGGTGTCTGGAGTGATCCTCGTTGGAAGGACTCCAAACTGGCCAAGTTTGAGGTGGTTTGGATAAGTTTTGAGGGTAGTTCATGTGTAAGTGGCAAATCTGGACCAGAATCTGAAAGTTGGAGTACTGCTCACATAGAAGATCTTCAGATGCTGAAACTTGGTGGAGGAAGGTTGTTTGTAGGTGTCCTCATGCTGTAAAATTTGAGAGCAATTGGACAATCCTAGCATACACTTCCTTCACAAAGGTCCAAATTGACCAGGAACAAAAATGATTTATTTTGCAAGATCTTTGAACTAGACCATGGAATATTTTTGGTTATTGGGGCAAGATATGGTCCGAGGTATTTTATAGAATTATTTGAGAATTTTCTGAGCCTCCCAACTATAGGTTGCTTCACAACCCATAGTAATGCCCTAAATTCTCAAATAAAAGAAAAGGGTTTTTGAAGATGATTCAAATTGGGATTTGGGTCCTTGGGGTGCTTGACAGGGTTTTGGCATGGTGATGAGGCTTTGGATTACTTGGAAAAGATTCAAAAGTTCCAAGACCAAATGAATAGGTTCAAAAACCATTCAAAATTCAAATAAAGCCAAGAAAAGTTTGAAAAGAAAAAGTTACCAAAATCAGGGTGTCACAAGTGGCTGATGATCCTTCTGCGCCATGGCGTTGGTGGAGGTCTGCGGGATGGGAATGGCCCGTATTAAACTGCGGCTTGGGCACCATTAATGGAGAGGATGCGAGCAAGGCGGGCGGCGGCCATGGAAGTCAAAGGGCTCGCTTCCCCTTGAGCATGCGCGGCGTACAGCACTACAGCTCGCACGCTTCCCGGTGAGCCTGTGCATTGGAGTACAGCTCACACGCCTCCCATTCAGTCAAGCACCTGTCCGCACGGCACCTCCTAGCCATTAAAAGAGTGAGGCGTGGCGTCACGTGAATGGTTAACAGAACGCACACGATTTAAATTATACAAAACGTTTGAGATGTTAAAGTGGCAGCTATTTGTTTCAAAATGCCTTTGTTGGCTGTTATTCAAGTGTGCCTTCTCTCAAAATGGACACGAAAAATACCACAACATGTCGGGTGCCATTCCATGATAGCATGCCAAGTTTCATGAATTTCAGATGAGTTTTGGATTTACTAGAATTTAAAAACAAAGTATCTCAACATTTTGCCGGCAATCAACGGTGCCCTGGTGTTTGAAATTCATTCCCATTTCTTGCATGGGACCTAAGCATGCACCCAAGGACACACATTTGATTTTTCAACCCATTTTTCTGCACTGGAGCATGTGCATGTAGTTCAAATTTGAATTATGCACATAAAATGCCTTGAAAACCCAGTTAATGTATAAAAATGTCATAGCAAACCCCGAAAAATCCCAAAAATTGACACAACACTCCTGTTGTTCTATGTTGACACTAGAAAAATTTTGAAAGCAAGAAGAGGCAACGGATATCGTTTCGTCCACAAAGGTGGCACGTTCCCTACCGAAACCATCAAGATTATTGTGAGAAGCTCTGGTTTGCGAGAAGCTTATACCCAAACCTACCCCAAATGGGACAAATTTTTTACCATAGCATGTTGACGCCGCTACATGATAGCATGCTAAGTTTCATGAATTTCAGACAAGTTTTGGATTTACTAGAATTTAAAAACAAAGTATCTCAACGTTTGCGGCCGAGCGACGGTGTCTAGGTGCTTGACATTCATTCCCATTTCTTGCATGGGACCTAAGCATGCACCCAAGGACACAGATTTGATTTTTCAACCAATTTATATGCACTGGAGCATGTGCATGTAGTTCAAATTTGAATTATGCACATAAAATGCATGGAAAACCCAGTTAATGTATAAAAATGTCTAAACAAACCCCGAAAAATTCCAAAATTTAACACAGCACTCCTGTTGTTCTATGTTGACACTAGAAAAATTTTGAAAGCAAGAAGAGGCAACGGATATCATTTCGTCCCCAAAGGTGGCACGTTCCCTACCGAAACCACCGGGCTTTGTTGTGAGAAGCTCTGGTTTGTGAGAAGCTTAGACCCAAACCTGCCCCAAATGGGACAAATTTTTTACCACGGCATGTTGGTGCTGCTCCATGATAGCATGCCAAGTTTCATGAATTTCAGACGAGTTTTGGATTTACTAGAATTTGAAAACCATGTATCTCAATGTTTGCGGCCGAGCGACGGTGGCCAGGTGTTTGACATTCATTCCCATTTCTTGCATGGGACCTAAGCATGCAACCAAGGACACATATTTGATTTTTTCAGCCAATTTATATGCACTAGAGCATGTGCATGTAGTTCAAATTTGAATTATGCACATAAATGCATAGAAAACTCAGCTAATGTATAAAAATGTCCAAACGAACCCCAAAAAATTCCAAAATTTAACACAACACTCCTGTTGTTCTATGTTGACAGCAGAAAGTTTTTTTGAAATCAAGAAGAGGCAACGGATATCATTTCATCCAGAAAGGTGAAACGTTCCATAATGTAACCATGAGGCTTGTTGTGAGAAGCTCTGGTTTGTGAGAAGCTTATACCCAAACCTGCCCAAATGGGACAATATTTTTACCACGGCATGTTGATGCCATTCAAGATATCATATCAAGTTTCATGAATTTCAGATGAGTTTTCGATTTACTAGAATTTTAAAACCATGTATCTCAATGTTAGCGGCCGAGCGACGGTGGCAAAGGTGTTTGCCATTCATTCCCATTTCTTGCATGGGACCTACGCTTGCAACCAAGGACACACATTTGATTTTTCAACCCGTTTATATGCACTGGAGCATGTGCATGTAGTTCAAATTTGAATTATGCACATAAATGCATAGAAAACTCAGTTAATGTATAAAAATGTCCTAGCGAACCACGAAAAATCTCAAAAATTGACACAATACTCCTGTTGTTCTACGTTGACACTAGAAAAAATTTGAAATTAAGAAGAGGCAACAGATATTGTTTCGTCCACAAAGGTGACACGTTTCCCTACCGAAACCATGAGGCTTCTTGTGAGAAGCTCTGGTTTGTGAGAAGCTTATACCATAACCTACCCCAAATGGGACAATATTTTTTACCCCAGAATGTTGAAGCCATTCCATGATAGCATGCCAAGGTTCATGAATTTCAGATGAGTTTTGTATTTACGAGAATTACAAAAGCAAGTACCTCAACGTCGCCGGAGAGCCACAGTGCCATGGTGTTTGAAATTCATCCCCATTTCTTGCATGGGACATAAGCATCAACCCATGGGCACATATATGATTTTACAACCCATTTTGGTGCACCGGAGCATGTGCATGTAGTTTATTTTTGAATTGTGCACCTAAAATGCCTAGAAAACCAAGTTAATGTATAAAAAATGTCCAAACGAACCCTGAATAATTCCAATTTTTTTGACGACACACCTATAGTTGCATGTTCACTGCAGATAAAAGTTCTAGCAATTCAAACACCCTCCTTTGCCGCTGTGACCCCATTATGTAATTCAAATCAAGACAAAAAATCAAGTAGATTGCACACATTTAATTATCACCAACCGTGTGAGATGCAGCACAAAATATCTTGGAGCACCGTCGGACTATAGTACGCATATGGCTTACGCGAGAAGGTGCGTTGGCTACAGTCCACAGCCGGTGTGTCAAGCACACTAGCTCGCTCCCCAAATATCATTTCACTGTTCAATCATCATCGGTGAAAGATGGGGACGTGGACCCACTTTGTCAGGGCAACTCCGGCGGCCCACTCCGGCGAGAGCGCGGCCACAGCCGCCAGGCGCGTGCTAACAAGGTTCGTGAGCACGGCCGCAATCTACGACTGGGCGGCGAAGGCAGCCCAAACGGCCGCTGTTGCTTCTCAGGTGGCGGCGACAACATCTGCCTCGGGGATAGCAATTGGCGAGAGCGGCACAACAGCTGTCCGTTCCATAGCGGTGGCCTTAGCCCTGATGGATGCCACCCGCGACCATGTCGAGGCCACCCACGCCCAGCTCGTGGCGGTCACTGCACAAATCGAACGAAGCTTTTCCGACAATGGTCGGCAACCCGCGACCGAAGAGTTGGCAATCACCGAGAGCGTTTGAGCAGCTGTTCGTTCCTCCGTCGCATACCTTACCACGACGGAGTCTGTCCAAGCCCAGATAGTGGCCGCCCACGCCTAGCTCGTGGCAGCCTTTTCCAAAGAGATGGTGGACGCGGATGGCAAGATGCTTGCCGAGTATGGTGCGATGCATGCCATGGAGCCCCTTCCCCAGGAGACCGTCGGGCGCGAGCTGGACATGGAGGAGGCGGCGGAGATCGACGAGCACCAGCCGTAGTAGTACTCTTTGTTTTATTTAATTAAGAGCGCCGATCTTTAATTTGTTAGAGTAATGTTTAGGTCAGCTAGCTCTGTTTAATTGCTGAACTTGCTCGATTAAGAAGTGTGTGTGCTATAGTCTCCTTTGTGTACCCAAATTATGCAATGACGTGGATGACCACTGTAACCAGGGAAATTCGAACCAAAATTTTTGACGTTCAAACTCATCACACACGGGTTAAGCTATCTGAATCGTTTGTGATGTTCACATATCGTACACAGTTTTGAATAAGGGACCGTGTCTGATGACACTTTGCGCGCCAGTTTTTTCGCTGCACCGATCCAAAATTTTCGGCTTCCGCAGAAATATCTACCTCCCCGCCCTCCCCCTTACCAAAAGCCACATTTCCCCTGTTTCCGCCTTCCTTTCCAAGTTGAAACCTTCACTCCTTGCTTGCAGCGCCGCCTCCTCGCCGGTGACCCTCCTTCACGCTGCTCGGCCTCGTCGATCCAGGCAGGTAATCCACACCCGACCTCCATCCTCCTCCTCCTTCCACATCCCACATGCCCCGACCGTCGGCGCGACACCTTCCACCCAAATCACCGACTCCTTCCCCAAATAAGTGCCGCCCTAAGCCATGGTGCACGCAGTATAGCCAGGAGCTCAAGGAGCATTTAGCAGCAGAGAAGCAAATCACGGCCGCACGCGTGGATGAGGTCGCGATGGCTGCCATTCATGCCGACCCCCAGATATTGGAGGAGCACCTCGCCGTCGAGGCCACCATCGATGCCTCGCACACCGATGCCGCGACGCGGTTGGCTGCTTTAAACGATAGTTCATGGCGTTTCCTCGAGGCCACCGTCGGTGCCTTCGACGAAGACTACGAGGTGTTTTCTCAGCGTGCCCATGCTTACCTCAACTCGAGAGGTAGCAGGTTGGTGCCCGGAGCGGCTCAGGCAACTCACCACTATGACGAGGGCACCCACGATGTGGAGGCCTCGCCCTCTTCCATGTCCAGGGAGCCAATCATCATCGATATCTCCGACGATGAGGAGTAGCTTGTCTTATTAGCTCACTATAAGGACCTATATGCAGTTTGCTAGCTACACCGATTGAGCATGCTCGGTTTACCCGTTGCATGTGCTGCTCCTGCCTTTCCTTAACAAATTCTAGTGAATTGTCCTATCTACTTTTACCATGCAATCTGTTGCTCTAGTCTATATTTCTATATGTCATGCAATGTGGTGCTCACTTATTAACTGTTTGGTAAATTAGTTGTCGTCTTTAGTTAACTGTTTGGTTCAATTCTTCAAATGTGATATTCAATTCTTCAGGCTGCAATTTTGTTTTGTCTTCCATGTGAGAAATAAATCGAATTTATCTTTACAAAATACATGAGAAACAAATACAATTGATATATTTCCTAGTTGTCAAGCATGCTTGGTTTGGTTAACTGTCTGATCTTCTAGTATGTTATACATTCTACAATGCGGTGCTCAGTTAACGTTTGGTTCATTTGTTGTGGTGTTTAGTTAACTGTTTGGTTCAATTTTGCAATGCGATGTTCAATTGTTGTGGGTGCATTCTATTATTGTATACCATGTGAGAAATAAATCGAATTTGGTTGTACTAAATACATGAGAAACAAATAGAATTGCTATATTTCCAAGTTGTTAAGCATGCTTGGTTTGGTTAACTGTCTGATCTTCTATTAGGAGTATGTTATATTGTGCAATGTGGTTCTCAGTTAATGTTTGGTTCATTTGTTGTAGTGATTAGTTAACTGCTTGGTTCAATTCTGCAATGCGATGTCCAATTGTCATGGGTAGAATTTTGTATTGTTGTGCATGTGAGGAATAAATCAAATTTGGCTGCACTTAATACATGAGAAACATATATAATTGCTATATTTCCTAGTTCTTAATCATGCTTGGTTTGAATAAATGGGTTTTCCATGTGGCTCGAATTAATCTGATGAATCTGCAATGTTCTTATTTTTCATCAACATATTTTACTGATAGCATGCGAACCCTCACTTAACCTGATCACTAACTACCTTATATGTATTGCAGGGAAACAATGGGAGGCACTGAGGTTTACAATCGAGGTTTGCACATGCATGGTCCTTTGTCTAATAGCACATTATTATGCAATTACTGGAACCATTCTAATATTTAGGTTTTTAACAATTTGGTCTTGCACATGTAGGTCCTGCTGTCAGAGGTTTTGACCCACTGTTCGACCCTTTTGGCATATGGGGAAATGAGTTGTCCATGAATATCAGTCAAGTCAAGAAACTCAGAAAGATTTTTAGGATAAAGAAATTAGCGACAAAAAACAACAAGATCTTTGTCTGCACAATGAAGAAGACATCAGTTCACTACAGGATGGTACTAACTATTATACCTTGCCTTTTTTTATTCCTTTGCCCCATTTCCAATTTAGAGAAGATATTTATGCACATCCTTATTTTCAGGCCTTTCCAAAGTAGTTCACTGATGATTACCTCTCAAACCACCTGTATGGTCTGGAGGCGACGAAGGTATTCATACAACATCCACGGTTCAATATTGAAGTGTTCCTGAAGAGGATGAAGGATGGACGGTCAATCATCCACATGCACTGGCCTAAAGTTGCAAAGACCTTCAACATCAATGAAGGCTTAATATTCGCCTTCTGCTTCAGCAGTTTTCCAGATGAGATTCATCTGTCTATGTACCGTCTATGATGCTAATTTCGAAAGGTTATAGATGTTGCATGTGAAACTTGGTGCTGGTGCAGTTGTGTAATGGAGTAGCTGAGTGCTGAAGCTATATGATGTTGTACTCTGATGTATTTCAATTATGAAATCCTGCTTCCTTAATATGGAAATGAAATATATTGTGTGCTTAATATGAAATGTCAATTAGATTAATAAATGGATTATTAATAATAGGGCAATTAGCATGCTAATGGACAATTAGCCTGCTAATAGGGTTTTTCTATTGCAAACTGTTATTGAGGAAACACCGTGGGCGATGACCTCAAGCAACGCACATAGTTTCTAGGAATAAACCATGTTGGATCAATGAACAATCACACACGACATCCTCTTGAAAACTGTTTGCGTTAGGCCACCTTGCGCAAACATTTACCACATAAAAAGCGTGTGTGATGGACAGCCTATGCCACACAGTTTCTTCTATGCACCGTGTGTGATGCATTCAATAACGCAAACGATAAAATTGTTAATATCGTGTACAATGACAACACTATCACAAATGATTTAATGGGGAAAATTGTGTGTGATGTACCTGCGAACGGAAACTTTTTCTTGGAGTGACTGTGTGGGATGTATATACGAATGGAAACATACTTCTTGGTTTGACTGTGTGGGATGTACATACTAACGGAAATGTATTCCTTGGATTGACTGTGTGGAATGTACATACGAACGGAAATGTTTAGCCAGGACTGACTGTGTGGGATATACTTACGACCGGAAATGATTTGGCCTGTATAATTGTATTTTTTAGCATAACTGTACATATAACCGTATTTCATCGCTCGCCCGTCGCACACGACCTCATTTTGCCGAGCGTGTGTGCCATAGGAACCACGCAGCGCGGGCGGAGCGCGGCTTGGTGAAGAGGCAGAGCTTCGACACGCCCCTACCTGGAGCGCCAAATGTTGGATTCAGGGCTCCATAGACGCAAGAAAGGTTCGAACTCTGGGGGCGTGTGCGAAGAACTTGACCTATCTAGCCAGCCAACTTGTCGCCCTACGGCCTAGCTCGATGCACATGAACAAGGAAGAAGATGAACATGGCAGTTTACCCAGGTTCGGGCCACCTTGCGGTGTAAGACCCTACTCCTTCTTTGTGGTGGATTGGCCTCACGAGGGGCTGAGGAAGAACTAGTACAAAGTATGAAAAACCTCGCGAGGTCTATGGGTGAGGGTGGAATGGACCCGATCCGGTCTACGGTGGTGGCTAGCCTATACTTATAGTGGCCTCGGTCCTCTTCCCCCAAATCGTAGGCGGGAAGGGATCCCACAGTGGCCAATTTGAAAGGGGACAAGTAGTACATCTTATCCTGATGAAAGGTGGCCTTCGCCTACAAAGCCTCTGGTTGTGACGCAGCAGTGGGATCGATGATGACATCCGTCCTGGCGGTCTTGGTCTTATAGCACTGGAATAGAAACCTTTGCCGGGCTCCTTGGAACCCACGCCTGCGCTTGCCTCCTTAGCACCAAAAAGGAAACTGCCTCCTCTGCGCCCGCGGGCGCCCGCCTGGCCTTGGTCGTCATGGCTTGCATCATCGCAACCTCCTGAGGTTGGGTACCTGCATAGAAATCTCCGCTCCTCAGGAGGCAGCCTGGGGAGGCCGCTCTCTCAGGAGGTCTTGGTGCCGTCCGCCTCGCGAGGCTTGGCCCCATGCGAGGGTCTTGTCTTGGTGGCCTTGGAGGTGGGCCGTACTAGGCCGTCGACGGAGCCATGCCGTGGGCCGCAGGCAGGCAAGTCTGCGTACCCTGGTTCCCAGAACGCTGACATTCGCCTCCTGACTAGTGGGGAGCCCGCTGCGCTCCCTGAAGGAGGGTCCCCCTTGTACACTTATCCGAACGGGGCTGCCTTCGTCGGCAAGATGCCATGCTTCGACGAGTGGGGGCTGCTTCCCAAGGACCACGCGGGGCCCCATGACAACCCCTTGCTGGTGACCCTAGGGTCCGGGGGTATGCGCCCCCGTGACAGCCGCAGGGAGGCTTCCTGAGCCGTGCGCTCCTCAAGCGCCAGCTCGCGCTCCAGCGAGCGAAGGAGGAGACGCCTCGCCTGGGGACACGGCCTCCACCCCCGTAGTGGGTGGACACGTGCCAGGCTCCAACATGCTGCCCTTTGGCCCTCGTGCATCCCGGAGAAGGAAGGAGTCCGATGGCCGCCGCAGCCCGGCCCCGAGGGCCCCGAAGAGGAGGAGGTGGATTGCCGCGGATGAGTAAGCACCCCGCCTTCCTTGATCCTCGCACATCATGTTTTTTTGACTCTTGTTCCTCAGGTTCCCTCCGATGAAGGAACGGGCATGCCTCAGGCGCCGCCACCGGAGGGCACCGGTCCCGTCGCGATCTCGTGCCTCATGAGCCGCGCGATTGCGCGCAAGGATGCACCCACACGTGAGTCGAGGCCAACCCTGGGGGAGCCTTGGGCCTGCGTTGTCGGCGTCTCTCTTCAGGGGTGGCCTCCGGATCACGGGGGCAGTGCCAAGGGCTCCCCCGCTGATTCTTGCCAGTAGCTGGGCGGCTTGCGCGACGGCGCCATCTTCAAGCAGTGGGGCGATCCCGCGTCGGGCCCCGTCTCGGGCCGGAGGAGTGGGCGAGGGAGTTATAGCCCCCTGGCCCTTCCCAGCCGATTGGGGCGCGGAGGAAAGCCCCGGCCAGGTGTTGGAGCTCACGCGCGGCCGCAGCACCGTCCGGTACGGCCTTCTTCAGGAGGCGGCGAGCGCGCTAGGCCGCCTTGGGGTGGAGCTTGGTGATGTCAACACGCGTCTTGAGGCGGAGTGCCTACGCCTGGCGCTCAAATGGCGCCATCTAGAAGTCGCCATCAACTTTGGTCGCCTACAACGCGAGCATGCTCACGCGGAGGTGGAGGAGTTCCTTGCCGCGGCGAGGGAGGCTCGCGATCGCGCCCTAGAGGAGGTCCGAGCTGCGGATCGTCAGCGCGAGGCGGCCGAGGGGCACGAGAAGGAGCTTCAAGCTTCAAACACCGTCCTCGTGTGACAAGTCCAGGCGCGCAAGGCCGCACTTGCCGCCTCAGGAGGCGCTGGAGCAAAGCCTGGAGCGCGAGCGGCTGGAGGTGATGGAGCGCCAAGTGGCCGCCGCTGAGGACGACCTCGCCTCCCGGGAGGTGATGGTCCAGAGAGAGGCTGACGAGAAGGTGTCGGGAGTCTGCCATGCTCTCGCCAAGGAATACCGCCGGAAACTGGAGCACCAGGAGGCTTGCTTCTGCACGCGGCGCGGCAAGCTGAAGAGCGAAGCCGACGACCTCAAGGAGAAGCTAGCCGTGACGGAGCAACGTGAGAAAGCCGCGGTGGATGCTCAGGCCGCAGTTGAGGCTGAGCTGTCCTTCCTCTATAAGCAGGTGGAAGGCGTTTCCTCCCTCATGGAGAAAGCTTCGGACGAGGCTAGCCGGGCCCGGGTGCTGCAGCGCGAGCGCTCCCAAATGTTCCAGGCCCTTGGGCATAGGGCCAACCGGGCCTTGAGCGGCATTTGAGACAAGAGCGTCTCCAGCCCGCTTGTTGCTGACAACGCTGGTTACCTCGGCTTCTTTACCAGGGTCGTGGAGCGCCTTGAAGGTGGGGCTGAGAGGGTGCGCTAGCTCATCGAGGAGAGGAGCCGCAGCCTTCTTGCGTGTGTGTTCTCGCGCGTCTTCAGCCACCTCCTCCGCTCCGATCCTGACTTCGACTTCGAGGCCGCGATAGTCCCCGTGCCCGAAGCGATCCAAGGCACCCTGGCGGACTGGGTGGCTGATCATGTGGATGACCTGGTCGTGGAGCTTGCCCCTGCCGGCGACGTGGGTCCACCTGTGATTGAGGAACACGGGGCTGACGATGACGACGGCAGCAGCAACGATGGTGGCAGCGTGTCTCCTTAGGCTACCTTTCCCCTGTTCCCTGTTACGATTTTGCTTGCAACCCCGCGGGGGTGTGAAAGTACTTTTGGAAAAAATGCTCTATGATGTATTAAGTAACATTGCACTCCCTTATGTCACCTCCCCTTTGCTTTTCGTGCGCCCGCGGCCCCTGAGCAGGGGCGGGTCGTTGTTGTTACGCCGGGTCGCGGCGCCCGGCCAAGGTCGGGAGGCGAACGCCTGCCGGAGACCTCAGGCCCCGCCTACCCACAGGCTCGCTCGAGAGCACCGCGCGAGGATCCGGACGCCAAAGTCTTGGAGAGGTGTGTGCGTGGGCAGGTCCGTGGCTGCAGTGGCCTGGGCCCTCAGGGCATCTTCAACGCCGCTAGGCTGACCCAAGCGCGCGCACCGTGCCCAGCCCCCGCTCGCGGGGCGCGACAGAGAGAGCCACGGGTGGCCCCACCCTTCACAAGGACGAAAATCAAGAGAAGAAGCACCACAAGAAGAAGAAAGAGAACCCCCCTTTTTCCAAATAAAGACGCGAGAACCTCAAATTTATTCCAAGAAATAGCAAATTTGGTTACAAGAGAAAGCAAAGAACAGCCGCGTCCAGCACCTAAACTAGTCTTCCCACCAACACGGAGCATGGGTGAGGGAGTCATGGACTAAGGGGTCCTCGGGGCGATCACCCATTATACATGGGCCGGACTGGTGGAGACGTATAGTGACAGGAGATCTATGAAGCCGTGGTGTGCCCTCCAAGTCAAGAAGGTGCAGGATCTTTTTAAACCCTTATTGTAATCTATCTTCGGTAACCCTAACCCTACCGGTGTCTATATAAACCGAGGGTTTTTAGTCTTAGGGCTAGAGCTACATTCATCACCTCATCTCCTTAGGGTTTAGCTCATACGGATCTCGAGGTAGATCTACTCTATAAACCATATTATACATCCAATACAATCAAGCAGGACGTAGGGTATTACCTCTTCGAGAGGACCCGAACCTGGGTAAACACTGTGTTCATCGTCCCTTGTTCCCCATCGATCCTAGATCCACAGCTCGGGACCACCTACCCCGAGGTCTGCCGGTTTTGACACCGACATTGGTGCTTTCATTGAGAGTTCCGCTGTGGGGTCGCCCAAAGGATCGATGGCTCGCCTGATCATAGGAGAAGGCATCGGATCCGGGGACTTCTTCATCCCCGGGCAACTCTTCGCGTTTGGCAGCATCGTGCTGCATGCTGACCCGACTGGTCGTCTGAGTCAGATCGACGCCTTCGCCCCCGGACATCGAATTCGATTCGGTGGTCTGGAATATGTTGCGGACACACGGGACGATCTGGTTTTCACCGGATTCACTTCCCCCGCCCACACATTCGCCACGCCCGCTCCGGAGTCCCTTTCCGATCCGATTAGCAGGTCGGCCTCAACAGCTTCGAGCCAGGAGAGCTCCACTTCGAGTGGGGGCCAGACTCCGCCTCCATCCGGACACACCATGACTGCGGAAGACCTATCCTCGACCTTCGAGGTAGAATCAGGAGGCAGAGGCCAAGAGTCAATCTCGGCTAAACCTTCCTTTCACAACACTCACCTGGCCTTGAGCCCTTATGACAAAGCGGCAGCCAATGACCAGGGATCACCCCCAGCCCAAAGCAGCTCGATCTCGAACCCCGACGGAGAAGCCACAAGCAAGGACCAAAGCCCGTCCTTGACCTCCAGTGATGGCCTGGACCCCTTCAAGGATCTGGCTCCGCATCCCGAGCTCAGCACGGCCAGCGGAAACCAAGGACCGGCCAAGGCATTGATCGCCCCCACTCCGTTACACCAGAATTTGGCCCGGAACCCTCGAGTTCGGCGGCCCTCGCAATGATAAATGAGGCGCTGGACCGAATTCAGAATATGACCATCCAGGAGGACCTGCCCTCCGCCTTCAATCATCAATCCTTCGAGGCATACCATAGGGAATTTTGCATCCCACCCACCACCCACTTGGTAGCCACTATCGATGATTTAACCGATATGCTAGACTATAATTCTGAGAATGCCGAATACATGGACGAGGAGGATGGAGCCACGGCCAACGCCAATGTTGCCCCCCATCACCGGCCGCTGGTCGGCCACATCCACCTACGATATTAACATGGTGGACACCCCCAAGGATGGCGACAGCACTCCTAATCAGGACCAAAGCAAGCCCAGAGATGAGCCGCCCAAACACCGAAAACAGCGTCGCCGATCAAAGCCACGTCGAAGCCATGCGAGCAACGTGGACTCTGCGGAGAATGACACCATAAATAGTACAGATGACCTCGCTGGAGACGCAGCCAACGAACATCATCAGGATGACCCCGCGGGGTAGGAGGACCCGCTCAATCCAGAAAACCCCGACGACTTCGAGGATAGCAACTACCTCCCACTCTCTGAAGAGGAGGTCAGTCTCGGGGATGACGATTTCATCATCCCCGAAGACCCTCTGGAGCAGGAATGGTTCAAGAGAGGCTTTTAGCCACCGCCCACAGCCTAAAGAAACAAAAACAAAAAATCAAGGCCGAACAGGACACCCTCAACGATCGATGGACTAAAGTCCTAGCTGCCGAAGAAGGGTACGGCCGCGAACAACCAACCAAAAGTTATCCCAAGCAAAGACTACTGCCGCAGTTCGACGACGAGGCCTTAGAGCCAACACGTCCGACATACACAAGCGCCGAATAGCTGGACCGCCCCCCTAGAGGGCAGGACAGAGAAGCTGACGAGGCGAACACCCAACCGCCCCACCCCGCCGTTACAACAAAGATCAAGTGTGACCCACTTATGAGTACGACCTCTGCCATGACCTAGACGCTCGAGGAGGCCGTACCAGGTCCATCTATGGACCCAGAGAAGACCCGCCCGCTTACCGGGAAGGATACTACGATTAGCTAAACCGAAACGATAGAATCCGGGAGCAGTAGTAGATTCGGAGGGCCGAAGACCTCCGACGCGATGTAGCCCGAGTTTGGGGCGTTGCACACCCCTTGTGCTTCACAGAGAGGGTAATGCAACACCAATTCCCGGAAGGCTTCAAGCCTGTGAACATCGAATCATACGACGGAACCACAGATCCAGCCGTATGGATAGAGGATTTCCTCCTCCACATTCACATGGCGCGAGGAGATGACCTCCATGCCATCAAATATTTGCTTCTAAAGCTTAAAGGTCCAGCTCGACACTGGTTGAATAGCCTTCCCGAAGACTCTATAGGCTGCTGGGAAGAGCTCGAGGATGCTTTTCGAGCAAACTTTCAGGGCACCTATGTCCGGCCTCCAGATGCTGACGACCTAAATCGTATCACACAACAACCCGGAGAATCTTCCCGACAATTTTGGAACCGATTCCTGACGAAGAAAAACCAGATCGTCGACTGTCCGGATGCCGAAGCCTTGGCTACTTTCAAGCATAGTGTCAAGGACGAATGGCTCGTACGGCAGCTCGGCCAGGACAAACCAAGAACTATGGCAGCCCTTACTTCCCTCATGACCCGCTTTTGCATGGGCGAAGATAGTTGGCTTGCTCGCAAAAACACCAACCCCGACACACCCGGTACCTCCGAGGTTTGGGACGGAAATGGAAAGCCCCGACACAGCAAGAATAAATGTCGCCACAATGATGGCAAGGGCGAGGATACGACAGTAAATGCTGGATTCCGAAACCAGAAGTCCGGACCCCGAAAGAAAGCCCCTAAAGGCAACAACGATGGCCCATCCAGACTAGACACAATTCTGGACATGCCTTGTAAGATCCACGGCACATCAGAGAAGCCCGCCAACCACTCCAACCAAAATTGTTGGGTGATCAAATAGGCCGGCAAACTCACAGCCGAAGACTCGGGCAAAAGCCCACGAAGCGAGGACGATGATGAGCCCCGCAGGCTGAATAGTGGAGGCCAGAAACCCTTCCCTTTCGAGGTCAAGACGGTAAACATGATCTACACAACCCACATACTGAAGAAGGAGAGGAAGCGAGTGCTATGGGACATATATTCCGTCGAGCCAGTAGCGCCTAAGTTCAATCCATGGTCAGCCTATCCGATCACGTTCGATTGCAGGGACCATCCGACCAGCATACGCCATGGAGGGTCTGCAGCCTTAGTGCTCGACCCTAACATTGATGGATTCCACCTCACTAGAGTCCTCATGGACGGATGTAGCAGCCTCAATCTGATATACGATGATACAATGAGGAAAATGGGGATCGATCCATCAAGGATCAAACCCAGTAACACCACCTTTAAGGGAGTCATTCCGGGAGTGGAGGCCCGCTGCACAGGCACTGTGACACTTGAAGTAGTGTTCGGATCTCCGGATAACTTCCGAAGCGAGGACTTGATCTTCGACATAGCACCTTTTCGCAGTGGCTATCATGCCCTCCTCGGCCGACCAGCGTTCGCCAAATTCAATGCCGTTCCGCATTACGCATACCTCAAGTTGAAGATGCCTGGTCCCTCGGGCGTCATAACTATCAACGGCAACACAGAACGCTCACTTCGAACCAAAGAGCACACTGCGGCCCTAGCGGCCGAAGACCACACCGGCCCATATAGGCCCGGATGCCGACCCGGCGTAAAGGCCGGCGATAATAGTAAACGGGTTCGAACCCGTTCCCCGTCATGGGAACCCGCATGCGTTCGCCGCAAATAGGGACGGGCGCCCCACGGCACGCCCACATTCTTTGCACTCTACGTGCCTCATCAGCACAAGTTCGCACTCAAAATACCATGGGCAACCGTGAGGCATATATCAACAAATCCGAAATATATGTTCGGCTAAACCAAACTTTGAAACTACCTCATCCTTGGATGACCCGGGGGCCAAATCCGGAAACCCCAAGCATAAAGCTCCATCGGCAGGATCCTCGCCCCTCAAGGTCACATCGAAGGTCCCTACCCCCACCTCCCAGAAGCAAAGGCGCAGATGTGCAACAGGGCAAAGTGAAGGCTTCAACTCACGCATCAAGGCCCTACGTAAACCTTTATTCTGTAAAACTCTTCTATTTTTTATAATGCCTTGGCAGTTCGAATCGTACGGTTAGACGACTTAATGTTACGAGAAATAATAAAAGCACCCTTTATGGTGTTCAGATATCCGCATTTTGCGATTTTTTCTATCCCCTTTCTGATTATCCACTCGCTCTTCGAACAGCCCGGCATGAAAATATATTAACTAGTCAAGAGTTCGATTTATATATCAGCTCAATATCTTCAAGTCCGCCACTGCTTTCCGCTAGGTGTTCGGCATCTTGGATATTGCACTATATGCATCTGTTCCGAACTATGTCTTGGGTCAATAGTTGGGTTGCCCGGCTTCTGTGCTTGCCTCTTAAGTTCTGCATGTTCGGCTAAGAGGGCAAAGGTAGAACCACTGCAATTGTACTTCTGGTTTGCCCGGTCAAGTACCTCAGGTGGAAAAGGCCGAAAACTGACCGCCATAGTAAGCGCGAACTGGTCCGCGATCCGATGACGAGGTTTGACTCTACAAATCCTTGGCGATTTCGCTGTGTCACACGAAGGGTTCGTCTAAACACAAACCATGTGATCGAAAAGGGTAGGTTTTGATCCCCAAGTACATCACAATACACCAGGGGCTAGTCCCTAGTCCCCACCGTCAAGCTCCTACGGCTAAGTGAAAGCAATAAACCCGAATAGCCCGATTGCCTGGTTTCGCTCCCGCACTACCGCCTCCGGGTACCAAGACGTTGGCTAAGGGTAACAGTGCGGAGACAAAACACCCCTCGTGATATTCACTTGGGGGCTGAAGCTGACGACTGGTAGCTTTCAGAATAAACATACGGCCGCACAGGAGTCAAAATTAAATCATGACAATATAAAACAAGTCTGGCAGATGCATTATAAAGCATGAGGTCCACTTAATACAAAATTAATACAATCACTCAAGCACTACATCTTTTGAACACTGGTCCTCTATCACCTGCGCGCCGGTCATCACCTGTGCAAAATACTGCTTAGGGCGGCGATGCTCCTTCCCCTTGGGCGGAGGACCAGTGGCCATCTCCATTGGATTAATCTTCGGCCAATGCACCATGGTCTTCGCAAATGCAAGCCTTGCCCCCTCAAGGCACACTGACCGCTTTACGACGTCAATCCGGAGCGGCGCCTCCCGCAGCTTCTGCACAAGGCCGAAGTAGGTGTCCGGAATGGGCTTGGCCGGCCACAGGTGTGGTACCCCGCCTGATTAACACTGTAGCCAGACGGCCGCCATGCACACCAGCCCAGGAAATCACTCTGGCATGCGCGTTTACAATAAGTATCATGAACACAGGCATTTCTATTAATTGATATATAAGTCTTACATGATATATTACAGGGTGATGGCAGCGGAAAAGCTCTATCGAAGGCAGCATGGTCTTGGTGTGACTCCAATCCACAGGGATCTGACTGGGTTACTCTTCTAGCCCGCGAACGCTCCGGCTCCTCGACGACGGACAACGGATCCTTATGTGAACCTGGCCACATTGAAGGCCGCTGAGTACTTTTGAATGTACTCGCAAGCAAACCAACTAACATATACACCAAGCAAAGCAATCCATGGCATTCAAGCATGCATTTGTTATTAGAGCATCATTAATTATCATGGCATAGCATGCCTATCTAGCAATATTAATCATTATGAAATACAGTAAAGTAAAGCATATCAAGTAAATAATCCGTACTCCGAACATTCTCATGATTCAATCCGATGTTGAACCAAATCCAATCCAAGTCTTTTGGTCATCCGACCATCTCTTTCAAAGCCATCCCATGGCTAACATATCATATTCCTGACATCATCCGATGTCTATGCATCTCCACTGTAAGACTGATAAACTTACTCTCTTCCGGGTTGCCTCACAACCCTCAGAATACTCACGAGTCACTGAGTACTTCCGATCATAAGACGAGTTCTTCCATCATTATTATCATTATTACGGTTGACGACCTAGTGAGGTCTGGACGGACTGTCCAATACCATGGACGCGGCTATTCGAATAGATTCTTACACTTTGTAGAGGTTGCGCACTTTACCCACACCACGGATCACCTGGCCTCGTGATCCCATTCGGGTGGACCAGTGTTGCTCCAACGAAACCTGCCTAACCCGTGACTCCTCCACCGTACCACCGACAATCATTCTCCCCCGGAGTAAAGCCCTGGGTGGCCCCTGTGTCACCTTGTGACACCTACCATCGTCGTGGCCAACTAAACTGTCCCAAACGGGGACGCTGGAAAATAACTCAACTGGGCTCACAAGGTTATCGCCGCCTACCGGGCCAGGGCAGCACGCGCGCATAGCCTTCCCTCTTTGGTGGTACCGATAAAAGAGCATGAAGCCAGACCAAGTCAAGGCCGTCCCATACCGGCAAATGTGGCTACACGGATAAGTCCGGACAGGTGACTCTGGATCAAC
The DNA here is from genome assembly GCA_011799875.1 of Thinopyrum elongatum. Taxonomy (NCBI): domain Eukaryota; kingdom Viridiplantae; phylum Streptophyta; class Magnoliopsida; order Poales; family Poaceae; genus Thinopyrum; species Thinopyrum elongatum. Next base: position 544,547,583 of record CM022303.1, read on the forward strand.
CGACTAGGTTTAGCTTAAGCAAACATTTAGCAAGCATGGTGGTTCATCACAATACCTTGAGATGGCAGTAGCTATGCATTTAGATAAGTTACTTTGAACTACCACATAGCAAACTAATGCAAGTAATGTAAATAGTAAGTGCAATCTAGCAGAAGTTTAATCATTTCTATCACAGGCATAATCATTAATTAAACACGCAAGAATAACACAGAGCAATGCTTTAGGGCATATGTCAGATGGTCGGCTTGCCTGGGGGTCGAAGAATACTCTGGGAAGAACTATGGCGAGTCCGCAGAAAGGATCGCCGGAAACGGTTCTCTCTCGGAGGGGGCTGATAGAAGGGCAAGGGCAAATTGGTCATTTTCATAGTGTGGAAACATCATGAAAATGAAACCATCGGGACGGGCTCGACGAACTGAAGATGTGGGCATTGGTTTCACCTGAATCGGAGTTACGGTTGAAGAATTACAATCGTTCGTTCGTTAGGCAGAAAAATAATTAAAAAATATGCTTTTCTGTTGCTAACCGATGAACGTCCGCTATTTAACCCTTTCGGCCGCCGGCTGAAAAAACTAAAAGCGTATTTGTGGGAATGCGCTTTCGCTGCAGTGGTCGCGTACTCCTCGGAGTACGTCTCCACTTGCCACGTCAGCGGGCCCGCGCGAGAGGCTTACAGGCGGGGCCCCCACCGCAACTCCTCTCTCTCTGTCTACGCCGTCGTCTACCTTCGGACGGGGAGAGGCTCAGGTGACCAGCCGAGTGCCGGCTCGGCGACTGCGGCCGTCCCCCGAGGCGCGGCGACCACCGACGGGCTCCGGGCGGCGAGACGGTCCCGCCCAGGTAGGGCACAGCCGCCAGGGACCTCGGGTTTGGCCTGGGCGTTGGCCGCGGCGGACGGCGGTCAGGGCACCGGTGGGCACATAGCCAAAAGTGCGCCTGAGACGGAGCTGAGGGGCGGGGAAGGGTCGCCGGTCCTTGGGGGTTCCTCCGGTGGCAAAAAATGGAGGGAAGGGGCTCGGGGCAGCTCCAATATAGGAGGACCGAGGCGGCGGCCATGGTGGCAAAGGGCGGCGAGGAGGGGCTCTCCGGCTGGATGGAGGGTTCGGGGAGGACTAGGGGAGGGAGGAGAGGCTGCTGGTGAGCTCGAAGGGCTCCGGGGCGGCCTATATATAGGCGGCCAAAGCAGGCGGATGAGCACAGCCGCGCTGGCATCCTCATCGGCGCACTGGTGCTCGGGCATGAGCTGGCTTGGCTGCTGGCGTTGCCGACTTGACGCAACACAGAGGGAGGGGACAACTCAGAGAGGAAGAAGCCAACGGGAGAGGAAGACGACGACGCTCACGAGCGGAGAAGTGCCGCGGCGGCGACTGCCGTGGCGTGGGAAGGAAGACTCCGGAGAGGAGAAGGTGCGGCAGAGGGGTAAGTGGACGGTGCGGAGCTAGTCGGCATGCTCAGACAAGCGGGGACTGGCCAGAGGGGACTACACAAAGCTGACAGAGTGCAGAGCACCCTTTTGGCGCGCTCTCATGAGTGGTCACCAAGGGCACCGCGTGTCCAGGGCACTGGATGGCTCTAGGACCTTATCCAACACTCTCCTCACTGCTCAAATAGATGATAGAGGTAGCTGGAACCATATAGGTAGAGCTGAGATGAAAGAAACTTGTAGAAGAAGATTCTAACAGCAAACTGTTTGATATGAGCTGAGAGAGATTGAGCAAGAGATAGGCTATGGTTTTTGGCTGAGAGTGATCATCCACTAAGATGGTCTTCTCTGCAAATTTGCAGCTCATATGGATGAAGATAAGTGGCACTTGCTGTAGAATGGACCCTGCTGGTCAGAAAGGCAAACTTTGATGTGGCACTCACATACTAGTTTGCATTGAGCTGAAACTTTGAGGAGGTGAATGATTAGAATATATGAAGCCACTGTAAAAGTTTCATACCATTTGGGTACACCAAAATGGTACTTGCTTCACAGAGGTTCCAAATGGACAGAAACTTAGGAAAATTGCTGTGGAAGAATGGATTGATGAATTGATCTGGTTTTTGGTTTCCATGAGTGATTTATCAATGTTAATCACCATGAAACATTTCAGCTCAAATAGATCAAGGGTTCAAGCACTTCCTTTGCAATTTGCCCAACTGGACATAATTTGCAAATTGATGTTGTGCTCAAAATTTGAACTATGGAACTTGGGTTCTTGATGGAAATGGTGAGGATATGGATAGGAGAAGCTCCACAATTTATTTGGGATTCTTCCTGGCTACCAAAATGGTAGTTCTCTTAGAAACCGCCCAAAATGCAATATTGGCATTAAATAGGAAAATGCAATTTCCCCTATTTAATTATGGCCAATATTTTTATGGGAGCTCAATATGATCACAAAGAATATCTCCACAAGTTTTCATGAACTTTGGAGATGGATAGATATTTTCCTGGATTTAATTCCTTTAACTGGCAGAAAAAGGATATAATTATAAATGAAAAATTGCAAATGACTTGGCAATTTTTTTGCATATCCAGTGTTTATAGATGGAGGATGATCACTGGGAAATTTTTGGAAGGAAACAGATCAAAGGAAATCGGGGTTCCTTTGTAACGGAAGAGATCAGGGTTTCCCTTCCGGTAACCCGGAAGGTGGGGTTTCGATGGCGAGGTCCTTAGAATATATTTTGGGTGGCAAGGTTGGACTGGAGAGAATCTCTGGTTGGATAGGAAAGGCAAGGCTAAATTACCATCTTCATATACCCAAGAGCTAGAGAAATCCGATAACACCGAGAAAAAAGACGGGAGTCAAATCCCGCGAAGGAAAAAAAACAGGAGCGGAAATCAGGGTGTTACAAACCTACCCCCCTTAAGAAAATCTCATCCTCGAGATTTCCGAGCTTACCTCCCAGTAAAGGGGGACTTACCGGTGTGCGACTTGGATCCATCAGCTGTCTCTTGTCTTTGTTGGCTCACTGACCTTTTAACTGCCTCTTCTGATGGACCATGTGTTGTCTTTTCATACAGCTTTCTTGAATCCTTCTCTTTCCTGTCAGGTGTACCCTTTCGTCCGGACAGTGGTGTTGATGGGTGGGGTAGCGGGTAATACCAACAAACAACTCGGTTTCCTTGGCCTGGAAGCGTCTGCTTCAGATTTTATTGTGATACTTCATACTCTGGCTGTCATGGCGAGACATCCTTTCCTAGTACCAGGGCTCACATGCTCGTATGGCCTCGAGTGAGTGGGAGTGGCTTTCTCTTGGCCATGTCAGAATGCTCAGTCTGGCTGTGGGTTCCATACTGACGTTTTCTTCTGTCTTAGGCCTTCTGACTCTGTCCTTAGGTGATCCACAACATGACCGAGTTATTGCTGCTATATCCCCAACTGAAATGTCAGGCATGATCACAAAGTAATCATAGACAGTAATCTCTTATTTCAATGATGTCTTGATGTCTACGAGCTATTGATGTTGATGTACATGTGCATTCAGCTATTCTATCAGAATGTCTTGTTTCAAACTCTATCGCTCGTGGAGATGGCTCTGTCATATATAGCCTCTGTAGTCCTTGCTATGACCACTGAGCTGAACATAGTATCGCTATCATCTGGTGTATCTTTCGGAGTATAGCCTCTTTATCTTGGTTGATGGCCCGTATTCATGATGAATGCGGTAATCTCACTTGTAACCACAAGTAGTGCATTGTTGTGGCCGTATATGCAAGAGTCTGACAAGGGTCGGTAATACCACTCTGTCCGTGAATCGGTATCTTGCTGACCGTCATGAAGGTTGTTTGTTCACAACTTCTTTGTTCTTGAGGATTCCTTTGATGGACTTGTCATGTCCTGCCAACACAGCTTATTGATTGTTTTTCCGACTTGTCGGCTTGTTCTCACAACTTGCTCTTTCATATCTTGTAGGGGTTGCTGTGCTCATATTCCTTTTTAAATATGGGGCCAATGTTTCTCTGAACATAGTGTTTCCCGTGTACGAGTGGCTCGCATGAACTGATCCACTAGACTGCATGCTCACAACATATGCAGGTGTAGGATAACTCCTTTCATAACCACTGGGTTCTGAGAAGGACGTATGTCCAGACTAGTTCGTGCTTCTGACAAGCTTGTTGTGGGCACAATGGTGTGTTGAAGAAGATTGAATTCCTTATGCTCAAAGCTTCTGCCAGGGTAGTGTGCTGAAGAAGGCCGGGTATCGTACCTCCAAAGCTTTCCTTCATGGGGCTTGCTGTGGAAGGTCAGGTGCCTTATGCCGGAAGTTTTTCCGCGGTAGCACACTCTGGAAGATGGGAGCGCCGTACCCCAGAAGATTTTCTCACCAAGTGGCGTACCGAGGAAGGTTGGCAGTCTGGTGTCGTAAGCTCTTCTCGGTAGCTTGCGGAGGAAGGCTGGGTTCCTTATACCAGAAGCCTTTCACTGTGTACGCAGTCGGATCTATGGCCGATTCTGGCTTCCTTCTGAAGTATCCGGAATTTTACCCATAGTGGAGCCAAACTTGGTATAGGCCATACCTTGACTGAAGATATTCTATTGTCATGCACATCGCTCATCCTTTGTTGGTCTGATCATTGCTGCTGTAAAGGTTGCACGACTGATGCAAGCTTCATGTTGATAATTAATCCGGAATTCCATATGTCGTCGGTAATAAGCAGTTGACGGATAATTCCATTTGGTTCAACAGAGCTTCCAAGCATGTGAAGTTCTCATTGATCCTGGGCATCCGCGAACTTATCCATACTCCTTGAAAACCTTGTCACAGTGCCCGGAAAATTTTGGATACGCACCGGTGAACTTCAAGATTTGCTTTGAAATTTTTACCAACGTACCGGAGTTTTGTTGCTGCTCTTGGCACATTCATGTTCTTGAAATATGTCTTCGGTGGGTAATAAGTGGTTCGTGAGTCCATTGAGAAAAGACTCAAGGTTCACCTTGCTGACTGAAACAATCTTTGTATCGCGGACGGAATAATTTGTCCTTACTGGTGTTCATTCTTGGTAGCTCATCTGACTGCTCCTTAGGCGTGATCTGTTCTGAGGCCAACCTTCTCAGGTATATTCTGTCCTTATTAGTTGCACACAGATTCTGCTTCTGACACATTCTTCATTCTTAACAGATCTGGTAATGATGTTCTGAATATCAGCTAGTTGGCTTGGCTTGACTCTTACTGAATTTGGATTATTGGGTATTATCCAAGTTGCATGCTGGTCTTCTTGACGACACTTGCGAATGGATCCAGTCGGAGCGAAGAAACAGAACCAACAAAAGAAATAAAAACCGCGAAAAACCAAAAAGCAAATAAAGCTCAAATCTTGCGGTCCTTACACACGTGGCCGACGATCCACTAGTATAACTAGCCTAGCGCAGTCGATGTACCTCTAAGGACTTAGAAGCGAAACCACACAATGCTCCTGGTAGCACTGATGTCAAGCTCCTACTACTTCCTTAGGGGTCATCACACTCGACTCACGACCATAGCCAAGATGGCTTAGTCAACGATCCTAAGGTTGTCGGGAGAGATAGAATTTGTAGGCCTTTCCCAAAGGAAACTAGAGTTAAGAAGAGAAATGCCCTAGTTAGCAAGCAGGGTAGGGATATCTGGTTTACCTAGGGGTTCAGGGCTCACGGGTCGTTGCCTGGTGCGGATATTTCACACCGGAGGCAAAGGCCACGAGAGTTGGGGTCTGATGGAGCCAAAACCTATGGGGTTGCCTTATGACCAATAGTAGCCGTGCCTGCTTGGCAAAGATGACTGAAATCCATCTGGGATTTCTACTAATCAAGAGGCAATGAAGTATGGCTAGGGTAACCTATAGTCAGCCTGGCTACTCTGATACCATCCATTGTGGCACCCCGCCTGATTACCACTGTAGCCAGATGGTCGCCACGCATACCAGCCCAGGAAATCACTCTGGCATGTGCGTTTACAACAAGTATCATGAACACATGCATTTCTATTAATTGATATATAAGTCTTACATGATATATTACAGGGTGATGGCAGCGGAAAAGCTCTATCTAAGGCAGCATGGTCTTGGTGCGGCTCCAATCCACGGGGATATGACTGGGTTACTCTTCTAGCCCGCGAACACTCCGGCTCCTCGACGACGAACGACGGATCCTTATGTGAACCTGGCCACATTGAAGGCCGCTGAGTACTTTTGAATGTACTCGCAAGCAAACCAACTAACATATACACCAAGCAAAGCAATCCATGGCATTCAAGCATACATTTGTTATTAGAGCTTCATTAATTATCATGGCATAGCATGCCTATCTAGCAATATTAATCATTATGAAATACAGTAAAGTAAAGCATATCAAGTAAATAATCCGTACTCCGAACATTCTCATGATTCAATCCGACATTGAACCAAATCTAATCCTAGTCTTTCAGTCATCCGACCTTCTCTTTCATAGCCATCCCATGGCTAACATATCATATTCCTGACATCATCCGATGTCTATGCATCTCCACTGTAAGACTGATAAACTTACTCTCTTCTGGGTTGCCTCACAACCCTCAGAATACTCATGAGTCACTGAGTACTTCCGATCATAAGACGAGTTCTTCCATCATTATTATCAATATTATGGTTGACCACCTAGTGAGGTCTGGATGGACTGTCCAATACCGTGGACGCGGCTATTCGAATAGATTCTTACACTCTGCAGAGGTTGTGCAATTTACCCACACCATGGAGCACCTGGCCTCGTGATCCCATTTGGGTGGACCACTGTTGCTCCAACGAAACCTGCCTAACCCGTGACTCCTCCACCGTACCACCGGCAATCATTCTCCCCCAGAGTCAAGCCCTGGGTGGCCCCTGTGTCACCTCGTGACACCTGCCATCGTTGTGGCCAACTAAACTGTCCCAAACAGGGACTCCGGCAAATAACTCAACTGGGCTCACAAGGTTATCGCCGCCTACCGGGCCAGGGCAGCACGCGCGCATAACCTTCCCTCTTTGGTGGTACCGATAAAAGAGCACGAAGCCAGACCAAGTCAAGGCCGTCCCATACCGGCAAATGTGGCTGCACGGATAAGTCCGGACAGGTGACTCTGGATCAACTGACTAGGTTTAGCTTAAGCAAACATTTAGCAAGCATGGTGGTTTATCACAATACCTTGAGATGGCAGTAGCTATGCATTTAGGTAAGTTACTTTGAACTACCACATAGCAAACTAATGCAAGTAATGTAAACAGTAAGTGCAATCTAGCAAAAGTTTAATCATTTCTATCACAGGCATAATCATTAATTAAACATGCAAGAATAACACAGAGCAATGCTTTAGGGCATATGTTAGATGGTCGGCTTGCCTGGGGGTCGAAGAATACTCCGGGAAGAAGTGTGGAGAGTCCATGGAAAGGATCGCCGGAAACGGTTCTCTCTCGAAGGGGGCTGATAGAAGGGCAAGGGCAAACTGGTCATTTTCACAGTGTGGAAACATCATGAAAATGAAACCATCGGGACGGGCTCGACGAACTGAAGACGTGGGCATTGGTTTCACCTGAATCGGAGTTACGGTTGAAGAATTACAGCCGCTCATTCGTTAGGCAGAAAAACAATTAAAAAATATGCTTTTCTGTTGCTAACCGATGAACGTCCGCTGTTTAACCCTTTCGGCCGCCGGCTGAAAAAACTGAAAGCGTATTTGCGGGAATGCGCTTTCGCTGCAGTCGTCGCGTACTCCTCGGAGTACGTCTCCGCTTGCCACGTCAGCGGGCCCACGAGAGAGGCTTACAGGCGGGGCACCCACCGCAACTCCTCTCTCTGTACGCCGTTGTCTACCTTCCGACGGGGAGAGGCTCACGCGCCCGGCCAAGCGCCGGCCCGGCGACTCCGGTCGTCCCCCGAGGTACGGCGACCACCGATGGGCTCCGGGCGGCGAGGCGGTCCCGCCCAGGTAGGGCACAGCCGCCGGGGACCTCGGGTTTGGCCCGGGCGTTGGCCGCGACGGACGGCGGTCACGGTGCCGGTGGGCACGTAGCCACAGTGCGCCGAAGCTGAGGGGCGAGGAAGGGTTGCCGGTCCTTGGGGGTTCCTCCGGTGGCAAAAAATGGAGGGAAGGGGCTCGGGGCAGCTCCAATTTAGGAGGACCGAGGCGGCGGCCATGGCGGCATAGGGCGGCGAGGAGGGGCTCTCCGGCTGGATGGAGGGTTCGGGGAGGACTAGGGGAGGGAGGAGAGGCTGCTGGTGAGCTCGAAGGGCTCCAGGGCGACCTATATATAGGCGACTGGAGCAGGCGGATGAGCACAGCCGCGCTGGCCTCCTCATCGGCGCACTGGTGCTCGGGCATGAGCTGGCTTGGCTGCTGGCGTTGCCAACCTGATGCAGCACAGAGGGAGGGTACAGCTCAGAGAGGAAGAAGCCAGTGGGAGAGGAAGACGATGGCTCTCACGAGTGGAGCAGTGCCATGGCGGTGACTGCCGTGGCGTGGGGAGGAAGAATCCAGAGAGGAGAAGGTGCGGGAGAGGTGTAAGTGGACGGTGCGGAGCTAGTCGGCATGCTCAGACAAGCGGGGACTGGCCGTAGGGGACTGCACGAAGCTGACAGAGTGCAGAGCACCGTTTTGGCACGCTCTCATGTGTGGTCACCAAGGGCACCGCGTGTCCAGGGCACCGGATGGCTCTAGGACCTTGTCCAACACTCTCCTCGCTACTCAAATAGATGATAGAGGTAGCTGGAACCATCTAGGTAGAGCTGAGATGAAAGAAACTTGCAGAAGAAGATTCTAACAGCAAACTGTTTGATATGAGCTGAGAGAGATTGAGCAAGAGATAGGCTATGGTTTTTGGCTGAGAGTGATCATCCACTAAGATGGTCTTCTCTGCAAATTTGCAACTCATATGGATGAAGATAAGTGGCACTTGCTGTAGAATGGACCCTGCTGGTCAAAAAGGCAAACTTTGATGTGGCACTCACATACTAGTTTGCATTGAGCTGAAACTTTGAGGAGGTGAATGATTTGAACATATGAAGCCACTGTAAAAGTTTCATACCATTTGGGTACACCAAAATGGTACTTGCTTCACAGAGGTTCCAAATGGACAGAAACTTAGGAAAATTGCTGTGGAAGAATGGATAGATGAATTGATCTGGTTTTTGGTTTCCATGAGTGATTTATCAATGTTAATCACCATGAATTTTTTTAGCTCAAATAGATCAAGGGTTCAAGCACTTCCTTTGCAATTTGCCCAACTGGACAGAATTTGCAAATTGATGTCGTGCTCAAAATTTGAACTATGGAACTTGGGTTCTTGATGGAAATGGTGAGGATATGGATAGGAGAAGCTCCACAATTTATTTGGGATTCTTTCTGGCTACCAAAATGGTAGTTCCTTTATAAACTGCCCAAAATGCATATTGGCATTAAATAGGAAAATACAATTTCCCCTATTTAATTATGGCCAATATTTTTATGGGAGCTCAATATGATCACAAAGAATATCTCCACAAGTTTTCATGAACTTTGGAGATGGATAGATATTTTCCTGGATTTAATTCCTTTAACCGGCAGAAAAAGGAATTAATTATAAATGAAAAATATTGCAAATGACTTGGCAATATTTTTGCATATCCAGGGTTTATAGATGGAGGATGATCACTGGGAAAAGTTTGGAAGGCAACAGATCAAAGGAAATTGGGGTTCCTTTGTAACGGAAGAGATCAGGGTTTCCCTTCCGGTAACTCGGAAGGTGGGGTTTCGATGGCGAGGTCCGAAGAATATATTTTGGGTGGCAAGGTTGGACTGGAGAGAATCTCTGGTTGGATAGGAAAGGCAAGGCTAAATGACCATCTTCATATACCCAAGAGCTAGAGAAATCCGATAACACCGAGAAAAAAGACGGGAGTCAAATCCCGCGAAGGAAAAAAACAGGAGCGGAAACCAGGGTGTTACAACAGGCTAATACAGATGTCCTTCACGGCCAGCTCAGCCATCTGGTGCATCTCCATCAGCTACTTCATTTGATCGCTTAGAAGGGGGGGGGGCGCTCTGAGTCCGAAAACTATGACCAGAAGAGCCGCTGGGTGGAGTCCTCTTCAAGAGTGGCGTAGAGCTTCGCCGTGGCCGCCACATTCTTCGGAAGCTTGGCGAAGACGCCTGCGGAGCGCCAGACCCGCATCAGCAGGGCGAACCTGTTGCCTCTGAACACACTCTGCAGTAAGTATTTCTTACCATTTGCAATTTTCCTGACTTCGCGGAGCTCCTCCCGGACACCTCGCGATTCGGTCCTTGCCTCCTGGAGATCCTTCTCCGCCTTGGACAGCCGGGAGGATTGCTCCTCTTGCCCCTTCTCAAGGGCCTCCAGCTTCTCGGCGGCATCCTGGGGCTCCACTTGGACGTCGGTCACTCGAGCCTCGTGCTGCTCAGAAGCAAGCTTGGCCTTCTCAAGCTCGGCCACCGCCTTCTCAGCGGCCGTCTTCTTCTCGGCCGCCTCGGCCTCGGTTTTCTTCAGGGCCTCCCTCAAGCCCTCGACCTCGGCGGCAGCAGCTGCAGGATCATCAAGATAAAGGATTAGCATATAGTCCGGATTGTCAATATCGGGCATCAAGCAAAGTACACATCTTCTCACAGGGCTTACCTTGCGCCTCGTCAAGCCGTTTGTTGACAAGGTCAAGCTCTTCATCGGAAAGCTTGAGCTTCCGATCCATTTCCTCTAACGCCGCGGCAGTAGCAGCCGCGGCCATGGAAGATGCCTGCATCAGCAAAAGAATTGTCGACATCATTAATCGGCCTACCAAATTTGATCCTCTGCAGTTTTCTTCGAAGTCCTTGCAGAGTCTCGAGGGCTGCTATGTATACGGCCTACCCAAACTAACAATTACAACCACATTATGAGGAAAGAGCATTACTTAACTTACCTCAAAGCCTGTTAGAAGGCCTTGGACAATGTCGTTCAGTCCGGATTGGATGGACCGAACACCCTGCATAACCGCACTCATAAGACTGCGGTGCCCGTCAATGATGGTGGAGTTGTCCACCAGCTCCTCCAGCATGTCTGGCCAGCCAGCCACCGCCCGTGTAGAGGTGTTTGGGGCTGACGTTGGCTCCCCGGCCCCTTCCCCGCTGGGAGGAGCCTGGGCCATCGAAGGCCTTAGGGGCTCGGGAGCGGTCGACGGATGGGGTCCGGATGGTCCGGACTCCTTTCCCGCATCAGCCAGGAGGGACGCTCCCTCCTGGTCTTTGGTGACCGAGGTGTTAACCTCGGCCATTACGTCGTCGGCCTCTCCTTCTTTGTTCGGAGGAGGAGGAGTCCTTCGGGACCGCACCTCCTCAACCTCTTCGGGGACCAGGGGAGGCGCGGAGTGTGCCATAGACCCACTGTCCGCTAGTTCGGCAGGCGGAGACGTCCCCTACGAAGTCTGCTCGGTGGGGCGTTCATGTGGGGGGCTGCAATTCGGAAGGGTTAGCCTTCAAATAAAATGAATTACTGAAAACAGGATAGCTAAAAATACCAACGCCTTACCTGCTGGCTGGGGGCTTGACCCTGGGTCCCTTCTACGGGAGCTCCTCGGACGCCTCGGACTCCTTGTCGGAGTCCAAGCTGTCGGACAGGACCAGCTTAGGCCAGCATCGTCTCTTCGGGGCCGGAGAAGGTTGGACCTCCACGACGTCCTCGGACACCGCCCTCTTTTTGAAGCGCGAGGAGGCGCTCTCCTCCTCATCCTCGTCCCCATCCTGTACGGATGAACCCTGCGGTGGAGGCCCTCCTTGTCCTCCAGTACTTTTTTTTTCTTGCCCTTCTTGACGGGCGCCTTATAAGGCACTACGACCAGCAACTTTTTTAGCTGCTCTGATCAGGGCTCTTCCGGCAGTGGCGTCAGGCCGCTAATCTTCTTGGCCTTGGCAAGCCAGCCCTGCAAAATCCGCATAACAAGGTCAGGCCGAATCAAACGCGGTATGAATATCTGAACACTCATCGCAGAAGAGTGCCGCTCACCTCCTTTGGGGGGTTCGCGGCGTCGAGGCCGATGTCCTTCCCCTTGACCGGCCACTCCTTCTGAGGCTGGAATAGTTGGCCCCATATTTTGTCAGGAGTCGTGCCATAGAGGTGTCGCACGGTGGCCGGATCCTCGGGCTCATGCTCCCACATGGGCTTGGCCCTCTCCTGGCAAGGGAGGAGCCGGCGATGGAGCATGATCTGGACCACGTCGACCAGCTTCGCGCCGGTCTCTATTATGCTGTCGACGTGCTTCTGCAACGCCTTCGTGTCAGAGACACACCCCCAGTCCAGGCTCTTGGTGGTCCATGAGGCCAATCTGGTAGGGGGTCCGAACCAAAATGTGGGGGTCGCTCCCCAGGCGGCCTCCCTCGGCTCGGTAATGTAAAACCACTCCTTTTGCCACATCCGGATGGTGTCGACGAAGTGGCCGTCCGGCCACTGGACCCGCGTTAGTTTACTAATCATGGCCCCTCCACAGTCCGCATGCTCGCCGCCAATCACCTTGGCTTGACGTTGAACACCTTCAGCCATAAACTGAAGTGCGGCTGAACTCTAAGAAGCGCTTCACAGAAGACGATGAAGGTCGAGATGTGGAGGAGGGAATTGGGGCTAGATCATGAAAATCTAGCCCATAAAAGAACATCAACCCCCTTACGAAGGGGTGCAAAGGAAATCCGAGCCCCCTAAGAAAATGGGGGAGGAACACGACCCTTTCGCCCGGCTCGGGCGTGGGGATGATCTGGCCCTCTTCGGGGGCCTGATGGGCGATGTTGGCCTACAAATAGCTGGCCTCCTTCAGCTTCAAGACGTCTCCCTCGGTGACGCTGGAGGCCTCCCACTTCCCATTGGCTCCGGATCCAGCCATGGTCGAAGGAGGCAAAGAGGGATTCGTTGTGGAAGTAGAGAAAAAGGGCGCTGGAGCTCTGAAGGCCTGCGTGAGCGAAAGGTGGAAGAGGGTGTGGGATGCAGACTGTAGCAGCCCTCTCTTTATAGACTGTTGACAGGCCTGGGATTCATTTTTCCACTCTATTGGCTTCTCCACTTCCCGATATGCTCGTGACGTTATGTGTGGGGAGGGGAATCAAAATCATTAACCATATCCCCTGAAAAGCAGGACACGATCTCCACCTCGAGGGGACGTGCCAAACATGGCATCGGCCTCGAACTGCGCTTTGAGAAATATTAACTGCTCAGCGGTATGGCCGGAGGCGACTCTTCGTTGAAAGAGAAAAAGTTGTCAGACGAAGGCACCATTTGCACTTGAACGGTATTTTTTATTATTGCCTTCGGTGTTAAGTAAAACTGCCATTTTAGATTTCGGACATCACTTGGTTCCGAACATGGGTGAAACATACTGAAGAACTCGCCTCGCAAGTCGAATACTAGTCGGATGAGTGGATGCCGGATACAAGTCTTGGCGTTGGAGGCAAGTTCAGGGGCTACTGAGGAAGTCATGGACTAAGGGGTCCTCGGGGCGACGACCCATTATACATGGGCCGGACTGGTGGAGCCGTATAGTGACAGGAGGTGGTGTGCCCTCCAAGTTAAGAAGGCGCATGATCTCTTTAAACCCTTATTGTAATCTATCTTCGGTAACCCTAACCCTACTGGTGTCTATATAAACCGAGGGTTTTTAGTATTAGGGCTAGAGCTACATTCATCACCTCATATCCTTAGGGTTTAGCTCATATGGATCTCGAGGTAGATCTACTTTGTAAACCATATTATACATCCAATACAATCAAGCATGACGTAGGGTATTACCTCTTCGAGAGGACCCGAACCTGGGTAAACACTGTGTTCGTCATCCCTTGTTCCCCATCGATCTTAGATCCACAGCTCGGGACCCCCTACCCCGAGGTCTGCTGGTTTTGACACCGACAATGGGCCTCCACTGGGAGTGGGCATAGTCGCTGATTGACCGTGTCGTCCGCCAGCGCGGAGCATGGGGCTTCCACTGGGTGTGGGCATAGTCGTTGTAAGACCATGTCGTCCGCCAGCGCGGAGCATGGGGCCTCCACTGGGACATGGGTGGGACCCCCCGTGAGGCTCAGGGGCTGCGCTCAGGAGACTCTGGGGTGTGTACAGCTCGACTCATTATTACGTGAGAGTGTCACGGGCAGAGATTTGAAGAAGGTGTAAGGCGGTCGCCTGCCTCCTGGGCGGGGACCCCGCCCCTTGCCCTCGGCTGCGTGCCGGCGAGCCTGAGGAGTCGGCAGCTCTGGGCGGGGTCTCCGGCCTGGCGACCGTCGGCGGGCGGTACGACGCACCACCCCGTTGGCTGCAGGCTGCTCAACCGGCTCGTGGTGCTAGTTTCCTCATTCCTGGCTCCTCCCGAGCCTTTTTGGCACCGGGGCCCCCGGCGTCGAGCGGCCATGGCTCAGGTGGCCACGGGCCCTCATGAGGCTCCCTGGCCTCGCGGCTCCTCAAGTCCTTGGGGCCCCCGGGGACCCTATCCTAGTCCAGGGCGCCGCCTTACGCCTGGCATGCCCCGGCGCGCTTAGTTCGGCTGTCGTCTCACGGGCGTGCTACGGAGCGTAGGTCTCCTCCGTTCCAAGGTTAGCATAATATGTTCTGAAAATATCTGTTACAGCGGTCGAGGCCCTGACATAGGACCGCTTCAGTCCCCGGGCTTCATGAGGTCCTGACGATCTCGAGGGCTACGCCAATGGGGACCTGCCTTCCGCCAACCCGTGGGTCCTTCAGCTTCGCCGATCGCCACCCCCGCCGTCATGTCATGACGGCCAGGAGGTGGCTCGCCACGGCGCCGACCATGGGGAGCCGTCCAGCCTGCCTGAAGCTCGGGGGGTCGTTTCCCGAGCCTGAAGGGAGATCTCGTTCGTATCCTTTCTGTCACACGGCCCACCGGGTCCTTTCCAGAAGGACGAGCAGACGCAGCAAGGGCATGTCCGAGCCTGCGGCAAGGGTGACGGCACAGGCGGGGGACAGAGAGGCTCCGTACCCCGGTAGGCGACGTCGAGCAGCTCGGCGACCCAGTCAAGCCAGGCGGCATGGTCGCCATCGGCAGGGCGATAGCATAGTAATTCGCGCACCGTAAGGAGCAGGGCTTGCACACCCGTCAGCCCCCGTCGGGTGTGGAGAGGCGGCGCTGTGGCGGTGCCAGCCGAGGGCGCGACGGCCCGCCCATTGCGCCGCGTGAGGGGTGGCGGCGATGAACCCTGCCGTTGGAGACGGTGCACCGAGGGATGCGGGGCGCGACGGGGAATGCCGCAGCGGGAGGGCGCCGCCTGATTGGAGTGCATGACCCACCGCTCGGCGCAGGCTCGGCTAGCTCTTGTCATGGCAAGGCGAGGATGGAGTGTGGTTGAGAGGAGGCAGATCTCCGACACGCCCCTACCTGGCACGCCAAATGTTAGATTCAGGGCTCCGCAGACCCAAGAAGGTTCGAACTTTGGGGCGTGTGCGAAGATCACAACCCCTCAAGCCTCAAGCTCGTCGCCCTACAGCCTAGCTAGCCGGATTCGATCTCGAGCGGGGAAGAAGATGGACACCGCAGTTTACCCAGGTTCAGGCCACCTTGCGGTGTAAAACCCTACTCTTGCTTTGTGGTGGATTGGCC
The DNA here is from genome assembly GCA_011799875.1 of Thinopyrum elongatum. NCBI lineage: Eukaryota > Viridiplantae > Streptophyta > Magnoliopsida > Poales > Poaceae > Thinopyrum > Thinopyrum elongatum. The sequence continues at coordinate 544,563,110 of CM022303.1, forward strand.
TCACGAGGAGGTTGAGGATGAACTAGTACAGTGGATGAGTTGCCTCGCGAGGGCTCGGGGGTGAGAATTAGTCGACCCTCTCTACGGTGGTGGCTAACCTATATTTATAGTGGCCTCGGTCCTCTTCCTTGGAAACTTAGGCGGGAAGGGATACCACAACGGCCAATTTGAAAGGGGACAAGAGGTACACCCTATCCTGACAAAAGGTGGTCTGCTCCTGCAAAGCTTCTGGCCATGACGCAGCTGTGGGCTCGGCGATGACATCCGTCCTACCGAGCTCGTGGTCTTGGTCTTGTTGCACCGGAATGGAAACCTTTGGTTGACTCCTTGGGAACCCACGTCTGTCCTTGCTCCCTTAGCACCGAAAGGGAAACTGTCTCCTCTGCGCCTGCTGGCGCCCGCCTGGCCTTGGTCGTCATGGCTCACGTCATCGCAGCCTCGGGAGGCTGGGTACCTGCATAGAAATCTCCGCTCCTCGGGAGGCAGCCTGGGGAGGCCGCTCCTCTGGAGGTCTTGGTGTCGTCTGCCTCACGAGGCCAGGGGGCTCTTATGAGGGTCTTGTCTTGGTAGCCTTGTAGATGGGCCGTACCAGGCCGTCGAAGGAGCCACGTCGTGGGCCACAGGTAGGCAAGTCTGGGTACCCTGGTTCACAGAACGCCGACAGCTGCCGTCCGTTACCTCTCCATGTACACGAGCCGTGGCCGTAAGTATGCGCGCGTACACGTTCGAGACCCAGCCCGTATGTATGTACGTAGCCGTATTTACTTTCATGCAGCGTGGCTGTACGTACGTGTACACGATATATATAGACGGGACTGCATGACATGCTACGTTCGCGCCTCTACTATGACACATGCATCTCCTTACTCGGCCACGGTTCATCGCTGCAGAGAGAGCGATCGACCAGTATGTACGTACACATTCCCGACCAGATAGACAACCCTACGTACGGTTCGAGCCGGTGGGTCCCAGCTGTCAGGGAGGAAAAGGAGGCACTTCCTTGCGTGCAAAGATATAGCTGGTGGGTCCCAGCTATCAGGGGGAAGAATCATTTTTTGCTCGTAATATGGACGCACTTCCTTGCGTGCGAAGATGTAGCTGGTGGGTCCTAGCTGTCAGGTGGAAACGTTTTTTTCGCAAAATACGGCGGCCTTTCCGGTGGGTCCCTACTGTCAGGTGGAGGAATCATTATTTTGCGCGTAATAAGGAGGCACTTCCTTGCTGCGGTCGTGGACCCAGCTGTCAGCCTCTCCACGTACAGTCCTCTTCCGATGGAAGTCGTTCCTTGACCATGTTGACCACGCCGCATCGAGATCACCAAGGTGGTGGACAACGGCGAGGCCTATGTAGGGAATGGCCTGGAGCCGGGGAAGACTCGGCAGTTGTTTCCCACGCGGACGGGAGTACGAGGGTTTACTGGTTCGGCTGCAGTGTGAGGCTGCCATCGCCAGAGAATAATAGGAGGTCTGGGTGAGTACAGGGATGGCTAGCCAAGTGATGGGAGTAGGGTGGGGCGGTGAGGCCTGCGCGGCAGCACAGTCGGCCACGGGACGCAGGAGCAGGCGGCATGGCCAGCAATGGTTTGGGTGGCTGGAGCAAGAAGACCAGAGGTTGAAGAAACACGACGGTCGTTGGATGGACATCGTATGGTCACTGCAGCTAGAATCATTTATATTGACTAAGTTGACAAATCCTGCGTCCGCGCCAACTTAGTAGGCCCACAAGTTAGCCTCCAAATATGGTGGGTCCCAGCTAGCAGGGGGAGTATTCATTTTTTTGTGCGTAATAAGGAGGCACTTCCTTGCATGCGAAGATATAGCTGGTGGGTCTGAGCTATCAGCGGGAGGAACTTTTTTTAGCGAAATACAGAGGAGCTTCCGGTGGGTCCCCGCTGTCAGGTGGAGGAATTATTATTTTGCGTGTAATAAGGAGGCACTTCCTTGCGTCCGGCCGTGGACCCAGCTGTCATCCTCTCCATGTTTGACCACGCCGCGCTGAGAGCACCAGGGCGATGGACGACGATGAGGCCTAGGAAGGGAACGACTCGGAGCCGGAGAAGACTCGGTAGTTATTTCCCACACGGAGGGGAGTACGAGGGTTTACTGGTTTGTCTGCCATCGCTGGAAAATAACAGGAACTGTGGGTGCGTAGAGGGATGGCCAGGCCAATGATGGGAGTAGTGTGGTGGCGGTTAGGCCTGCACGGCAGCATAGCCGGCCACGAGAGGCATGGGCAGGCAGTACGGCCGGCGCTGGTTTGGGCAACTAGAGCAAGAAGACCAGAGGTTGAACAAGCAGCACGGCCGTTGGATTAACAATCCAACGGTCACTGCTGCTAGAATAGTTTGTGGACTAAGTTGACAAAGCCTTTCGTACACGTCAACCTTGTAGACCCACAAGTCAGCCTCCAAATCTGTCCCAAACACGGGAGTGTTAGCAATTATGAAAGACTAAATGATAGCTGAGTATGTGAACTTGCTAAAAAACTCTTAAATTGACTCTTTCCTACATTATGATAAATTGCATTTGCTCCAATGACTGAAATAATAGTTCGTTAGTTTTCAATAAAGTTCTTGTTCCATACTTTACCTTGTGAACGAATTGTTACTTTAGCATAAGAAATAATATGACAAAATATGTTGCTATTCTAAAAGATGATCCTGATGCCTTCATGTCCATATTTTATTTTATCGACACCTCTATCTCTAAACATGTGGACATGATTATCGATTTCGGCTTTCGCTTGAGGACAAGTGAGGTCTAAGCTTGGGGGAGTTGATACGTCCATTTTGCATCATGCTTTTATATTGATATTTATTGCATTATGGGCTGTTACTACACATTATGGTACAATACTTATGCCTTTTCTCTCTTATTTTACAAGGTTTACACAAAGAGGGAGAATGCCGACAGCTGGAATTCTGGACCGGAAAGGAGCAAATCTGAGAGACATATTCTGCACAACTCCAAAAGTCCTGAAAATTTACGGAGAATTATTTTGGAATATATAAAAAATATTGGGCAAAGAAAATACCAGAGGGGACCCACTAGGTGGCCACAAGCCTCGGGGCGCGCCCCTAGGACTTGTGGGCCCCCTGGCAGGTCTCCGGTGCCCATCTTCTGCTATATGGAGGGTTTTGACCTGGAAAAAAATAAGAAGGAAGCTTTCGGGATGAAGCACCGCCGTCTCGAGGCGGAACCTGGGCAGAAGCAATCTAGGGCTCCGGCGGAGCTGTTCTGCCGGGGAAACTTCCCTCCGGGAGGGGGAAATCGAAGCCATCGTCATCACCAACGATCCTATCATCGAGAGGGGGTCAATCTCCATCAACATCTTCACCAGCACCATCTCCTCTCAAACCCTAGTTCATCTCTTGTATCCGATCTTTTTCTCAAAACCTCAGATTGGTACCTGTGGGTTGCTAGTAGTGTTGATTACTCCTTGTAGTTGATGCTAGTTGGTTTATTCGGTGGAAGATCATATGTTCATATCCTTAATGATATTTATTACCCCTCTGATTATGAACATGAATATGCTTTGTGAGTAGTTACGTTTGTTCCCGAGGACATGGGAAAAGTCTTGTTATAAGTAATCATGTGAATTTGGTATTCGTTCGATATTTTGATGAGATGTATGTTGTCTTTCCTCTAGTGGTGTTATGTGAACATCGACTACATGACACTTCACCATGATTTGGGCCTAGGGGAAGGCATTGGGAAGTAATAAGTAGATGATGGGTTGCTAGAGTGACAGAAGCTTAAACCCTAGTTTATGTGTTGCTTCGTAAGGGGCTGATTTGGATCCATATGTTTCATGCTATGGTCAGATTTATCTTAATTCTTCTTTCATAGTTGCGGATGCTTGTGAGAGGGGTTAATCATAAGTGGGAGGCTTGTCCAAGTAAGGACAGCACCCAAGCACCTGTCCACGGACATATCAAATTATCAAAGTAACAAACGTGAATCATATGAGCATGATGAAAACTAGCTTGACAATAATTCCCATGTGTCCTCGGGAGTGCTTTGCTTTATATAAGAGTTTGTCCAGGCTTGTCCTTTGCTACAAAAAGGATTGGCCACCTTGCTGCACCTTAGTTACACTTGTTACTTGTTACCCGTTACGAATTATCTTATCACAAAACTATCTGTTACAGACAATTTCAGTGCTTGCAGAGAATACCTTGCTGAAAACCGCTTGTCATTCCCTTCTGCTCCTCGTTGGGTTCGACACTCTTACTTATCGAAAGGACTATGATAGACCCCCCATACTTGTGGGTCATCAAGACTCTTTTCTGGTGCCGTTGCCGGGGAGTGAAGCGCCTTTGGTAAGTGGAATTTGGTAAGGAAAAATTTATATAGTGTGCTGAAATTTACTGTCACTTGTTGCTATAGAAAATAATCCTTTGAGGGGTTTGTTTGGGGTATCTTCACCTCGACTGGAAGAATGAAGAGTTGCCCCTCAACCTACTGAACCTACTGAAAATATTTATTATGAAATTCCTTCGGGTATGATAGAGAAACTGCTAGCTAATCCTTATGTAGGAGATGGAACATTACATCCTGATATGCATCTAATCTATGTGGATGAAGTTTGTGGATTATTTAAGCTTGCAGGTTTGCCCGAGGATGAATTCAAGAAGAAGGTCTTCCTTTTATCTTTGAAGGAGAAGGTATTGACATGGTATAGGCTATGCGATGATATTGGGACTTGGAATTACAACCGATTGAAATTGGAATTTCATCAGAAGTTTTATCTTATGCATCTGGTTCATCGTGATCGAATTATATTTATAATTTTTGGCCTCGTGAAGGAGAAAGTATCGCTCAAGCTTGGGGGAGGCTTAAGTCAATGTTATATTCATGCCCCAATCATGAGCTCTCAAGAGAAATTATTATTCAGAATTTTTATGCTCGGCTTTCTCGTAATGATCAATCCATGCTCGATACTTCTTGTACTGGTTCTTTTATGAAGAAGACTATTGAATTCAAATGGGATTTATTGAAGAGAATTAAACGCAACTCTAAAGATTGGGAACTCTACGAAGGTAAGGAGTCAGGTATAAACCTCAAGTTTGATTGTGTTAAATCTTTTATGGATACTGATGCTTTTTGTGAATTTAACACTAAATATGGACTTGACTCTGAGATAGTAGCTTCTTTCTATGAATCATTTGCTACTCATGTTGATCTCCCTAAGGAGAAGTGGTTTAAATATCATCCTCCTATTGATGTGAAAATGGTAGAACCTATTAAAGCTGAAGAGGAAACTATTACTTATAATGTTGATCCTATTGTTCGTACTGCTTATATTGAGAAACCACCTTTCCCTGTTAGGATAAAGGAACATGATAAAGCTTCAGCTGTGGTTCTTAAGAGTTATACTAGAACACCTACACCCCCCCTGAACAAATTAAAGTTGAATCTAGTATTGCTATGGTTAAAGATCTCTTGGTCAATAATATTGATGGGCATGTTATTTATTTCTGTGATGAAGCTGCTAGAATTGCTAGACCTGATGATAAAGATAAACATAGACCTGTTGTTGGCATGCGTGTTGTTTCTGTTAAAATAGGAAATCATTGTTATCATGGCTTATGTGATTTGGGTGCTAGTGTGAGTGCAATTCCCTTTACTTTATATCAAGAAATTATGAATGATATTGCACCTGCTGAAATAGAAGATATTGATGTCACTATTAAGCTTGCCAATAGAGATACTATATCACCAATTGGGATTGTTAGAGATGTTGAAGTCTTGTGTGGGAAAATAAAATACCCTATTGATTTTCTAGTTCTTGGCTCCCCACAAGATGATTTTTGTCCCATTATATTTGGTAGACCTTTCTTGAACACTGATGCCAAAATAGATTGTGAGAAAGCAACTGTTACTGTAAGTTTTGGGGACGTGTCTCATGAGTTTAATTTCTCCAAATTTCATAGACAACCCCATGATAAAGAATTGCCTAGTAAAGATGAAATTATTGGTCTTGCTTCTATTGCTGTGCCTCCTACTGATCCTTTAGAACAATATTTGCTAGACCATGAAAATGATATGTTCATGAATGAAAGAAAGGAATTAGATGAGATTTTCTTTAAACAGATGCCTGTTTTGAAACACAATTTGCCTGTTGAGACTCTTGGAGATCCTCTACCACCCAAGAGTGATCCTATGTTTGATCTTAAACAATTACCTGATACTCTGAAATATGCTTATCTTGATGAGAAAAAGATATATCCTGTTTGTAACACCCCCGGTGGTTAGCCACAGTAATCCCCCTTTTGATAATGCCATGTCATCATGATCAACAGTGCTTAAACATCATTTGGATCATATCTCTTTTCAAATTCAAATTCAAATGGAAATTCAAACTGAAAGTGAAAATAAAAGTTGTTCAAATCCAGGAACTAAAATGTTCATAATATTGAAAATAATCCAGAGGCAATTCTAGAATTATAATGAACTTATACTAAATTAATTATGTGACTCTAACAACAACAAAACAGAGATATTTAATCCATATTCTTTTAAATAAAATCCAAATAAAAGATATGGACCTCGAACCTTTTTATAACAGAGCTAGAAATAGCACTATAAATATGTGGCTAGTTCACCTATTTTACAAAAGTCATTTGGTTTAAAAAGAAAAGACAAACAGAAATAAGAAAAGAAAATAGAAAACATAACAGAAAACAGAAAAGAGAAAAGAAGAAAAAGAGAAGGGCCGTAGCGTCTGGGCCTAAGTGGCACAGTGCGGCCGAGCCCGCCTGGCGTTTTCCCCTACCTCCTACTGCTCCTCCCCGCGCTGCTGTCGCCTGCGCGCGCGCACCGCACCCCTGCCCCCCTGCTCGCCGCTCGACACTGCACGCCGTGCTCACCGTGGATAAGGATGAGCCCCATGGACCCCCTGGCTCCTCCCTCGCCTCGCTCGCTCTCTCTCTCCCTCGTTCCCCTCACCTCACCCGACGCCGCCATGGCTGCGCCTCCCTACATCGCGCGTTCACCGAGCCCTCCTCGTTGCTCCGACGTGTCCAGCGGCCTCCCTGACGTCGACTACGTCGGCTACGCCAGCTAGAACAAGCCGGGAGGCCCTCCTCCATCGCCATCGCTACCATCTCCGCCGCCTCTGCCCGGTGGTCGCCGTCGTCGATCTGCCGCCCCAAGTCTTCCCCGAGCCCACGCTAGCACATCTGCAGGGCGCTGTGAGCCCTTCCTCCCTCTCCCTCTCTCCCTGCGCTCTTCCCCTCGCCATAGCCGCCGCTCCATCCGTGGCCGTAATGGACGCCGCGGAGCTCGTCGCCGACGCGCCGTCGGTGACCAAATGGCCACGTGACCGTGTCCGCTAATTCCCCGCATCGCGTAGGGCCTCGCGGCGTAGTTAGTTTGCTCGCGCGCGTGCTGCTGCTGCGTCTTCTTCACCACCCGAACGCCACCGTTCACCGTCACCGTCGTAGCGCTCAGCTCCGGCCTCCGCAGCTCCGGCCACCGTCACCACTGGACGCGGCGTGGAGTGGCCGTCCCAGTCAACAAACCGCGCCCAAAACCGTGCACCGTAGACAGATTCCGAGCTCGCCGGAGTTCTGCCGTCGCGCGGCCTCGCCGAAGAGCTCCGGTGACCGGCGCTGAGCTGGCGCCCGACGTGGCGCAGCGGGCCCCACCGCTCGGCCACTGACCACGGTCCCCACTAGGCCCATTGACCCAGTCAACGCTGACTGGGCTGGCCCCGTGTCACTGACATGTCGGTCCCGCCCATTTAAACGAATTAAAATAAATAAATAACTGTTAATTAGATTAATTAGTTAAATCACTCACTGACAGGTGGGTCCACACCCCTAACTAATTAGTTTAGTTTAAATTAAACACTGGATTAGCTCTGTGACTATGATAGTAGGGCCCCACATGTCAGGTTTGACCTGTCAACAGGTTAGTTGACCTGCTGATGTCAGCATGATGTCATGATGATGTCATCAATTACTATTATGGATAATGTTGATTTAAAATGATTAAATAATTCCGGAAAATGCTAAAATCTTTACAAATTCATATAAAATAATTCGTAGCTCAGATCGAAAAACTTTGTACATGAAAGTTGCTCAGAACGATGAGATGAATCCAACCGTGCTACTCGTTTCCGTGTCGGGACCCTCTACTGAGGTGAACCCGCAACTTTTAGCCTGTTTCCGATAGATGAATAGTGCTTATACTCCAGTTAATAATTCCAACTTAAATCCTAAAGTAACTAATATGGTTTAGACATGTCTTTAGGCAACCCTGCACTGCACGTTAGCGTAGCCTGCTCTGTGATACATATGTTTGCCGAGTATTTGTCTGTTTCCTCCCCCTCTTATCTCTCGGTAGACCCCGCTACAGACGCAGTTCCCGAGACCGACGTAGCTCAGGAGCCCGACGACACCGTTGACAACCTTGCCTTTGCCGCCGAGCAACCAGGCAAGCACCCTCCCTTTGAATATTCCGATATCACCTATTCTCTTCTCTCTTGTGCTTGCATTAGAATTGCTGCTGCTATTGCTTTACCTATTCTGATGCATAGCCTGTTTATTGTAACCTGCTATTGATACCTTACCTGCTTACCCTAAAACTGTTTAGTATAGGCTGGGTAGAGACCTACCAGAGACCCCACTTTGTCCCCAGTTGCCCCGCTGGATTATCAGATGACTCGATCAGCGGGATCGATAGCCAGACCCCGGCACTGCACAACACCCCCTTAGTTGTACGACACTGCGGCGTCACCATCGAGTGCCGAGGGTGATACCTCGCATAGCACTCCTGATGTTAACTCCGTAGAGTAGCTATTTGGTTGTGGTCATCGAGGGTGATTCCTCCTTCTCCACTTCCGATACAACCCTGTCGCGCAACACTTCAAGTGTAAACCTCGAGGGTGATTCCTCTGAGTTCACCTTGACGGATACATCAAGTAGGAATCCAATGAGGGTGATACCTCGGATTCCCCTGAAGTTATGGACACACGGATACTTGGACTTTACACTGTTACTTGGAAAGGCGGGTCGACCCTGAGGGGTACCCGTGTGAGCCTAAGTGGCGAGTGTTGTGGAGACGGGTTAACCTGGAGGTTGCCCGAGATATGAATACGAGGCGTGGCCGGGCATTCTTAGCCCTTGCCGCAAGTCCTCGAGACGGGGCGACGGGGTCACATCGATCGTGAGTCTCTACTCGTTACCGCAAGCCCCTAGTCCGCTAACGATTTGGATATTTGATCCGAGTAGGCTTCTGGCCTGATAGCACTAATCATCATGTGGGAAGAGTTATGGGCACTCTGCATCGTATGCATCAGCCAAAAGCTTTGTCAGATGTCCAGTTCAGCCTCGTGGCTGGGCCGGGCCAGTGCCATCCAGGACTGAGGCGGTGCTCGTCCCGACGCTGCACACACTGACCCGGAGTGCACAGGGCGATGGCCCAAGACCCCTGAGCGCTTTGGATATAGACCGACGGGGACCTCTCTGCTGAGCTGTAGGTAGGGTTGCGGTGTATCGTTTGGCCGAGGCCGGGCATGACCCAGGAAAGTGTGTCCGGCCGGAGTTAAGCGAACATGGTGGGTAAGTTGGTGCACCCCTGCAGGGAAGAAAACATCTATCGATAGCCGGTCCTACGGTAAAGGACACTCGGAGTTGTAACCCGATCGATACAACTAGAACTGGATACTTGTGATGAGATATGGATAGTTTGGCTCTGGGATTGCTTTCTCGCAGGGAGTCGAGAAAGGATCTCTGGGCGAGATTGTTACTTGACACAACCACTATTATATAATGTGCTGATCTACACTCTTCTAATGCTGCAAGACCGCTGAAGATGCTAGTCTTTGATAGGACTAGGCTTTCCTCTCTATTCTGGTATTTCTGCAGCCCAGTCCACATATACAGCCTTCCTTTGATAATGTTGCATATGTAGTGTAGATCCTTGCTTGCTGAGTACTTCGGATGAGTACTCACGGTTGCTTTGCTTTCTTTTTCCCCCATATCCTTTTGATGCAACCAGATGACGGAGCCCCTGAGACAGCTGCCCCCGCCGGCGATCGTTACTACTACCCCGAGGGTGGATACTACTACGAGTTGGCCGACGACCAGGAGTAGGATCGGAGGGTCCCAGGTAGGAGGCCTGCGCCTTTCGATCGTAGTGTTTTCTTTTGCCCCGCCTTCTAAGGGCCTATCTGTGTTTTCTTTTATATCTGTACTCAGATATCTGATGCTTCCGCTGACGCTTGTACGCAAGCTTATGTATTCGAGCCCTCGAGGCCCTTGGCTTGTAATATAAAGCTTGTATGACTTTATTTATGTTTTAGAGTTGTGTTGTGATATCTTCCCGTGAGTCCTTAGGCTTGATCGTGTGCATTTGCGTGTATGATTAGTGCATGATTGAGCCAGGGGCGTCACACTGTTATTATTAGTGCTAACCTTTCAGAGAATGAAGAAAAGAAATTATTGAAAACTCTGAAGAAGCACCGGGCAGCTATTAGATATACTCTGGATGATCTTAAGGGCATTAGTCCCACTCTATGTCAGCACAAAATTAATATGGAACCCGATGCTAAACCAGTTGTTGATCACCAACGACGGTTGAATCCTAAAATGAAAGAAGTGGTAAGAAATGAAATACTAAAGCTTCTAGAAGCAGGTATAATTTATCTTGTTGCTGATAGTAGATGGGTAAGTCCTGTTCATTGTGTCCCCAAGAACGGAAGTATTACCATTGTTCCTAATGATAAAAATGAATTGATTCCGCAAAGAATTGTCACAGGTTATAGAATGGTTATTGATTTTAGAAAGTTGAACAAAGCTACTAGGAAAGATCATTATCCTCTACCTTTTATTGATCAAATGCTAGAAAAACTATCCAAACGTACACACTTTTGCTTTCTAGATGGTTACTCTGGTTTTTCCCAAATACCTGTGTCACAAGAGGATCAAGAAAAAAACTACTTTTACGTGCCGTTTCGGTACCTTTGCTTATAGACGTATGCCTTTTGGTTTATGTAATGCACCTGCCACTTTTTAAAGATGTATGACTGCTATATTCTCTGACTTTTGTGAAAAGATTATTGAGGTTTTCATGGATGATTTTTCCGTTTACGAAACTTCTTTTGATGATTGCTTAAGCAACCTTGACCGAGTTTTACAGAGATATGAAGAAACTAATCTTGTCTTGAATTGGGAGAAGTGCCACTTTATGGTTAATGAAGGTATTTTCTTGGGGCATAAAATTTCTGAAAGAGGTATTGAAGTTGATAAAGCTAAAGTTGATGCTATTGAAAAGATGCCGTGTCCTAAGGATATCAAAGGTATAAGAAGTTTCCTTGGTCATGCTGGTTTCTATAGGAGGTTTATTAAAGACTTCTCTAAAATTTCTAGGCCTCTCACTAATCTCTTGCAAAAAGAAGTTCCATTTGTTTTTGATGATGATTATGTAGAAGCATTTGAAATACTTAAGAAAGCCTTGATTTCTGCACCTATTGTTCAACCACCTGATTGGAACCTACCCTTTGAAATTATGTGTGATGCTAGTGATTATGATGTTGGTGCTGTTCTAGGACAAAGAGTTGATAAGAAATTAAATGTTATCCATTATGCTAGTAAAACTCTAGACAGTGCTCAAAGAAATTATGCTACTACTGAAAAAGAACTTTTAGCAGTTGTCTTTGCTTGTGATAAGTTCAGATCTTATATTGTTGATTCCAAAGTAACTATTCACACCGATCATGCTGCTATTAAATACCTTATGGAAAAGAAAGATGCTAAACCTATACTTATTAGATGGGTTCTCTTGCTGCAAGAATTTGATTTGCATATTATTGATAGAAAGGGAGCTGAGAACCCCATAGCAGACAACTTGTCTAGGTTAGAAAATATTCTTGATGACCCACTCCTATTGATGATAGCTTTCCTGATGAACAATTAGCTGTCATAAATGCTTCTCGTAGTACTCCATGGTATGCTGATTATGCCAATTATATTGTTGCTAAATTTATACCATCTAGCTTCACATACCAACAAAAGAAAAGGTTTTTCCATGATTTAGGACATTACTTCTGGGATGACCCACACATTTATAAAGAAGGAGTAGATGGTGTTATTAGACGTTGTGTACCCGAGCATGAACAGGAACAAATCCTACGCAAGTGTCACTCCGAGGCCTACGGAGGGCACCATTCTGGAGATAGAACTACACACAAGGTATTGCAATCTGTTTTTTATTGGCCTACTCTTTTTAAGGATGCTGGTAAGTTTGTCTTGTCTTGTGATGAATGTCAAAGAATTGGTAATATTAGTAGACGTAAGGAAATGCCTATGCATTATTCACTTGTTATTGAACCATTTGATGTTTGGGGATTTGATTACATGGGACCTTTTCCTTCCTCTAATGGGTATACATATATTTTGGTTGCTGTTGATTATGTTACTAAGTGGGTAGAAGCTATTCCAACTAGTAGTGCCGATCATAGCACCTCCATTAAAATGCTTAAAGAAGTTATTTTCCCGAGGTTTGGAGTCCCTAGATATTTAATGACTGATGGTGGTTCACAATTTATTCATGGTGCTTTCCATAAATTGCTTGCTAAGTATGATGTTAACCATAGAATTTCATCTCCATATCACGCTCAGTCTAGTGGTCAAGTAGAATTGAGTAATCAAGAAATAAAGTTGATTTTGCAAAAGACTGTTAATAGATCCAGAAAGAATTGGTCTAAGAAACTTGATGATGCATTATGGGCTTATAGAACTGATTATAAAAACCCTATGGGTATGTCTCCATATAAAATGGTTTATGGAAAAGCATGTCACTTACCTCTCGAACTAGAACATAAAGCTTATTGGGCAATTAAAGAGCTCAACTATGATTCAAACTTGTCGGTGAGAAGAGGTTATTTGACATTAGCTCACTTGATGAATGGAGAACCCAAGCCTATGAGAACGCCAAATTGTTTAAAGAAAAAGTTAAAAGATGACATGATAAAAGGATACAAAAGCGTGAATTTAATGTAGGTGACCATGTCTTGCTATACAATTCTCGTTTAAGATTTTTTGCAGGAAAACTTCTCTCTAAATGGGAAGGACCTTACATTATCGAGGAAGTTTATCGTTCCGGTGCCATCAAAATCAATAACACCGAAGGCACTAACCCGAAGGTGGTAAATGAGTAAAGAATCAAACATTATATCTCAGGTACTCCCATAAATGTTGAAACCAATATTATTAATACCATAACACCGGAGGAGTACATAAGGGATACCTACCAGAACGTTTCAGACTCTGAAAAGGAATAGGTATGTGGTACGGTAAGTAAACCGACTCCAAAACTCTCCCAATGGCAATTTTACTCTGTTTTGGAATATTTAAAAAATTAGGAAAATAAAAAGTAGTCTGAAAAGCGCACGAGGAGGCGACAAGCCCTGGGGGTGCGCCCTACCCCCCTGGGCGCGCCTCCCAGGCTTGTGGCCACCTCGTGTGCCCTCCGGACTCTGTTTTCTTGTGGAACACTCCTTTTGGTCGGTAAAAATTCATTATATAATCTCCCAAAGGTTTTGACCACCGTACCATGGCAAAATCCTCTGTTCTTGTGTTTGGCTAATTCTGCAGCAGATTTGGAGCAAGATGTCTTCACAAGAGTTAGTCGAGGAGAGTCGGGCTTCTCACCCGATATCTGGCCCAAGAGTATACAGTGAAGCTGACCACTTTGGGCGGTCAACGGAGGAAGAGATGGAGGCTGACCTAAAAATAGTGGATGCCATGGAGGAGGATCAAGAAGCTACCTCTCGCCTTTAACCTGGAGCTATGCTTGAGGAACTCCAGAGCTCAGCAATACCGGATTCGGTCATACCTCCCAATGCTAGATTTCTCTCTTATGATAACATGAAAAAGAGTGTTGCTTTTTCCCCCGCAGCCAGGAAGCATCCATGGATGATCGGGGCTCTAGCTGTCACAGGCAAACTCCGCAAGGAAATAATGGGTGTTAAGCAGCAAAATAATAAGCTCGAGGAGGAGAATCGTATTCTAAGGGGCATCATCGCCAAGAATATCACATCACCACCTCCGAAGAAAGAGACCTAAATACATGGGTATGGGCACTCCCCTTGGCAACTGCCAAGCTTGGGGGAGGTGCCCCGGTATCGTATCACCATCACATCTTTACCTTTATCATTTTTCTTAGTTTGATCCTTTTGGTTATATCTCAGTTTAGTAGAATAAAGTTTTAGTATGATCTAGCTTTGTGTTTTGCTTTGTGTTCCCTCTTTGTAATCGAGTCCGAGAGTTATATAATAAAGATTAGTTTTGAGTTGAGGGCTTTGCTTTCTTGCTATGATCTTGAGAAATAGAAAAAAAAGAATAAAATAAATAAAAAGATAATGATCTTATGGGAAGTGACGACTTCATGTCGGTGCAACAAACCCCTGGTGTATGTTGCCCTGACTGTACACAGGCTCACGGGCAATGTTCCAGCATCCAAGACAAGGCCAGGCAGGAGAGATAGCTCTGTGAGGAATCAAAGGGCGGATCAAGAAGACCAAGACAAGACTAGATAGCGAGATATCACCAAGGAAAAAGCCTCCCTTGCCGGGCAGGCAAGCCTGGTCAGGTCGAGGCCACCCCAAGAGCAAGTCCCAAGACCTCCCCGGCAAGGGTTACCGGGACGCTGACGGCCTGCTATCCCGCCCGGGTTCCACCGCTCCACGTCACAGTGACACAAGTCGCTTGTCGGTGCGGTGTGGAGCCCCCAAGTGGATAAGTGGCAGTCAATCAGCACGTGGCAGCCATTTCTGATGAATATCACCCCTAAATGACACCCGTCCAGAGGCGTGTCACGCAGGCAGGCGAGAAGGTGGTTGAATGGCACGGCAGGGCTTGCCGGGCTGCATCCACGACGTGACACTAAGCGGTGCATTTAATGCACCTTGTACTGTCTGCAGAGTTAGGTATGATAGCACTGTGGCTATCTAATCACTTGATAATGACTATTTTGCCATTGTGGTAACCCCTTGACCTATAAAAGGAGGGCCGTGGCAACCTTAGAGAGGATTCGGACCCTTGTACACTCATATGCGCGTAGCTGCTCTCCCTGAGGCAACCTTGCCGGGCTTGACTACTGCGCGTTCATCACGGTCTTCCACTCAATGCACCAAAGCAGGAGTAGGGTTTTACGCCTCGCGGCGGCCCGAACCTGGGTAAAAACCACCCGCGTCACCATTGCTGTGCTGCTCTACGACCTCCGCTCTTTGTGCAACGTGCCCTTCCCCCTTGCCGAACCACAAAGGGGCCGATGGCCCCATAGGTGATCGTGTCGAGCCACGACATCTTTGGCACGCCAGGTAGGGGGGAGCGCTTCTGTGAACCCGAGGACATAAATAGCGCGTCGATCTTCATCACCATCTCCTTCGACGACGGCGTCATCACCCATGGTGCCCAAGAAAAATTCCGGTGCAGCAGCCCGTCCTTCCACCTCGAAGGCCCCCTCGCATGCAGTCACCGATCCCATGGGGGCTGCGGAGGCGTCGGGGGACACAAACGCCGCGGGGGACGCGACCGTCATAGGCGGCGCCGTCCTCGTTCCTCCCGCGGCTGAGATGGGAGCACGAGGCGCCGGAGGAGGACAACATCAACAATGTCCTAGCGGCCACGCTCCACAAGATACGGGAGGGGAGAACATCCAATTCCCGCCTCTCCACCTCACTGGAGATCGCAGCTGCAGCGATGGCGCCCGCTCCGGTGTGAACCATGACCTCCTAGCTGCCCCTGCTACGGGTGCAGCTACGAGGCTCATGCCTTCCCCAGTACAAGGCAATCAATACGAAGCGCCGAACGGAGCCGTCAACCCCCAAGCGCGTCCTTCTCGTCATCACGCCGCCCTCGCGACTGGCTTGCGACGATGAGAATGCGATGCCGCCACTATCGGTACCGTCAGGAGTCGGGCGACGTCGCGATCTTCGTCGTCGTCCATGCCGAGTACTGCTTTGGAGGCCATGGCTCGAGCCCAGCTCCTGTTGAGATTCCCGCCAGCAGCCGACCAAATGGATGAATGGAGAGCCATCATTCAAACTTTGATTGGTTTCGCTGAAGCAGGGGGATCGCAATGAGTGGGCCCGCCATGGCATCCGTAGGCAGCGACAACGGCCCGAGCCACTGGCCGTCCTGAAGGGGCCAACCTCATGGTGCAGTTCCCCCCACGACAGCCAGCGCAGGGGCCGCAGCCAGAGCCGCACAACCAAGAACACGACGAGGTGTCGATGGCTTCGTCTGATCCTCGAGCCCATCGAGATCAGCGACAGGTCCTGGAGGACAGGCGGAGGGAAGATGCGCGTGTTACCATAGAATAGTGCCGCAAAACCCACCGCCAGTCTGACAGGCGCAATGGCCCCAACGTCGATGAGCCTACGCCCGGTGGAGACGGATACCTACCCTTCAAGGTTGGGTGTCCTGCCTTCACTCGCGAGCTGCGGCAAGTCCGTTGGCCATCTGCCCGTACGTTCAAGCCAGAGATACAAGAGAAATACGATGGAAGACTGAACCCGGCAGAGTTCTTGAGCATCTACACCATTGCTGTTCAAGCCGCCGGGGGAAGAGATGAAAAGATATTCGCCAACTACTTCCCTTTGGCACTCATGCCAAATGTGAGGTCCTGGCTGATGCACTTGCCGGAGAACTCCATCTCGACTTGGGCTGATCTGTGCCGCGAGTTTGTTGGTGCCTTCACGGGCGGCCATCAAGAACCAGGGCGGCCCAGCGATTTGCAGCTCCTTCCACGAAAGGAAGGGGAGAGTTTACGGAAGTACATGCAGAGGTTCAGCCGGGTGCACAGGAACATTCCTGATATCCACCCAGCAGTTGTGATTGCCGCGTTCCAGTCCAATGTGCGCAACCGTAGGATACGTTCCAAAATAAACGTCCGGTTGCCCAAGACTGTGAACGAGCTTTAAACCTTGGTGGATAAGTGTGCCTATACAGAGGAGGGGAGGCGTCTCCCCGGAGAAGAGGATGGCGTCGACGTCGACTCGGAAGATGACGAAAATGCCGCCGACCAGAAGAAGAAGAACAAGAAATGCAACAAGAAGCGCAAGGAGAAAGAAGTGCTGGCTGTCGAGGGGTCAGGTACTCTGAGTACCAGCAAGAAGGCCAAGGCCGAAGCCCCCGGCAAGGAGGTTGCCGTGTGCACCGACTGTCGGGAGGCCGCGGCAGCCGAGAAGGCTGGGAAGGCTGACGGGCCGTACTGCAAGATCCATCAAACCAAAGGCCATGATCTCCAAGAATGTCACCAAGTTGAGCAACTCGTCAAGAAGCAGAAGGCTAAATACAAGAAGCGTGATAGGGAGAGAGACCAAGATGGCATTGGCGGGAAGGGCCGAGGCGGCCGAGGAGGCCGCTCCGGCAAGGTCCCCCAACATCAGGGAAAACCCGCTAAAGGCCATGAGAAGAAGGAGTGTGGTGATGAAAGTGATGAAGGGGATGAAGCGGAAACCAGTGAGCAAGAGTTTCAGAAAGCTACTGACGCCCTATGCATTGATGGAGGCGCATCCTTGCACTCCTCTCACCGCCAACTGAAACAATGGGCGCGTGAGGTAAATGCTGTGGAGGATCACCCTGACCGCACCATTGCGGTAGGGTGCTTGCCGTTGTTGGTTTCACCAACAATCCGCAACCTCAAGGTCACAAAGATGTTGGTTGACGGCGGGGCCGGGTTGAATCTGATTTCCCCCAAGGTGCTCAGCAAGCTACAGATAACAGATGAAGAGCTCAAAGTTACTGGCACGTTTCAAGGAATCAACCCCGGCAGGAGTCGTCCAAAGGGGAAGATCACGCTGTCGGTGATGTTTGGAGGGGAGTTGAACTACCGGACTGAGAAGATCGTGTTCGATGTGGTCGAACTTCCGTTGCCATATAATGGGATACTCGGGCGACCTGCCCTGGCAAAGTTCATGGCAGCATCCCACTATGCCTACAACACCCTGAGGATGCCAGGACCGATGGGCGTCATTTCTATCCCATCAGTCAAGAAGGATGCGATCATATGCATAGACAAGATGTACCGGGAGGCGGTCGCTACCGAGGCCGCAAAAGCTGCAATCCCCACCAAGGAAAATAGACAAGGGAGAAAAGCTAGCAAGGATGCCAGCAAGGAATCCGGGAAGCGTGCCTCTCCGTAGTACGCTGCACCCGTCGATGATTTGCCGGAGAGTTCTACTAGCAAGAGATCCAAGGTTGTTGCACCCGCTGTGAAGAAGGTCCCGGCAGGGCTGGTTGGCGCTGATGGTACATTCACTATCAGCTCCCCTCTTGACGACAAATAGGAAAGCGTGCTTGTTGCCTTCCTGCGGGCGAATGTCGATGTGTTTGCTTAGCAACCATCTGACATCCCCGGTGTTCCTAGGGAGGTAATCGAGCACCACCTTGCTATCTGCCCTCATGCCCAGCCCGTCAAGCAGAAGGTCCGGAAGCAAGCCTTGGAGCGGCAGCAGTTCATTGCCGAGGAGATCAAGAAACTTGAGGGAGCTGGTTTGGTCAGAGGAGTATTGCACCCAACATGGTTGGCGAATCCAGTGGTGGTGCGCAAGGCGAATGGGAAATGGAGGCTTTGCATAGATTTCACAGATCTGAATAAAGCATGCCCGAAGGACCCGTTCCCCTTGCCGTGCATCAACCAGATCGTGGATTCCACCTCCGGGTGTGATCTTCTTTCCTTCTTGGATGCCTACTCTGGGCACCACCAGATTTTCATGTCCAAAGAAGATGAGGAGAAGACGGCGTTCATAACCCCCTGTGGCACGTACTGCTTCGTACGGATGCCCTTCGGATTAAAGAGCACTGGATCCACTTTTGCAAGAGCAATGCAAATAGGGTTTGAGTATCAGCTACATAGGAATATTGAATCTTACATGGATGACATAGTGGCCAAAACCAAGGACAAGTCAACTCTCATTCAGGACTTGGAAGAGACCTTTGCAAATCCATGCAAGATCAACTTGAAGCTAAACCTAGAGAAGTGTGTGTTTGGCGTTCCTTCTGGCAAGCTACTTGGCTTCTTCATGTCCCACCGGGGGATAGAGGCCAACCCCGACAAGATCAAGGCGATCGAGCAGATTCAAGCACCCAAGACAGTTAAAGATGTGAGGCGTTTGACTGGATGTGTTGCCGCGCTAAGCAAGTTCATTTCCAAGTCTGCCGAGCACGCCTTGCCGTTATTCAAAATTTTGAAGAAGGCAGGGCCCGTGGAGTGGACCCCGGAGGCAGAAGCTGCACTGCAAGATTTGAAGACCTATCTTTCCTCTGTTCCCACCTTAGTCGCTCCTAAACCGCAAGAGACGTTGCTGCTATACATAGCAGCAACCAATCAAGTGGTTAGTGCAGCACTGGTGGCGCAGCGGGAAGTAGATGAAGGAGCAGCCGCGGCTACTGTCCTCTCCGGAGGGGAAAGTGAACTCATCCCGGCAAGGTCAGATGCAGATGAAGGACAAAGAGGAGCGAAGCAACGGAGACAATTCCAGGATCACGACAAGGAAAAAGGTAGTGCAGCGGCCAATGTACTTTGTCAGCTCCCTACTTCAGGGGGCTAGATCAAGGTATTCTGGCATGCAAAAGTTGATCTTTGGCCTCATCATGGCCTCAAGGAAACTTCGCCATCACTTCCAAGCCCACGAGATCATGGTTGTCACCCGCTTCCCCTTACAGCGCATACTGAGGAACCCTGAGGCCACCGGTAGAATAGTGGAATGGTCTTTGTAGTTGTCAAGCTTTGGTTTGAATTTTGAGAGCACATCAACCATTCAGAGCAGAACACTGGCAGAGTTTATTGCAGAATGGACACCTACCCCAGACAAAGAGGCATTAGAAACAGTTATCCCCGGCAAGGAAGCACCCCAAGAATGGATCATGTACTTTGATGGTGCCTTCTCACTACAGGGTGCAGGAGCTGGCGTGCTCCTCGTCGCACCCACTGGAGAGCACCTCAAGTATGTGATCCAGATGCTTTTCCCCCGAGAGGAGGCAACTAACAACACTGCAGAGTATGAAGGGCTCCTTGCCGGGCTCAGGATCACGACAGAGTTGGGGATTAAGAAGATGATCATACGAGGAGACTCACAGCTTGTGGTGAGGCAAGTGAATAAGGATTATCAGAGTCCATTGATGGAGGCATACGTAGAGGAAGTGAGAAAGCTGGAGGAGCGCTTTGACGGATTGCAAACAGAGCACATACCCCGTGCGGAAAACAACATTGCTGATTATCTGTCAAAGTGCGCTGCACAAAAGCTTCCTGTGGAACCAGGGACTTTTGTTCTCCACCTGACTCAGCCCTCCGTATCCTCGGCAACAATGGCCAGAAAGAGGAGAAAACTGGACTCCGGCAAGCCTCTCCCAGCAGAGCTTTCGGAAGCCCTCAGCAGTGAGGTTGGTGAGAACAACTCCACTTCGCTTGGCGAGCAGCACCCACCTGCCGAAATACCAATCCTCGCGGTTGAGGCATGTGCTCCCACGAATGAGGAGGTGCCACTAGCCCTTGTTGTCGAACCTCAGGCTCCAACTTGGGCGCGGCACATAGTACGTTACCTCCAAACAAGAGAACTTCCCGAAGAGCAAGAAGAAGCTGAAAGAGTAGCCCGGAGGGCCAGTATGTATTAGTTCATCGATGACGCACTATACAGAAGGAGGCCCAACGGTGTGAAATTGAAGTGCATTTGCCGGGGAGAGGGGAAGGAACTGTTGGCAGAGATACATGGAGGCATGTGCGGCTCTCATATTGGATCAAGGGCCTTAGTAGGGAAAGCTTTCCGGCAAGGTTTCAACTGGCCCACGGCCCGCCAAGATGCAATCGAGCTAGTCACCAGATGTGAAGCCTGCCAGTTCCACTCCAAGTATATCCATCAACCTGCTCAAGCTCTCTAGACGATCCCTTTGTCATGGCCCTTTTCGGTCTGGGGGCTCGACATCTTGGGCCCCTTCCCCTGTGCTACTGGGGGCTTTGAGTTCTTGTACGTCGCCATCGACAAGTTCACAAAGTGGTCGGAGGTGGAGCCCGTGAGGAAGGTGACCGCACAGTCAGCTATCAAGTTCCTGAAAGGACTGGTGTGCCGCTTCGGAGTACCCGCCAGGGTCATCACTGACAACGGCACCCAGTTCACGAGCCGCGCCTTCATGCAATACGTTCAAGCCCTCGGAAGCATGGTTTCATTCGCCTCTGTTGCTCATCGCAGAAGAAATGGACAAGCTGAGAGGGCGAACGCTGAAGTGCTGCGAGGGCTCAAGACAAGAACCTTTGATAGGCTGCAGAAGTGCGGCAGGCGCTAGATTGACGAGCTGCCGGTGGTTCTTTGGTCCCTCTGTACGACAATAAATCGAGCTACCGGCCAGACTCACTTCTCCCTAGTTTATGGGGCAGAAGCAGTGATCCCCACGGAACTCATATACGGGTCACCTCGAGTACTTGCCTACGATGAAGTAGAGCAAGAGCAGCACCGGCATGACGATGCCGTGCTCCTTGAGGAGAACCGTCTCCGGGCTGTTACGCGTGCTGCACGCTATCAGCAAGCCCTGCGCCGCTATCATAGCCACAGGGTTCACCCCCGGAGCCTTGTGGAAGGCGACCTTGTCCTTAGGCACGTTCAGTCTGCCAAGGGTGCAAACAAGTTAACGCCGAAGTGGGAAGGCCCTTACCGGGTAGTTCGAGTCACCAGACCTGGCGCAGTCCATCTGGAGACCGGAGATGGCATTCAATTGCAAAACTCATGGAATATTGAGCATCTCCGTAAGTTCTACCCATAAGGCACGGCTGTCGGGCCCTGCCCAGCAGCCACAATTTTGTACAAGCCTTGCCGATGCTGCATGTAACCCTTTGTACAAAGCCAGGCACAGACCCTGAGTAGCAGATAAATAAACGAAGCGCTAGGGGCCCCAAAAACTTGCATGCATGCATAGCATAACATGAGCATGGCATGATCATGTAGATAAGGTCATATGCAGCTTTGTTTTCTTTAGACTAAAATGCAGGGCTCTTGCCGCGTACTCGGTCCCAAAAAGAAGAAACGGAAACAAGCCTGCATATCGATCCCCGACAAGCCAAACAGATAAGTTCCTTCTTATCCATACATGTTCTATAAGAAGCAAAACTTGCGCATATAGAAACCCCATCACCTTCGAAGCATAGGTGCTCCCGTCCTTTGACTCGAACGTTGCTTCAGTCAAGGTGGTTGTAGTGGCCTTTGGCGGAGAGGGTTCGACAGGGGGGTTGGTCCCTTTTCATAGTTTCAAGCCCGGCAGGCCAAGCCCCGCGACAACAAACAAAGGGCACCGGCAGGATAGCTTGTCGGAGAAAACTTGTTTACTTGTACGTATAGAGGCATTCCACCTCTGCATGGATGTAATACATGCACAAGTACTCGGCAAAGCTTGTCTTTTTCATTAATGTGCGAATAAGCAAGTACAGATCTTACAGAACATGAACATGGATAAAGAAGATTACATATTTGAGACTAAAGTTTGGCTACATGTCTTAGACTAAAAAAAAGATAAGTGCCTAGTTCTTGTCCCTCTCCTCCTAGGAACTATAGCGGGAGGCGAAAAGGGCAAAAGAAGTGTCTGAGTAGAAGCCCAGCCCGACCCCGTCAGGACCTGTCGTGCGTGGCCTAACAAGATCGGGAGTGGCGAGGCTGTGAAGGAGGGAGCAGAGAGAGCAGCTCGACGGTGCCTTGGTCACCACCCCCAGGGCCAGCGAGACGCCCCAGCACAGGCGCTGGGGAGGAGAGCCTACTGGAGCTCAGCTGGAAGACTGCTGGAGGAGGCGAAGGCACCAAGAGAGCGTCCCCCTCCCTGGTAGCCGTCCGGAAGAGGCCGGTGATGATGGTGCCGGGGAGGGAGGGGAAGAGCGGAAAGATGAAGCAGCGGGCCGGCAATACAAGATGAAGGCGTCGGTGCCATCGTACTCCGACCTGACGGCCTGCCACCCGCCTTCTCCGTCTTCCCTCATTTTTTCCTCATCACCATCGCTCCAGGAGGACGCCGACCCCTCGGCCCGTCACCTCCCACGGAGAAGCGGCAGACGGCAATGGCGTCCGAAGCGTGTGAGGACGGCACTCCCCACATTGGTGGGCAGGAAGACACCACCTTCTTCAGCGTCAACCCCAACCTCGCTGGAGAGAGAAGTGCTGGGATTACCAAGGATCCCAAGCACAACACCACATGCGGGCGTCGGAAGCCCCAGGGGCCTCGCCGACGGGATGACAAGCCTCGACGACTTGCGGCAAGGGCAAGTACTCCCCTCTAGGCAGCTGGCTTGTATGGGGGGGAACGAGCGCTCCACCATTTCGAAGAAGCGCAACGCCTCCCACGCTGCGGCCGATACGGCGCCCGCATTTACGATCGCCACATCTCCGACAACCCCGGACCAGACTCACTCCCCGAGCATCAACACGAGTATTCGGCGTCGTCACCTCCGAGCTAGAGCCCGGGGCCTTGCCCCGGTCTCCCCCTCGACATAACAAAGGAGGAGGCCAGAAATGAAAGGGGAGAGGTGCGTGGATAGGTGCCTCCGCTCCCTCTCGCCCCCCTTTTTTTATAGGCAAGCTGGGGCTGGGGGCTGATCCTTCGCCCCCACCCCCTAGGGGCTCTTCCTGATCCGACCCGTCCAAGCTACCACCGATGGCCGGATCTGATCACCGCCCTCTTGCACCAATCCCTGAAGACCAGGCCTTTGTCATGACGCTCTTTTCTGCGCCACGTGCCTCCGTTACCTACCCCACCCGATGCATGCAGCATACGTGGCAAAGGACAAGGGCGTGGTGGGATGAGTGAATTGGCAGTTACTCCCCTATGGGTTAAAGTCATTCACGGGCCATTACAATAATGGCCCCACCACGATTGGCATCACGCGACACGCGGAAAAAACGGAAACTAACTCAAGCGCAGATTAATGAAGAGTGATACATCTCCAACGTATCTATAATTTATGAAGTATTCATGCTGCTATATTATCATTCTTGGATGTTTTACAATCATTTTATAGCGACTTTATATCATTTTTTGGGACTAACTTATTGACATAGTGCCCAGTGCCAGTTGCTGTTTTTTGCTTGTTTTTTACATCGCAGAAAATCAATACCAAACGGATTCCAAACGCAGCGAAACTTTTTGTGGATTTTTTATGGACCAGAAGACATCCAATGGGCCAGAGCAGCACCTGGGGGGTGCCCCGAGGGGGGCACAACCCACCAGGGCGCGCCTGGGCCCCCAAGCGCGCCCCGGTGGGTTGTGCCCACCTCGGTGGCCTCCCGCACCGCCTCTTCGCCCTATAAATTGCCAAATATTCCAAAAACCCTCGTGGCAACCCTAGATCAGAAGTTCCGCCACCGCAAGCCTCTGTAGCCATGAAAAACCAATCTAGACCCCGTTCCGGCACTCCGCCGGAGGAGGAAATCATCACCGGTGGCCATCTTCATCATCCTGGCGGCCACCATGATGAGAAGGGAGTAGTCCACCCTCGGGGCCGAGGGTTTGTACCAGTAGCTATGTGTTTAATCTCTCTCTCTCTCTCATGTTCTTGAGATGCACAATCTTGATGTATCGCGGGCTTTGTTAATATAGTCAGATCATATGGTGTTTTCCCCTCTCTATCTTGTTGTGATGAATTGAGTTTTCCCTTTGAGATTTCGTTTTATCGGATTGAATACTTTTATGGATTTGAGAGCCCTTGATATATGTCTTGCATACGAATACCCGTGGTGACAATGGGGTATTATATTGATTCACTTGATATATGTTTTGGCACTCAACTCACGGATTCCCGAGGTGACATTGGGGTAATCTATGCATAGGGGTTGATGCATGTTCTTGTCTTTGTTTCTCCGGTAGAAATCTTGGGGCACTCTTTGAGGTTCTTTGTGTTGGATTGAACATTACGAATCTGAATTTGCTTTGGTGTTATTTTAGTACGAACTCTTGGATAGATCGATCGAAAAGAATAGCTTTGAGGTGGTTTCGTACCCTACAAACAATTTATTCTTATGTTCTCCGCTAGATAGGAACTTTGGATTGATTCTTCATCGCACGTTGAGGGATGGTTATATGATCCAATTATATTAGCATTGTTGAGAGATTGCACTAGCGAAAGTACAGACCCTAGGCCTTGTTTTCAAGCATTGCAATACCGTTTGTGCTCACTTTTGTCACTTGCTACCTTGCTGTTTTTATTTATTCAGATTATAAAAATATATTTCTACCATCCATATTACACTTTTATCACCATCTCTTCGCCGAACTAGTGCACCTATACAATTTGCCATTGTATTGGGTGTGTTGGGGACACAAGAGATTTCTTGTATTTGGTTGCAGGGTTGTTTGAGAGAGACCATCTTCATCCTACGCCTCCCACGGATTGATAAACCTTAGGTCATCCACTCGAGGGAAAATTGCTACTGTCCTACAAAACTCTGCGCTTGGAGGCCCAACACGAGTCTACAAGAATAAAGTTGTGTAGTAGACATCAAGCTCTTTTCTGGCGCCGTTGCCGGGGAGGTGAGTTCTTGAAGGTATATCTTTAGATCTTGCAATTGAATCTTTTAGTTTCTTGTTTTATCACTAGTTTGGTTTATAAAAGAAAACTACAAAAAATGGAGATTGGGTTACCTCAAGTTGTTCTTTATCTTTATAATGTCTATCTTGAGAATAGGGATTCCGATAATTGTGCTCATTTGCTAGGAAAAGAATTCCACAAAATTTATAGCATAAAAACGTTGGATGATGGGTATGATTGCAATATATATTGCTAGTATGAATTCTTTGAATATCCATGATGTTAATGATGTTGCATTAGTCATGATAATGATGTCTCCTATAAGAATGTCAATTTTTGCGGAGTGAATTGGGAGTGCAAATGCACACCAGAAAGAGAAGATAGATTTTGTAAGAAGCATAAATATTTAGAAACGAAAAAGTTGCAAGAGAGGCTAGATGATTGTGCTGAAAGATTTAATTTTTCTCGCCATCCTTGTGAACTTTGCAATGAACGTGGTCATTTAAATCTCCAATGCAAATTGTTTCATGATCAAATCATGTCCAAAAATTGTGATGACTTGATTGCCCTTGAGCATCATAAAGAGCTTAGTCTTCTTTTGGGGTATGAAGAAATGAAACGTATAACTGAGGGTATTCCAAAATTTAATCTCAAGAGATTTCTTGATTTTGATCTAGAGGAAAATTATATGTTTTGTGCGGTAAATTGCATTGAGAATCCTTATATTGCTAACTATCTAAAGACAAGAAAACAAATAGAATATGAAGAAATTACTAATGAAAGGGAAAATATTTCCCAATACCCTCCTAGTGTTTATTATGATGAATAAGGTAACGAGGAGGAGCTTCCTATCCAATCAATCTCTTCAACAAGAAGCTCAAAAAAATTGATCAAGCCCATACATGAGGTGGTGAAGAAGAAAAGGAAAAGAAGGAGAAGTATAGGTAAAAAGGTAACTCTCCCAAGTAATATTGCTCCTATCACCATTGTGCCTCATGAAAGTGAATCAAATATGTTGATGGAGGATGATGATATTGAGTATGATTTTGTGATGCCTACTACTTGTTGTATTGATTATGATTGGGAAGATAATGATACTTCTTATAATCTTGGAAATCTTTTTGGCACCAACTTGGGAAATTATGATGATATCAATTGTTATACCGTTGGTGCTATTCATACTATTAATGATGAGAGTGATTATGCTTATGATATGCCAAGTCACAAGCTTGGGGATGCTATGTTTGATGAGAATGACATATTTGAGAATTTATTTGCTGCAATTAATGTTTGTCCCAAGCTTGGGGATGATATGCTTAATGAAGATGATCTTTTTAGTCCCCCTACTTTGAATGATCAAATTTTCTATGATGATTGCATGCCTCCTATCTATGATGAGAACAAAGTTGCTACTTATGATGATTATTGTGATGATACTTATGTTATAAAAAGTAGTGATGATTATATTTATAAAACTTGTCATAGTTATGATTACCCTTTTCCTGAACAATACTCTTTTAATGTGGAAACAATTTATAGTATTCGAGTTTGGTATGATACTCCCACCATTGTGAATGAGAAGAAATTTTCTTATGTGGAGAGTAATAAAATTTCTATGCTTGTGGATCATGAAGAGAATGCTTTATGTGATGGTTATATTGATGAATCTATTCATGATGCTACTTAAAATTATTATGAGAGATGAACTTATGATTCATGATGCTCTCTTTATGTTTTAATTCTTATCTTTTATGCAAGCATCATTGAAATCATCATGCCTAGCTAAAAGGCATTAAAGAAAAGCGCTTGTTGGGAGACAACTCAACATTTACCCCTACTGTTTTTACGTGTTCACATGATTATGCTACTGTAGTAATCTTGTTTTATTGCTTTAGTTTCAATAAAGTGCCAAGTAAAGCCTTTGGGGTAGTATGGATGATAGTTGACTTGAATCTGTGCAAAAACAGAAACTTTTGCACTCAGTCCAGGAATTTTTAAAATTCACTGGAACTTGATTTTGATCTAAATTTTTTACAGGTTATATATATACAAATTATCTACGTTTTCCTAATTTTTCATAATTTTTGTAGTAGCAGAAGTATGGTTGGAGTACAGATTATTACATACTGTTCTGTTTTTGACAGATTCTGTTTTCAATGCATAGTTTGCTTATTTTCTAGTTTCTATGGCTTATAGTTCTCAATATAAATTGTGGAAATGATATGCTACAGTAGGAATTTTGTGGAAACAATTATGAATCTATTATTTGACAGTACCAAAGTGAAATGGTTTGCTCTTTATCATACTAACCTATCTCACGAAGTTCCGTTAAGTTTTGTGTGATTGAAGTTTTCAAGTTTTGGGTGAGATGTTGATATGAGGAGAATAAGGAGTGACAAGGCCCTAAGCTTGGGTATGCCCAAGGCACCCCAAGGTAATATTAATGGAATATCCAAGCAACTAAGCTTGGGGATGCCCCGGAAGGCATCCCCTCTTTCGTCTCCAACATTATCGGTAACCTCACTTGGAGCTACATTTTTATTCGTCACATGATATGTGTTTTGCTTGGAGCATCATTTTCTTGTTAGGATTTGCTTTCTGTTATTTATAATAATTTTTTTCATATTTATTTTCAATAAAAATGTCAAGGATAGCCTTTACCATGCTTATTTTGCAAGTATATGTGTTGATGTTTCAAAATAGAAAGCTTATCGATGTTGCAAAAATTCCCGATAAAAGTCAGAATGTGATAAAATGTTGAAACTTTTTGCACAATAAGCTATTATAAATTCTATACAGTGTGGTAAATTTTCATAATTTTTGGAGTTAAATAAGTATTGATACTCTTGCATTCTTTACAGACTGTACTGTTTTGGCAGATTGCTGTTATGTTTGCATTGTTTGTATATGTTTGCTTGTTTAATGATTCTATTTGAGGATAGGAGTATTAAATATGAAGAGGCATTTAGTATGCAATGTTGAATAATAATTTTTGTGATTTGCTACAGTAGACAATGATAAGGTTTTTGCATTGGTTTATACTAACTTATCTCACGAGTTCTTGTTGAGTTTTGTGTGTATGAAGTTTTAAGATTTAGGGAAACCGTGATATAAAAGGAATTAAGGAGACGCAAAAGCTCAAGCTTGGGGATGCCCAAGGCACCCCAAGATAATATTTCAAGAAGTCTCAAGCATCTAAGCTTGGGGATGCCCCGGTAGGCATCCCACCTTTCTTCATCAACAATTATCGGTTAGTATCGGTTGAGCCTAAGTTTTTGCTTCTTCACTTGAGTTGTGCTATTCTTGGAATGTCATTTTGTTTTGTTTTACTTGCTGTTTTAATAAAATACTTAGGTCTGAAAGTTTTTAAATAAGAGAGAGTCCTCAATTAGCTACCCCTTTTCTTTACTACTCGCTTGATCTTCACTTGTATCTTTTTGGAGTAGTTTGTCTTTCACTCTTGTGCTTCACTTATATCCTATGAGTAAATTGTTGAATGAATTGAATATCATGAAGTTGAAATTATATGTTCATATCATGCCTAGTGGTAGCTTCACATTGGGTTTAGAAAGTGAAATCTTTTGAAGCTTGACAATCACAATATTGGTCATACAAGCAATTCATGAATGATTACTATAAGGAAGAGAACTTTCACATGCAAATACACTATCTTGGAAATCTTTTGTGATTGTGAGCCCCCATCAAAATATTATATGCCAAAATTGTTGACATTGGACAAGGAAGACAACGTAATGATTTATGTTTGTTCATATTCACATAGAAGTTATATTGTCATAGATCCTTCAACATGTGGTGCTTGCCCCCCATCTTTGCTAGCCAAAAATTCCGCACCAAGTAGAGATACTACTTGTGCATCCAAAAACCCTTAAACCCAAATCTTATTTTCAAGAGTCCACCATACCTACCTAAGGATTGAGTAAGATCCTTCAAGTAAGTTGTCATCGGTGCAATAAGGCAATAAAAATTGCTTCTAAAAGTGTTAGATCATTTAGTGTAAGAGAGAATTGAGCGTTGTACGAACTTGTGATGGCAAAGAATAAAAGCGACAGACTACATAATAAAGGTTGCTATCATAAGGGGCAATATAACGTGATGTTCTTTTGCACTAAGGGATTGAGCATACAAACAAAAAGCGCATGGCAACATCTGCTTCCCTCTGCGAAGGGCCTACCTTTTACTTTTATGTATTTACTTTCATGCAAGAGTCAAAGTTTTTCTCTCTATTCCTTTTTATTTTTCTCTTTTGGCAAGCATCTTGTGGTGAGGAAAGATCTAGGCACATATATCCAGTTGGATATGGGTAGCATGAGTTATTATTGTTGACATCACCCTTGAGGTGAATACGTTGGGAGGCGAAATTATAAGCCCCTATCTTTCTATGTGTCCGGTTGAAACGTTTTGCTCATGTGTATGCGGTGAGTGTTAGCAATCATAGAAGACTATATGATGGTTGAGTATGTGGAGCTCTTACTTAGACTCTGTTGAATAAGTTGAATTGCAATTGTTTGGTGACTAAGAATATAGGTTGTTGAGTTTCAAGAGAATTCATTGTTTGAACCTTAACATGTGAATTGGTTGCTACTTTGTCATGATGAGTTTTATAAGAAAGGGTTGCTGTTATGATGCTAGGGAAAGTGATTGAAATTATCATTGATCAAACTTATGCACTTTGCTAGCATTCACACTTCAGAAATTATTTCTTTTATCATTTACCTACTCGAGGACGAGTAGGAATTAAGCTTGGGGATGCTGATACGTCTCCAACGTATCTATAATTTATGAAGTATTCATGCTGCTATATTATCATTCTTGGATGTTTTACAATCATTTTATAGCAACTTTATATCATTTTTTGGGACTAACTTATTGACATAGTGCCTAGTGCCAGTTGCTGTTTTTTGCTTGTTTTTTACATCGCAGGAAATCAATACCAAACGGAGTCCAAACGCAGCGAAACTTTTTGTAGATTTTGTATGGACCAGAAGACATCCAATGGGCCAGAGCAGCACCTGGGGGTGCCTCGAGGGGGGCACAACCCACCAGGGCGCGTCTGGGTGGGTTGTGCCCACCTCGGTGGCCTCCCGCATCGCCTCTTCACCCTATAAATTGCCAAATATTCCAAAAACCCTTGTGGCAACCCTAGATCAGAAGCTCCGCCATCGCAAGCCTCTGTAGCCATGAAAAATCAATCTAGACCCCGTTCCGGCACTCCGCCGGAGGGGAAAATCATCACCGGTGGCCATCTTCATCATCCTGGCGGACACCATGATGAGGAGGGAGTAGTCCACCCTCGGGGCTGAGGGTTTGTACCAGTAGCTATGTGTTTAATCTCTCTCTCTCTCTCTCTCTCTCTCTCGTGTTCTTGAGATGCACAATCTTGATGTATTGCGGGCTTTGTTAATATAGTCGGATCATATGGTGTTTTCCCCTCTCTATCTTGTTGTGATGAATTGAGTTTTCCCTTTGAGATTTCGTTTTATCAGATTGAATACTTTTATGGATTTGAGAGCCCTTGATATATGTCTTGCATACGAATACCCGTGGTGACAATGGGGTATTATATTGATTCACTTGATATATGTTTTGGCACTCAACTCGCGGATTCCCGAGGTGACATTGGGGTAATCTATGCATAGGGGTTGATTCACGTTCTTGTCTTTGTTTCTCCGGTAGAAATCTTGGGGCACTCTTTGAGGTTCTTTTTGTTGGATTGAACATTACGAATCTGAATTTGCTTTGGTGTTATTTTAGTATGAACTCTTGGATAGATCGATCGGAAAGAATAGCTTTGAGGTGGTTTCGCACCCTACAAACAATTTATTCTTATGTTCTCCGCTAGATAGGAACTTTGGAGTGATTCTTCATTGCACTTTGAGGGATGGTTATATGATCCAATTATATTAGCATTGTTGAGAGATTGCACTAGCGAAAGTACGGACCCTAGGCCTTGTTTTCAAGCATTGCAATACCGTTTGTGCTCACTTTTGTCACTTGCTACCTTGCTGTTTTTATTTATTCAGATTATAAAAATATATTTCTACCATCCATATTACACTTTTATCACCATCTCTTCGCCGAACTAGTGCACCTATACAATTTGCCATTGTATTGGGTGTGTTGGGGACACAAGAGATTTCTTGTATTTGGTTGCAGGGTTGTTTGAGAGAGACCATCTTCATCCTACGCCTCCCACGGATTGATAAACCTTAGGTCATCCATTTGAGGGAAAATTGCTACTGTCCTACAAAACTCTGCGCTTGGAGGCCCAACACGAGTCTACAAGAATAAATTTGCGTAGTAGACATCAAAGAGGCAAAGAAAATATCAAGGGATAAGCTACCACCAACTCTTCGCCTGTGTACTAGATAGGGCCTACCCCAACGACGCTCAGGAGCGCGTTCGGGCCAGGCCCGGGGGCTCCTGTCGATGCAACAAACCCCTGGTGTATGTTGCCCTGACTGTACACAGGCTCAAGGGCAAGGTTCCAGCATCCAAGACAAGGCCAGGTAGGAGAGATAGCTCTTTGAGGAATCAAAGGGTGGATCAAGAAGACCAAGACAAGACTAGACAGCGAGATATCACCAAGGGAAAAGCCTCCCTTGCCGGGTAGGCGAGCCTGGTCAGGCCGAGGCCACCCCAAGAGCAAGTCCCAAGACCTCCCCGGCAAGGGTTACCGGGACGCTGGCGGCCTGCTATCCCGCCTGGGTTCCACCGCTCCACCTCACAATGACACAAGTCGCTTATCGATGCAGTGTCGAGCCCCCAAGTGGATAAGTGGCAGTCATTCAGCACGTGGCAGCCATTTCTAATGAAGATCACCCCTAAATGACACCCGTCCAGAGGCGTGTCACGCAGGCAGGCGAGAAGGTGGTTGAATGGCATGGCAAGGCTTGCCGGGCTGCATCCATGACGTGACACTAAGCGGTGCATTTAATGCACCTTGTCCTGTCTGCAGAGTTAGGTATGATAGCACTGTGGCTATCTAATCACTGGATAATGACTGTTTTGCCATTGTGGTAACCCCTTGACCTATAAAAGGAGGGCCGTGGCAACCTTAGAGAGGATTCGAACCCTTGTACACTCATACAAGCGTAGCTGCTCTCCCCGAGGCGACCTTGCTGGGCTTGATTACTGCGCGTTCGTCACGGTCTTCCACTCAATCCACCAAAGCAGGAGTAGGGTTTGCCTGGGTAAAAACAACCCGCGTCACCGTTGTCGTGCTGCTCTACGACCTCCACTCTTTGTGCAACGTGCCCTTCCCCCATGCCGAACCACAAAGGGGCCGATGGCCCCATAGGTGATCGTGTCGAGCCACGACACTTCACATATAAGAAGCATGTCACATGAAATTTGTTGGGAGTTGACAAACATAGTTTTGGTCATTGTTGCAATTAATAGGAAGTAATAAAGAAAGAGAGGTCTCACATATAAATATACTATCTTGGACATCTTTTGTGATTGTGAGCACTCTTTAAAATATTATATGCTAAAAGGTTGATGTTGGACAAGGAAGACAACGTAATGGGTTATGTTTCTTTATATCCGAATAGAAGTAATATTGTCATGGATCCTCCAACATGTTGAGCTTGCTTCTCATCCCATGCTAGCCAAATCTTTTGCACCAAGTAGAGATACTACTTGTGCATCCAAAATCCCTCAACGCAGTTTTGCCATGAGAGTCCACCATACCTACCTATGGATTGAGTAAGATCCTTCAAGTAAGTTGTCATCGGTGCAAGCAATAAAAATTGCTCTCTAAATATGTATGATCTATTAGTGTGAGGAAAATAAGCTTTATACGAACTTGTGATATGGAAGAAATAAAAGCGACATACTGCATAATAAAGTTCTTTATCACAAGCGGCAATATAAAGTGACGTTCTTTCGCATTAAGATTTTGTGCATCCAACCATAAAAGAGCATGACAACCTCTGCTTCCCTCTGCGAAGGGCCTATCTTTTATTTACCCTCTACCTTAATGCAAGAGTCATGGTGATCATCACCTATTCTTTTTACACTTTTTCTTTTTGGCAAGCACTATATGTTGGGGGGAGATCCAGATCTATATATCCACTCAGATGTAGATATTCATAAACTATTATTGTTGACATTACCCTTGAGGTAAAAGGTTGGGAGGCGAAACCATAAGCCCCTATCTTCCTCTGT
The DNA here is from genome assembly GCA_011799875.1 of Thinopyrum elongatum. Classification (NCBI taxonomy): domain Eukaryota; kingdom Viridiplantae; phylum Streptophyta; class Magnoliopsida; order Poales; family Poaceae; genus Thinopyrum; species Thinopyrum elongatum. The sequence continues at coordinate 544,596,808 of CM022303.1, forward strand.
GTCCGATTGAAACTTTGATCTCATAAGTATCACATGAGTGTTAACAATTATGAAAGACTAAATGATAGCTGAGTATGTGAACTTGCTGAAAAGCTCTTACATTGACTCTTTCCTACATTATGATAAATTGCAATTGCTCCAATGACTGAAATAATAGTTTGTTAGTTTTCAATAAAGTTCTTGTTCCATACTTTACCTTGTGAACGAATTGTTACTTTAGCATAAGAAATTATATGACAAAATATGTTGCTGTTCTAAAAGATGATCATGATGCCTTCATGTCCGTATTTTATTTTATCGACACCTCTATCTCTAAACATGTGGACATGATTATCGATTTTGGCTTTTGCTTGAGGACAAGCGAGGTCTAAGATTGGGGGAGTTGATACGTCCATTTTGCATAATGCTTTTATATTGATATTTATTGCATTATGGGCTGTTACTACACATTATGGTACAATACTTATGCCTTTTCTCTCTTATTTTACAAGGTTTACATAAAGAGGGAGAATGCCGGCAGCTGGAATTCTGGATCGGAAAGGAGCAAATCTGAGAGACCTATTCTACACAACTCCAAAAGTCCTGAAAATTTACGGAGAATTATTTTGGAATATATAAAAAATATTGGACGAAGAAAATACCAGAGGGGACCCACCAGGTGGCCACAAGCCTTGGGGACGCACCCTACCCCCCTGGGCGCGCCCTAGGGCTTGTGGGCCCCCTGGCAGGTCTCCGGTGCCCATGTTCTACTATATGGAGGGTTTTGACCTGGAAAAAAAATCAGAAGGAAGCTTTCGGGATGAAGCGCCGCCGTCTCGAGGCAGAACCTGGGCAGAAGCAATCTAGGGCTCCGGTGGAGCTGTTCTGCCAGGGAAACTTCCCTCCGGGAGGGGGAAATCAAAGCCATCATCATCACCAACGATCCTCTCATCGAGAGGGGGTCAATCTCCATCAACATCTTCACCAGCACCATCTCCTCTCAAACCCTAGTTCATCTCTTGTATCCGATCTTTGTCTCAAAACCTCGGATTGGTACCTGTGGGTTGCTAGTAGTGTTGATTACTCCTTGTAGTTGATGCTAGTTGGTTTATTCGGTGGAAGATCATATGTTCAGATCCTTAATGATATTTATTACCCCTCTGATTATGAACATGAATATGCTTTGTGAGTAGTTATGTTTGTTCCTGAGGACATGGGAAAAGTCTTGTTATAAGTAATCATGTGAATTTGGTATTCGTTCGATATTTTGATGAGATGTATGTTGTCTTTCCTCTAGTGGTGTTATGTGAACGTCGACTACATGACACTTCACCATGATTTGGGCCTAAAGGAAGGCAATTGGAAGTAATAAGTAGATGATGGGTTGCTAGAGTGACAGAAGCTTAAACCCTAATTTATGCGTTGCTTCGTAAGGGGCTGATTTGGATCCATATGTTTCATGCTATGGTTAGATTTATCTTAATTCTTCTTTCGTAGTTGCAGATGCTTGCGAGAGGGGTTAATCATAAGTGGGAGGCTTGTCCAAGTAAGGACAGCACCCAAGCACCGGTCCACCCACACAAAGTAACAAACACGAATCATATGAGCATGATGAAAACTAGCTTGACAATAATTCCCATGTGTCCTTGGGAGCGCTTTGCTTTATATAAGAGTTTGTCCAGGCTTGTCCTTTGCTACAAAAAGGATTGGGCCACCTTGCTGCACCTTAGTTACACTTGTTACTTGTTACCCGTTATGAATTATCTTATCACAGAACTATCTGTTACCGACAATTTCAATGCTTGCAGTGAATACCTTGCTGAAAACCGCTTGTCATTTCCTTCTGCTCCTCATTGGGTTTGACACTCTTACTTATCGAAAGGACTACGATAGATCCCCTATACTTGTGGGTCATTAGTGGCGTGCGACCCAGGTGTCAGGAAACCATCAGGAGGAACCATTTTTTTCTTGTAATAGAGGAGGCACTTGCTTGCCTACTGCCATGATCCTGGCGGGTCCCTACTATCATTCTGACCATGTGTAGTTATCTCCTTATTCCTCTCGGTTGTTGACCATGTTGACAACACCGAAGGGCGGCGCCGCAGCGAGCGAACCAAGGCGGAGCACGATGGTGAGGCCTCAGACGGGAACGCACAGGAGCCAGGGAAGATGCGCAGAGTTTTAGGGTGCGATGTGGCCGCGATGCGTGCGCGGCAGCATAGCCAGCCATGGGAGGCGGGAGTAGGCGGTCCCGCCAGCGCTGGTTTGGCTTTGGCGGCTGGAGGAAGAAGAGACTGAAGAAACACGATAGACATTAAATGTCAATCCAACGGTCAAGGTTGGCACAATCGTTTGTTGACTAAGCCGACACCACGTAGCATACTTTTTTATAGGAAGAAAAGAAAAACTGGGCTCGTTCACCAGATAACATTCCCGAAACTGCCACTGTTTGATCTTGCGTCGCAACTAAAACTGCCAGAAAAATGCGTTCATTTGCCGTCCTCCTCCCAGGGAACGTTCGCCACATAACATTCCCAAAAATCAAAGACTTGAGAAGGCGTACCGAACAAGCTAGTGTACCAGTAAAAAAACATTGCTGAGTTCTAGAAAAAAGAGAGACGTGCTCTTGTAGCTGGTTCGAATCCAAACCTAGACTATGACTATATATAGTGCTATGCTACTCTGCAAGTAATGAAGCTGACATATCCAACGTTCGCTTCTCCTCTTCTCTAGTTACTCTGCCTAGCATCAGAAGCTCCAGCCGCAGCAACCATGTCCGCTGGCGGCTTGTCCACCTGCCCTTCAGCAGGCAACAACCAGATATGCGCCAAGTCCCCACCCGTACCATCCCCTGTGGGTCTCATCACACCCCCGCCGGCACACTCACCGCAGCCGGTTGCTTATCGCAACCCGCTGCTGTTGGTGTGGTGCCACTGCTGCAAATCACGTAGAGTCATCCGTCGCGTCTCAACTACAATCCTCAACCCTGGCCGAGTCTTCTACAAATGCCCGAATCATGGGGTAATAATATGTTTAAGTGTTGTTCGCCTGCTTTCAGTTGCTGATTTTTTTAATAGTTTCGTTGATGATCTTCCGATTTGATTCGTGTAGAAAAGGGAAGATTCGTGTGATTTGTATTTCTGTGAAGTTGCTAATGTTGTCGGATTTCGGGTTCCGCAAACCCTTGAGAGGTTCGAACTCTGGGGTGCGTGCGAAGAACTCGTCCTCCCCAGTCTGCCTACTCGCTAATCTCACGGCCTAGCTCGACGAACTGTAAGGAAAAGAGACACAGCAGTTTACCCAGGTTCGGGCCACCTTGCGGTGTAAAACCCTACTCCTGCTTTGTGGTGGATTGGCCTCGAGGGGCTGAGGATGAACTAGTACAGTGACAAACAGCCTTAGGAGTAGAGGTGTTTTTGAGCTCGAGTGAACTGGTGGAGTGAGGGTGATCTGAATGATCCGTCGATTCCATCCCCCCTCTACGGTGGTCGCTAAGTCCTATTTATAGTGGCCTTGGTCCTCTTCCCAAATGAAAGGCGGGAAGGGATCCCACACTGGCCAAATTCGAAGGGAGACAACTACTACATGCTATCCTGACAAAAGTAGTCTTCGCCTGCAAAAGCCTCTGGTCGTGATGCAGTGGTGGGCTCGGTGATGACCTCCATCCTGCCGTCCTGGCGGTCTTGGTCTCGTTGCATGGGAATGGAAACCTTTGGCTCATTCCTCGGGAATCCGCGCCTGCGCTTGCCTCTTTAGCACCGAAGAGGAAACTGGTACACTGCGCCTGCTGGCGCCCACCTGGCCTTGGTCGTCATGGCTCACGTCATCCGGACCTCATGAGGTGAGGCTTGCATAGAGATCTCCACTCCTCGGGAGCCAGCCTGAGGAGGCCGCTCCTCGTGGAGGTCTTGGTGTCGTCCGCCTCGCGAGGCTTGGCCCCTCGCGAGGGTCTTGAGTTGTTGTCGCTGAAGCTGGGCCGTACCAGGCCGTCGATGGAGCCACGCCGTGGGCCGCAGGCAGGCAAGTCTGGGTACCCCCATTCCCAGAACACCGACAGTAGCCCCCGAGCCCAACGCGCGCTCGAACTTGGCTTCGAGGCGAAGCCAAGGGGCAAGTGCGGAGTGCCGCGGGCCCTAACCGCCTGCGGCCTTGGTCGACACATGGCGATGGATGGGATGTGGGCGTCTTCACTTCCCCACACTGCCTCGGCAACTGTTCGACTTGACGAGACTCCGCTGCATGCAGAGAAAAACCATCATTGTGCGGGATCGTGGAGGCCGGCGGTTGGCCACCCTCCGGCTATAAACGAGGGGAGGGGCAGAGCCCCCCTCACTCATCTCCATCTTCTCGCTGCCCGCTCCCTCTTCTTCTTCTTTGTCTCGCCATCTTGTAGCAGCATCCATGGCGCCGATCAGGAGATTCTCTTCAGCGGAGAAAGGAAAAACCCCTCGGGAGGAGTCGGGGCCACTTCCGCCGAAGAAGAGGCTCAGCCGTCCTCACGACGCCAGCGAAGGGCAAGAGGTGACGCGGCCTTGGTACGAGCGGCCTCCGCCTGGCTTCCCGCTTCCTCTGTACGCCCGCGCGCAGGGCTCTGGACAGGACGGCAATGCCCAGTGCCCCGCGGGATGGGGTCTTGGCGGACTAACCGAGGCTGCGCGGCCAGCTGGCCGGCGAACCCATGGCTAGGGGACCTCGCGCGAGTGCGTGGTGTGGGCGGCAATGCTGCCGCGCACATGGATCCGGCTCCCGAGGTTCTTCGCTGAGGAGATGTCGCCGAGGGGGTCACTTGAGATGTGGCTGCAGCACACCGGGTGCTACGGCCTAGCCACGGGGGCGGAGGTCGAGGTCGTGGCCCCGGGCGACATCTTCATGACCCGAGGATGGGGCGAGGTCGCCCGCGCCTGCCGTCCAGAGGGGGCTCTCGCCATCCACTTTGAGTACGATGGCGCCTCTACGTTGTTCTTCAAGGTCTTCGATGAGGAGGGCCGGCGTTTGGAGTGCTGCCCCGGGGGAAGCAGTCCGTGCGGCATGGCCGCGGATGTCGAGCCCACCTTCGGCAGCTCCTCCAGCAGCAGCGACGACTCCTGGGAATCCAGCGACTCTCCCGAGCCCAGCGATTCTCCAGAGTCCAGTGACGACAGCTACATGCCGCCGAGCTCTCACCATGCCCGGAGCGCGGCAGCGGCGTCCGCTCGGCATCGTTGGTGATGCCCAGCAGCCAGGGTCCCTTGACGTTTTCTTCTTTTGTTTCCCTGCGCGGAATTGTGACAAACCTCGTGGGGGTATGTAAAAAATTGTAATGCTTTTGCTCCAATGTTTATTATTCCTAGTATGGTGTAGCAGCCGCGTATCTTGCTTCGGCATGGTTCCCCCTTTTCGTTCTCGCGGTAGCTTAGTGCTCTACGCCGGCAGGTCCCAGTCCCTAGGCAGGCTTCAGCCGTCGTTGGTATGCCTTGTCGCGATGCCGTGGTCAAGGCCAGGATGTGAGCGGCCCGAGGTCCAGTAAGAGCTCCTGAGGCGCGATGCTCAAGAGGTCCCCTTTGGCGTGCAAGCAGCTCCCTAGAGGCCGAAAAGGGAAGCGGCATTGCCGAAGCGAGATTGCGAGAATCAAAATACCGGACAATGAGGTTCACTCTGATATGCACGGGTGACTTATCTTAGTAGGCCTGAAGTGATTCCTTTGCGCAGCGCCTGATTATGCCTTGGCAGTGATGCTTCCAGGTTGGGCTCACGCCGACCTCCCCTTCTCCCCGCTCATCTAGGTGCTCTACGTCCTCAGGTCTCGACCCTCGAGCGAGGCTCAGCTGCCGCTGGTATGCCAGGTCACGATGCCGTGGTCAAGGCCAGGGGGTGAGGGCTGGAGAGTCAGTAAGAGCTCCTGAGGCGCGATGCTCAGGAGCCCCCCTTTAACGTGTAAGTGAATTGCGTGAAAAAGGGACAGCCGGCAGGGCCACCCGTGGCTAAACTCCATGGATTCCTGCGGGTTAGTCCGAGAGGAGAGTATAACTCATAATCGCGCTTGTTGTCCTTCCGCTGATCTTTCCGCAAGAAGATGAAGGCACCGAGGATCTGGTGAGGTGACGTGCGTGGGGCAGGCCGCGAGCTAGAGCTCGATCTCTCAGATTTGTCAGCATTACAGGGACGGACCCGAGCACAAGCGCCGTGCCAGCATGTGTAGCCCCCGTTGCGGAATGAGCAAGAGGCTGGTCAGTAATGCGGGAGGCCGCAGAGGCGATAGAACACCAGGCAAGCAGGTGATAACATAAATCAACCCATAGATAAGGTAGAGCTAGTTCTGATAGATGCAAAACGATACATGCCGCAGGGACGGACCCACGCGGCTTGGGGATAATGTAGCCCGAGGGGCGCCCCCAACTGAACAAACTAGAAAATGTCACCTGGCACCGTTGCTGAAGAGATGTTGGAGTAGCTGAAGATGCGTGCCGCAAAAGTCGCTCCTCATGAGCCGCCCAGGCCCTGAGCCTCAGGAGGCTCTGGGGGCCCAGGGGGCTCGCGAGGATCCATCTCCTCCTCTGACAGGATCGCCTGGCTTCTGGCCTCATGAGCCGCCAGGATGCCCCGCATGTGGCGCTGGAATGCAGCAGCTGCGCTCGAGAAGCCCAAAGGCATGTGAACATAGCTGTGAGGGGGACCCTCGCATCGGCCAGCGCGGCACGGCCAGAAGCGCTCCTGAGATGCGGCCCTGTTGAGCCCTGGGATGTTGACGCAGACGCGCAGCTCGCTGTCCTCGCCGGGACAAGGAGCCGCGCCGGGTGGTGGGTGATGGTCGCCTCGCATAGCTCTTGCCTCCTGAAGCTCCTCGATTGCCTTGGTGATGAACTCCTGAGCACCTGGCACCTCGCGCCTTGTACCCTCCTGGTGGAAGCGCGCGCTGAAGCACGCCTCCACATGGTGCCCGAGCGCCTCCCTCATGACGTTGGCCAGGTCAGAGGCCCTCTAGAGGAGAGCCCCCGATCCTAGCTTGAGAGGGGCGCCGGGCGCACCTTCCTATGCGAGAGAGGGAGGCGCCCCATCAGTGGGCGTAGGGCCTGAGGTGGTGCCGCTGGACACCCCGCTCTCCTGAGGTCCTTGGCGGAGCAGCTGCTTCTTCTTCTTGGGGACAGCCTCAGGAGGGTAGACGACGCCTTCATCGTCTGGGTTCTCGACCACCGCAGCCTGGTAGGCGCGCTCGAGAGAGCACACCGCGTCCTTCTCCTCGCAGGCGATCGTGATGACGCCGTAGCTCCCTGGCATCTTGAGGACATTGTAACCATGATGAGTCACTACCATGAACTTGGCCAGGGCCGGATACCCAAGGATGGCGTTGTATGGAAGGCGAATGTGGGCGACGTCGAAGTCGATGAGCTCGGTGCGGTAGTTGTCACGCTTGCTGAAGGTGACAGGGAGGCGGATCTGCCCTATCGGGGTGGTGGAGCCGTCGGTCACTCCTGAGAAAGGCTTGGTAGGCTGCAGCTGGTCATAGGGCACCTGGAGTCGGTCGAATGTCTCGATGGAGAGAACGTTGAGCCCCGCACCACCATCGACGAGAGTCTTGGTGATAAGCACATTGCTGATGGTAGGCGAGCAGAGCATCGGGAGAGCGCTGATAGCTGCCACGCACTTGAGCTGATCGGATGGGCTGAAGGTGATGGTGCACTTGGACCACCTGAGCGGGCACATTGCCTCGAGCTTGGGGCGGGCCGCGTTCACCTCACGGGCAAGCTGCTTGAAGATGTGATGAGAGGCAGGGGCCTGAGCGCCGCCCAGGATGTAGGCGATGGCACGAGGCTCCTGGAAGCCCCCAGCCCCCTCGTCCTGGTGGTGGTCGTCATTCCTTCTTGGTGGTGGCGGCAGCGGAGGAAGGCCAGCGTTGCCCTGAGGACGGTCCTCACGAGGCTGGTCCCTCCAGGGGCCCTCGCGAGGCTGGCCCTGCCAGCGGTCCTCACGAGGCTGATCACGCCATTCTTGGTGGGGGTCGTGGCCGTCCCAGCGTCCTCCACCTCGGCCTCCTCCGTGGCTGTAGCCTCGGTCGCTGCGCTCAGGGCGATGACCGAGGCACCCGTCGCGGATGGCCCTGAGCTCCTGGTAGTCGTTGGTGTTGTGGCTGTGCACGTTGTGGAAGACGCAGAATGGGCTGCTACCCTTGGATGACTCTGGGTGGTCACAGCCGCGCTTCGTCTCTAGCTCGGCCGCGAGCACGGCCGGTCCCTTGCCCTTCACGTCCTTGGCTTTGGACTTCTAGTCTTCTGGGTCAGCCCCTGAGAGCTCCAGGAGAGAGAGGCGACCTTCCTCAGCTCTCGCACACTTGGTTGCCATGTTGAACATCTCTAGAGCCATGCACAGGTCCTCATGTATGGCGAGCTCCTCCTTCATCTTGACATCGCGGACGCCATCAGTGAACGCCGAGATGATGGCCTCGTCCGACACCTTGGGGATCTTGAGGCAGACGCTGTTGAAGTGCTGGATGTACTTCTGCAAGGTCTCTCCTGGCTGCTGCTTGATGCGCCGCAGGTCACCCGCAGCCGGTGGACGGTCGCGAGTGCCCTGGAAGTTGGCGACGAAACGCTCTCGCATTTCGTCCCAGGAGGAGATCGATCCCGCGGGCATGTTCAGGAGCCACGAGCGCGCACCATCCTTGAGGGCCATGGGAAACCAGTTCGCCATAACCTTCTCGTTGCCGTTGGCTGCCTTGATGCTCAGCTCGTAGAGCTGCAGGAACTCGGCAGGGTCGGGGGTGCCGTCGTAGCGCGGAGGCAGGTCGGGCTTGAACTTCCCCGGCCAGACGACGCTGCGAAGCTCCGGAGTGAATGCGAGGCAACCCGCTGTGGTCATGGGAGCCCGTCGTGGAGGTGGAGCCTGGTCTTGGCGCTCGCGCGCCACCGCTACAGGCAGCGCGCGGTCTTGACGTGGCGGTGCTGGGAGTGCACGAGCATCTTCTTGCGGCCGCTGCACCACCTGGCAGCTTTCTTCTTCACGCGCCGATGCCCTGCGCGGCGGGTCGCGCCGCGGGGCCTCACGCCTTGGCTCGAGGACGACGCCTTGACGGGGAGGTGGAGGAGGTGCTCCGTGGGCTACGTCACCCGCAGCAGGCGGCGGGTGAGGCAGCGAGCGAGACGGTGCAGGAGAGTCCCCGGCGGCGCTGATAAGCTCGGCGATGCGGTCCAGCTAGTCTTTGTAGAGGTCGTCGACGGGGCGGTAGCGCAGGAGCTCGCGCGCCATGAGCAACGCAGCCTGAGCGTTCGCCGGCCCGCGACGAGCATGAGACGATGAACCAGCCGGAGTCAGCGACGGGGTGGCGGTGCGTCTATCCCGCCGCACAGAAGGGTGCAGCGACGAAGCTTGCTGCTGGTGCCCCGCGGGGCCGGTGGCGGCGTTCGCCACTAGAGACGGGGGACGGCGAGGGCAGCCGTCACCCGCAGGCGCTGTCTGAGCGACGCGGGCGGCGAGGGCGGCCCGGCACTCAGCACGAGCTCGACGAGCATCAGCCATGGAAGCGGTGGAGCGGTGGTGGATCGACCGGCGGAAGAGAGGCTCCGACGCACCCCTTCCTGGCGCGCCAAATGTCGGATTTCGGGTTCCGCAAACCCTTGAGAGGTTCGAACTCTGGGGTGCATGCGAAGAACTCGTCCTCCCCAGTCTGCCTACTCGCTAATCTCACGGCCTAGCTCGACGAACTGTAAGGAAAAGAGACACATCAGTTTACCCAGGTTCGGGCCACCTTGCGGTTCAAAACCCTACTCCTGCTTTGTGGTGGATTGGCCTCGAGGGGCTGAGGATGAACTAGTACAGTGGCGAACAGCCTCAGGAGGAGAGGTGTTCTTGAGCTCGAGTGAACTGGTGGAGTGAGGGTGATCTGAATGATCCGTCGATTCCATCCCCCCTCTACGGTGGTCGCTAAGTCCTATTTATAGTGGCCTTGGTCCTCTTCCCAAATGAAAGGCGGGAAGGGATCCCACAACGGCCAAATTCGAAGGGAGACAACTAGTACATGCTATCCTGACAAAAGTAGTCTTTGCCTGCAAAAGCCTCTGGTCGTGACGCCGTGGTGGGCTCGGTGATGACCTCCGTCCTGCCGTCCTGGCGGTCTTGGTCTCGTTGCATGGGAATGGAAACCTTTGGCTAATTCCTCGGGACTCCACGCCTACGCTTGCCTCTTTAGCACCGAAGAGGAAACTGGTACACTGCGCCCGCTGGCGCCCGCCTGGCCTTGGTCGTCATGGCTCACGTCATCCGGACCTCACGAGGTGAGGCTTGCATAGAGATCTCCGCTCCTCGGGAGCGAGCCTGAGGAGGCCGCTCCTCGTGGAGGTCTTGGTGTCGTCCGGCTCGCGAGGCTTGGCCCCTCGCGAGGGTCTTGAGTTGTTGTCGCTGAAGCTGGGCCGTACCAGGCCGTCGATGGAGCCACGCCGTGGGCTGCAGGCAGGCAAGTCTGGGTACCCCCGTTCCCAGAACGCCGACAAATATGGGGGAATGGAACTAAGATGATTATTTGGTTAGCCAAGGAATCCCAATACCAGCAGGTTGGGTGTTGGACAAGTAACTAAAGGAACGACAAAAGAGGAAGATGCAGAGCAGAAGGTTAAAGATGTAGATCATCTTATCATGGCCAAGCAACAGTTGCTGAATGGCCTTGACAACAATGAGTAGATGAAAGAGCTTGTGAAGATAATGGGCAAGATCGTTGTGCTCTGTAGGATAATTGTCTCTTTATTTGCAGTGTATGTAGCACTCGTGATGTATTCAGTGGCTATGACATGAGCACTTTGCTGAAACTAGTAATGAATGAAACCTGTTTAGCAGGCTGGGCGTAGTGTTATGAATATTTAAGGATTTCTATTAATGGAAATCGGGGGGTATCCCCTTTTGCTCATAAATAAATAAATAGCAGAGGCCCTTTTGCTAATAAATAAATAAATTAGCAGAGGCCCTATCGGGCCAGCTTTGTTCCCATTCGAAGACGTCGAGCAAATTGCAGTCCAACAGCAAACTATGTCATCAAATACAAGTTTCACAGCCAAATATGAGTACAACTAAACAACAATGTCATCATGTTTTAGTCATCATACAATCACCAAACACAAATCAACATACATAATAAGTGATGTTCTCACAGCAAAATACTAAACAACAACTTCATCAGGTTTCAGTTGTCGTAGCAAACACAATTTCACATAGTAGATAAAAAGTTGTCTTCTCACAGGCAAATATGACAAAAGCAATCTAATCATCATCTGCAGCAGTAGCGTCAACATCTTCGCCATGTGTATCAGTCTGAATCGTAATTCCCCCGAGTGTCATCATCTTCTTCATCCTCAATGTCCTCGAACGTTGGTGTCTTATTGATCAACTCTCGTATGTCCATAGTCTGACAGGGAATCTTTTCGCCAGTGTTATTGACGTGATTGTTCTCAAAGATATTAGGAACATCTGTGGAATCTTCTACATTAGGAGCAGTGTAAGCATCATCTTGTTGTGCAACTTCATTAAACGAATTCCTCTACTCAAACCTTTGCAATACTCTCCAGTCCTCGCTACATGCATATGTGTCTTCCAAGAAAAATATCTGTGTTGCTTGATTTGCCAAAATAAAGGCTCGTCGATCTGGTACGCCGCCTTGACATTGATGGATTTGAAATAATCATCAGCTCTGGGTTTTGCGATCCTGGAAAACAGGTTATACCAACGACAGCACAACAGAACCACACACCGATGAACCTCGAAACTAGAGATATATTACAACTGAACAATGTCTGTTATGTTAGCATACATTTCAGTTGTCTCTTTGCCGTACGTATCCGTGCTCATGATGGCACTGTTTTGTGTCTTCCTGCCTTCGTCGCGTGCAAGGGTGTTGTAGCGCACATCTCCAACAACGCAAGATTCATAATGTCTTACCCGAGTATCAGGACCCATTGCTAGTGCGTAAAGGGCATCATTAACTGCCTGCCCATCCTCCCGCGTCTTCTTAACCTATGGTTAGAAAATAGACAAGCTGATCATCTTATGTACTCAATATATTAAAAAAATTGACAGTGCAATTAAAAAGCTTAAATGGCTCTTAAACCATTTCGCAAATCCTGCCATAACCAGTTTGTCAATGTTTCTTGGATTTTGCGGCAGTAACTCCTTTTTGTAGCTGCTGCACAACATAGTGATCGCGTCAAACATCTAAATATATAAGAATGTGTTGCAAGTTTAGTAGATTACGATGTATAAGCTGTAGTACTTAGCACTTACTCGATATAAGGTAGAATCTCAGGACAGTTATTCAACACATACCAAACCATTTTGTCCAAATCTTTAGGTTTGTCGTCTTGTCGACTCTTCCTTGTAACTCGAACAGAACAATCGAAAACATCGAGCTTGGGATTGTCTTGACCCACCTCTTTGCTAAGTTGATCAGTTGTTTCAATGTATTTTGAGCAGAATGTCAACGCTTCTGTAGCAATGTAGGCCTCTGCAATGGAACCCTCAGGTCTAGCTCTGTTCCTAACATAGTCTTTGAAAGTGCCTAGCCGCCTTTCAATAGGGTACATCCAGCCATACTGTACTGGACCTCTAAGTAGTGCCTCATCAGGTAGATGAATAGCCAAATGCACCATCACATCAAAGAAGGCTGGAGGATATATCTTCTCAAGGTCGCATAGGATAGTTGGTATCTTGTCTCTAAGATGCTCCAAAACATCTATCCTGATATTTCTACTGCAGAGTTCCCTGAAGAATTGTCCCAACTCTGCAACTGCTCTGTATAAGTCAGGGCAGCCCAGTCCTCTAAGGATAACAGGTAAAACCCTTTGAAGTAGGACGTGGCAGTCATGAGTTTTCAACCCTTGTACTTTGTTTCCATCTGCACTGACTCTCCTTTCAGGGTTGGAAGCAAATCCATGTGGGAATCTCACACGTGACAGGACCTTGCAGAATTCTTTTCTTTTTACCTTGTCCAAGATGTACACAGCTGGTGCCATATCCCGTGATGCACCATCATCTTCCACCTGCAAATCCATTCTGATACCCAGGTGTGTCAAATCAATCCTAGATTTTAAGGTATCTTTCGTCTTGCCTTCAATATTAAGAAGTGTGCCGATAATGCTGTCACATATATTTTTCTCGATGTGCATCACATCAAGATTATGCCGCAGATCCAAATCTTTCCAATACTCCAAGTCCCAAAAAGTGGACCTGCGGGTAAACAATAATCTCTCTTCTGTCCTGCCACGCTTCCTTTTCCCGCTACCATTATCAGGATGGTTTCCTGGTGTAATATGCCTGACCTTCTCTAATTCCACTTGCAACTCATCACCGGTGAGCCTCTTTGGCGCATCACGATTTTCATGCTTTGCATTGAACACATGTCTTCGGTATTTTGTAGGACACGGCTTGTCCTTGGCAAGGAAACGACGGTATCCAATGTAATAGATCTTGCTAAGTATTGCGTATGACAGCGGATTCTTGTCACAACGAACACATGCATTATAACCATGTGTCGTTCGCCCTGACATAGTGCCCAAAGTCGGATAATCATGGATGCACCAAATTATAACAGCACACAGAAAGAAATCAGCTGGTGGGCTGCTATATAGGTCTCGAGTGAGAACACCCCTCCATAGCTGTTGAAGTTCCTCCACAAGAGGCTCCATGAATAAATCAAAATCCTTTCCAGGACTTTTTGGACCTGGGATGAGCAAGGCCATCATGTAGTTTGATTCTTTGGTGCAGACATTTGGTGGCATGTTGTAAGGGATAACAAGCACTGGCCACATGCTATATGTGGCGCTCTGGTGGCCAAATGGGTAAAATCCATCTATAGCTAAGTCAAGTCTAATGTTTCTCGGGTCAGCAACAAACTTTTTGTGTTTCTGATTGAAGCTTTTTCAGTCACTACCATGAGATGGATGGCTCATTACATTCTGATCTCTGTACTCCTGGTTCCTAGAATGCCACAGTACATCCTCTCTTGTTTCAGCATCATGAAACAACCTCTGCAATCTTGGTATAATTGGAAAATGTCTCAGAACATTATGAGGAATCCTCTTCACAGCATCGCCATCTTTCCATCTTGATGATTTGCATTTTGGGCATTCACTTAAGTTGGCATAATCCTTCCGGAACAGAACATAATTATTCTTACAAACATGGATCATATCATATCCAATTCCAACTGCACGAAGGAAATTCTTCATTTTACTGTAGGTGTGTGCCAACTCAGACGCATCCGGGAAAGATTTGCGGAAAGCAACCAACATCGCATCGAATGATTTGTTGGTCATCCGCTCAGATGTCTTCACCTGAAGAAAGGTGACCATAGCTGAGAATACTGACAGCTTATTTCCTGGGGTGACTGCCACGTTGCATTGTTCCAACATGTGGGCCCACCGTTTTTCTTCTGCAGGTGAAAGTTCATGAAATGCGTGAGCATTTCGTAGCATTGTTTCAATGTTGTTCAAACTCACCGCTCCGCCGCCACCACCTCCTCCCCCTCCTCTTCCACCTGAGCATCAGGCAGATCAAGATGGTGATCTGCTGCTTCCACATAGTCAGTAACATTGACGTTCACAGCTTCACCATGATGAACCCACCTAGTATATGTGACCGACATCCCATACAAGTGTAGATGATTTTGCACAGTTGACTGGGGTCTTGTAACTAAATTCATACAACTGCTACACGGGCAGAGCACATCTGATTTCGGACCACCGTACTCAGCTCTAATAAAGTTCATGAAGTTTTCAACCCCCTCGACATATGCAGCGGAGAATCTTTGAGCAGAAGTTATGCAAGTCCTGTCCATCTGTTAGACATACAAATTAGTTCTTCAACTAGATATTACAGGAAAAACATATATGCTTTTTTATAAAGTCCAGAAAAAAATACCTAGGTCGATGTCTAAAGTTATGGCAAGATATTTGGACAAGCAGATCTAAGTAACAAAATATATGTAAAGCTAATTCAGCAAACAGATTTGAGTGCTAAATTATGGCAGGCTATTTCAGCAGTCAATGAGGCCGAGCACACAGCCATCGAAGGCCATCTCAGCAACAAAGATCGAGTATAAAACGGTGCCGAGCTATTTCACCCAACATATTGGCTACTAGATCATGGCAATCTACTTCACAATAAATATATGGCAGGATATTTTAGCAACTAATCGGGCGTGGCATGCCATCTCAGCAAATCAGATTGAGTGCAGAATAGGGCAAGGAAGCTTCTTAAGCAGAGCATATTGACTGTAAACTATTTCGGCAAACAGTGAGATTAACAGCGTCTATCAGCTAACATTCAGCGCTACTCCGACATGCACGGGGCCTCAGTCTAGAATGTGCGTACCATGGGAGAAGCTGACTGCCGTGTGTCTCCACAAGAACGTCGCCAACGGTGCCGGCGCGGGTTGAGGACGACAGTCTACGAGAGCGTACTGTGGGAGCGGGGGGGATCGCCGTGCGTCGCCTCGACGAACCGCGGCGCCGACGTATCGGCGCGGCGGGGAGGGCGGCTTTGGCGGAGCGAATGGAGTGGAGGGTGCTGGGAGGGTTTGGGGAATATTATTGGCTAGTTGGCCGAAGGACAGTTGAATTTGGGATTTGGGGGGAATTTTTGGGGGGCATTTTCGCGCGGTTGGCGTGGGAGTTTGGCGCATGGTCGGTTTCTCCAAATGCGGTCCCACGTGTCAGTGAAGAGGCAAGCCGAAGCGCGTTCCGTTTGCGTGAGCCATGTGCAGGACGGACCGTTTGAGGGGTGCAATGCGACCGCGACAGGCGTGCTGTGAGTGTACCGCCTTTTTCCTTTTAAACTTGGTGCTTCGCGCGATCCATCGATACTACTCCTACTACTAGTAATCCGGTAATCCCGACTAAAACGGCGCGGCCGGGTCTTTTCGCGCGCGATATGCTGGGAGGTTGGCTTAGTTGGTTTTTTTAGGACTTTATTTTTTAGGACAAGGCTTAGTTGGTTTGACAGACAGAGCGAGAGAAAGATGTGAGATGCGTGAATGTGTAGTGGACGTACTATTGGAGTGCCTAAGATAAATTGTGTATGTATACCTATGTGTTTATTTACTTCGCATGTTAGCTTTGTCTCGGGTCAAGCCTTCTAAACTTAGACCAAGTTTATACATACAAAAATGAATCATCATTCAATATATTTTCATACAATATATCTTACCACTATTGTGAAAGTTCATATACACCGGACGAGATTTATGCAAACACGGCAGATTTTCGTTACATTTCGAACTTTTATAGGACAGAACTAGCATATATGCCCGTGCGTTGCAACGGGAGATAAAATAATTTGCATTTAAAGTCAGTGAGAATTATATATGCAAGCAAAAACCCTGTGTGCACATGAAAAATGAACATTTAGCTTCTCGATTTTGCCGCGTGTGAAGGAATCAATCCGTTATTTTTTCATTCATTGTTGAAGGGAATTTAAGAGTTTTGTTACGTCATCGTACGCTAGAGAAGGCCCATGAGTTATTCAATCTACTCATCCTTTCAATCGAGGGGATCTTAAGGTATGAAGTTTCTTAATATTCTAGGAAACATGAACAATTTTTTAAATCCTGAACAGTTTCCTGAAAATTATGTACACTTTCAAAAAACACGAACAAAATATGAAAGAGAACATCTTTTAAAATTCACAAACATTTTCTAAAAACACCATTTTTTTATAAAAAACATGAACATTATTTGAATTTGTGAATATTTTTTTAAAATGGGAACATGTGTTGAAAATTCCTAAGATTTTTAGAAAATGTGCATCTTTTATACACGAACATTATTTTTAATTTTGAAAATTCACTAAAACAAGATTATTTTTCTAATTTGGAGCATTTAATGAAATGCCATTTTCTTTCTAGAAATCTCGAACAATTAGAAAAAAAATATTTTTTTAAAAAAATGGGAATTTTTTTGCAAGTTCTGAATATTTTTTAAAATAGCAACAAAAATTTGGAAATATGAACATTTTTCATAATTGATTTTTTTTATTCTGAATGTTTTTTAGAATATTTAATTTAAGAAATAAATTCTAAAAGAAAAATAAACTTGCAAAGGAAAAAAGAGATAGGGAAAGGAGAATAAAAATAGAAGTAAAACATAGAAAAAAGAAAAATGGGCCAGCGCATTATATGTTGTCCTGTGCGAAACTCTGACTATTTGTCGCCTAGTGCGGAAAATAGAATTTTCCCAGCAGCTTCGGCCGAAAAATAAGTGGGCTGTCTTTGCTGGGCCACAGCGCTCGGCCCATGTATGAAAATTCTTTTTCTAGCAGATAAACGCATAAGAATTTAGTACTACCTCGCATAGGAAAAAAATTTCTTTTTGCCGGTGAATGGATGAAAAAATTGGCGAAACGCACCTTGCTTTATTAGTAGGTATAGAAAAGAAAAGAAACCCGACCCTAAACCTATTCTACGGCGGCGACCGACGTCCACTTTCCTTTGTACTTCCGCATCGGCGACGACGTCCTCCATCTGCCGTCTCCATGAACGGCGGCGGGGTTCAAGACCCATGAAGTGAAGGTGTGGTCTCCAGCGAGGAAGAGCAGAACACGAGAGACGGACCGGCCAGTTGGCACACCATGGCCTGCCGTCGCCCATGTCCTACTCATCCTCGGAGGAGTCCCCGACCTCGGTGGTGCCGGTGGACGTGTGGTCGATGATGATGGACGTGGACGGTCTGTCGCTTCACCTGCCACATGCGCCACCGAACGTTGGACGGCGGCAAGTAGGACGCGTGGCTGGCGGTGCTCCTGTCATCGGCCGCCAGCGTGGCCACCGCTTGTGCGGTCGCGTCCGCGTCCGGCTACTACTGTATTGCGTTGCGAGCGGCGAGTTGAGCGAGGGCGGCGACCTCGAGCTTCATCCCCGAAGACAAGCTCTCCCGCAGAGCGTTCCCGCTCGCGGTCATGGTGGATGTGGTGCCAGGTAGGAAGATGCGCTATGGTGTGGAGTTTAGCTGGGCGTTGCCGCTTTAAGTAGCGCATTCCGATGAGGCCAAGCGTCCGGGTGCGTCAATAAGTCACCGGAGTTGGTTCCTCGGGCAGCGAGCCTGCTTAATGATGGCATACAGACGGACGGCATGAATGCGGGCAGCTGGCGTCGGCTGGGAACGCACGCGTGTGACGGCGCGGGGAACGAAGGTTTTGTGTGTGCCAGGGTAGTCAGATGCGGGCGTGGCAACGTTGGACATGCCCTTTGCACACATGCGATCCCACATGTCATTGAAGGACGACCTGGCATGGTCTCAGGTCCTGGGGATGCAGTTGGCCGCGCTAGAACACTCCGCGAACGTGGCGCGGTGCGTGCGCACTTCGGCGTCCCGTGCATCCTCGATGAGCCGGGTGTTGATCTGCTGGTCGTGCCATAGCGGTAGCGCCACACTCGGCACCCTGAAGCCGAGTGTGTCTAGCGGCGATGAGCGTGTCGCTCACCGCAGTCACCGTGTCCAGAGGCAGTGCGGGAGCTGCACCATGTTGCTGGCCCCCACGACCCACATGAACGGTTGCCGGTGGCGAGGAGGTCATGGGCCAGCTCCTCCATT
Organism: Thinopyrum elongatum; assembly: GCA_011799875.1. NCBI lineage: Eukaryota > Viridiplantae > Streptophyta > Magnoliopsida > Poales > Poaceae > Thinopyrum > Thinopyrum elongatum. Next base: position 544,615,326 of record CM022303.1, read on the forward strand.
GGACTAGTCTGCCCACGTCATCCCAACAGGTGTGCCCCACATGTCGGTTTCCCTGTTTTCCTGGCCAAATTCGAGCATCAGTATGGCCTCATTAACACTCAGCCGACCTCTCTCTCTTCTAGTCTAGTAGTAAATGACGCGGGCGGGGGAGGGGGAGGGACGTCGGTTTGCTCTCAACTGTGGTCCCACAAGCGACCGAAAACGCAAGACGAAGCGCGTTCCATTCGGTGAGCGACGTGCAGGGTCCACCGTGCCGGGGTGCAACGCGAACGCGACAAGAGTGATGTACACCGTCCGTTCCTTATGAACTTGCATACTTCGAGTACTCCTTTTTTTGAACACGGTACAGACGCAAGCGCTCATACATGCGCGCATACACTCACGCCTATGAACGCACACACGCACACCCTACCCCTATGAGCACCTTCAAGAGACTGAGCCATCATATCTATAATATATCTCTACTCTTATCTCCACTCTCGGTGATGATGGTGTGCCTGCCATCTTGCAATATAGACCGTCCGATCTATATCTGACGGATAGAAAGCAAACTATGGCAATTTTACAAAAGGATACCCGCACCTCTCTCGTTCATCCTTATCTCCCACAACTTCATTGCTGAGTAATTAAAAAAGGAAGCCTCTGGAACAATCTGGCATGGTGGCCACTGCCGGCGTCGTCCATCCCCATGGCTCCGCTAAGTCCGACCACCAATCACCATCGCGCCCCACTCCTCCTCACCTTATCTCTCATCTTTCTCGAGATATCATTTTTGGATGAAATTCTCGAGATACCATTTTTTCAATGAAATTTTCGAGATATCATTAGTTTTTACACATGGGATTACTCCTGCATGGGTCAATCACAATAGGTGTTTTGTAAAAAAATGCATCCTGATGTTCCATGCAATGCACGAGCATCTTGCTGGTCATCTTGAGATTTACGAAGTCACCGCCTCGTCGTCGACAGGAACGGTGGGGAGGTCCGGACGTCTGCCACGTGAAACTCCGAAACATTGGTCCCATCCCACCCCACAACTCTCCAGGCTCCAGCCGTCCGGCTTTGCAAACTCCGTACAGTCAAAACAGATTGACCGGTCGTCATCGGAACCACTATTCACACCAGAACCTTCGCTGCTCGGCCTACGCCAGCTACTTGCCGGTCGGTCACCACTGCCCCAAAACCACACCTCCTCGCCAGCCCATTCCCCCCCCATTCCCCTAGCCCACATCAGCCGTCCCCTAGTTCGCCGGAAAGCCATGGTGCACCGCAAGATCACGTACTACAGGATGCTGACACCGGAGCACCGCGTAGAAATCGCGGCGGCAGTCGGCGCCACAGACCTCCGTTCCCAAGCTCGCTTTGTGGCGGGCCAATCCCCGAGTTCTCTGGAGCCATGCTCCGAGGAGGAGGAAGCCGATCCAATGTTCATGGCAGAGGTCACGGAGCAGAAGGCCCTAGATGTGTATGAGACGATGGATGTTGACTTCGTGCCGGCGTCCGGGTCCCCCATGGTGCAGGCGGACCAGTGGTTCAACCTGGCGATCCTAAAGGAGGACCGGGAGGCGGAGGCTCAACTCGACACAGAGTGCGCGCGGATGCCGCTGCCAACGAGGCGCTCCTGCAGGCAGAACCAGATGTCGTGGACGTGAACCAGGCAGCGGAGGCTCAACTTGACGCGGAGCGCGTGGATGCCGCTGCCATCGAGGCCCTCCTGCAGGCGGAACCGGACGTCCTGGACTTGAACCGGGCGGCGGAGGCTCAACTTGACGCGGAGCGCGCGGATGCCGCTGCCATCGAGGCCCTCCTGCAGGCAAAACCGAACGTCATGGACGTGAACCGGGCGGTGCTGGCATCCGTGCAGAGCGCCCGCACGCTCCACGTGAATGAGTAGCTGGAGGCCGAGGACAACCACGGTGCAGAGACACACGTCGGCAGCTACGGCTGGTTCGCGCCGACAGCCAAAGACAATGAGGCCATCTCGTTCCGCGAGCAGTGATAGTTTTTCTTTATGTTGTTGTTTTTAGGGATCTTTTGCTGTGTAAAAACATATATTTATGCAAGTCGCCTGACTTTCATCATTTGGGTCAGTCGACCATTTTAGGCGGTTGGATGAATATCCTATGTCTCCTAACCCTTCTTATTCCTCACCTCTTCTTCTTCCCCAACAGACCACCGCACGGACCGCACGGATCTTCCCCAACATCCGGTTGGATAAACATACTGTATGAACAAAAAATTTGTGTCAGCGGTAGGATGGCTGAGTTTGGTTTGATCACATGTGGTAGCACGTGTCAGTGAGGGTGTGTTCCCTTGGTTGGGTTTGCGGCGTGCAGGAGCGACTGTGTGAGGGTGCGGTGCGACCGCGACAGCCATGCGCAAGTGTACCTCCTTTTCATTTTGAAAAACTTTAGGCAAGCTTGGCAAAAATGTGTGGCAAAGTATGGCAATGCAAGGCCTAGACCCAAACAGGATACAAGTACGTACTACTTGTGTTAAAAAAGAAAGGCGGGGTTTTCCTTCACGGGATTGATCGATACAAATCCTCGTTTGACATGTCAATTAATGCGTATTTTTTCTCCAACGCCCAAAGAGCTAACCATCTCACTCCTCATTGCTTGATTAATGCAGCGCCATGCAAACCAACCTTCTCACTTCCGCATGCATGCAAGGGTATATTAATGTCCTTGGTTGCTAGTACAAGGCAAACCCCATCAAATTTTCCTCGATTAGTGTTAGTGGCCTTCTGTAAATTGTAATTTTGATACTGGCCTTGTATACAAAAAAATGGAGGTAGTAACTATTTGACTTCCTTCCCCATTGCGGTGATGTCGACGATATCTCGAACGTTGTGGCTTTGGCGAAGTGCATTCGATGGAGCACACCACTGAGGGAGACCACGGTAAGTCGTTCGCAAGTGCCGCCTGCAAGACGAGACAACTGCCTTCTTTGCATCCAGGAAGTCCGTTGAACCAAAGGAGGCGTAAATGTACTACTACACAATAGCGTCGTCCGTCCAGCTTAGTGCGGTAAGGTGGTTTCTTGAAGAAGACGATGGAGAAGTGGAGTCAGCGAAGAGTGAAATGATGGTTGCTTCGTCTGTGCTTTGTGATTTGATGCCTCACTGCTTTGTGATTTGTGATAGAAGGGACATGGGAGTAGACTCTGTGCTCTATACTGTACATGCGTCCAAGCACAGGAGAAAGAGGAGAGAGGTTGCATTTTTCTATTCCTTCAATCAATCAATTAGGGAGCTTCGGTTCCCTCTTTTTGGCTTTGGCAGCACTCTCCACAATGGTTCCCATCGATGGCAAAAGCTATTTTCACATTTGGCTACGCATTGTGGATGCCCTTAACCGTACCACTTGGTTTTGCTCCTGTGTGCTATCTATACAAATCTCGATTATCTTCCCCTAATAATAAAGCACCGATTGCTTCTGGTCGTCCGTCATTGGCATTTTTGTAAAAAAGTCCCTCTGTTTTTGAGAAATCAACCCACGGTTCAGATTTAAGTGGGAACTGAAAAACGTTTTGCTTTTTGCATAAAACCCCCTGAAGTTTTGGTTAATCAACCTGCAGTCCTATATTAAGTGAGAATAGAAAATGTTTCGCTATTTTCAGAAAACCCCCTCAGATTTTGGTTAATTAACCCGCCGTCCGTCAAGAAAATAACCTTTTTTATAGATTCAAATATTTTTTTAAATATTCATATCTTTTAAACCGTAACTCCGATTTTAACATGTTATATATGAAAATTGATTAGAAAAATGTATAGAATACAAATATGATGTTATTTTTACCCGCTAACCATTTTTAAATGCCATTTAGGGACAGATTGAAATGCTTTAAAAAATATTCATATCTTTTAAACCCTAACTCCAATTTTAACATGTTATATATGAAAATTGATTAGGAAAATATGTAGAATCTGAATATGATGTTGTTTCACATGTTAATAATTTTTTAAATGCTATTTAGGATGCAATGTTAATCAGTAGTGCACAATCCGTCTCTTTTTGTATCGGTGTCGTTTCAAATTGAAAATGAACAACTTAACAAAAACAAATTGGAGACGAAAGAAACCATCTATAACCATGCATGTCTATCGGCGAGAGTGGGAAGAAGGATAAATGGCAAGACTAATAAGATGCCATGTTGAAATAAAGGAGGTGGACCTATTGGGGTCTTGAGTCATTGTTATTGTCTTAGGGGCGTGTGGTATTTTTTTCTCCCGTTGCAACGCACGGGCTCTTTTGCTAGTATTGATCTAAAAAATTGTATCAAGATTAGTAAAAAGGAGGTGATTTTGCCATGCGGAAGGCAGGGGAGGTTTCTTATTTTTAGAGGACGTTGGCCTGGTGGTTTGCTAACATGCGGTCCAACGTGTCAGTGATTTACCAAGCCGATCCGCGTCCCACATGAGGCAGAACAACGGTAGAAGCAACACGTGGTTAACTTGAAGAAGATGAGGGAGAAGCGGATTCAGCAACAAGTGAAATGATGGTTGCTTCGTCCCTCCAACTTCTTTTTTTAGCATCACTCCGTCCCTCCAACTTAACTGCAGGAAAGGTGCAGCTTTGTGATTTGACGCCTCATTGCTCATTACTACGCCGGCGCCATGACCAGGGTGCTTCACCCCTACTGCTCTGCACTGTTATTTCGGTATGGCACGTGGACCCGGTTGCTTGATGTCCCACATGTCGGCGAAAGGGACTAGAACATTTATGAAAGCGAGCGCTCCACTCTTACGACGGAGGAGTACACGAAACGGCGGCCCTGTGAACTGTTACTTGTACTATAGTACTACTATAGTTTTGCTGTTTCGCACGATCCATCGATACAAACCCGATTAAACAGGCAAGGGCGGGATTTTTCCCGCGCGGTAGATGATACTAGCCATACATTTAAAAGGCAATTTTAGTTTATGCAAACTAAATAATTAAGTAACAATATGAGATCTAGTAAAACTAAAAACACATATGATTTATTGTGTTAGAGTGTAGTAGTAGTGCTGTATTGCATAGTTGTTAGATGTAACATGCGAGAACGTGTAGAGATGTACTTTTGGAGGGCCTACAGAGAGAAATTGGGCATAAAGTGGATTCAAATATTTGTATTTGTCTTCATAGCATTTGTAACTCATATCTACAGTTTGTATGGTAGACGTGAATGCTTGTTCGCTCTTACGAAACCATTACAACAATAATGGGGTGGCGTGCGGCAATTTAGGCACTGACACGTTGGCCTACTCGGCTCCACAAAGAGAGCGAGAGAAGAGATAAATACACTGGCGGTCAGTGTATTTCAAGCGAAATGTGTAACACGGTCACCGGACTTCAGAATACGCTCATTACGGTCACTATATACGTTTTGCGATGATTATACAATCACTTGCTCACCGTTCAGCATCGGATTGCACTCTGTTGACCGGCCAAATAGTCTGCGTGGCACTATGTTGACTGGTTAAATTGACCATGTTCCTTGTGGGTCCCACCTGTCAGTTCGCATAGGAAAAAAGTAAGATAAACACAAATTTACGCAGGCGTGACAAGACTCCAACCCGTGCGCGGGAACCACCTGGTTGTGTATGTGTCTATCAGGGCCTGATGTGTGCGCATGCAGGTGTAGGTTGAGCACTTGAGCATGAGCATGTGTGTTGGTCATGTGGTGTGCGCATGCATGCGTGCGTGTGAGTGTTGCATGCGTGCGTGGCTACGTGTGTATGTGTGAGTGTTGTGTGCATGCAGTTCGTGTGCATGTGTGCATGTGTGTATAATCACCGCACCAGCTCCTGTGTGTTAAAACAGACGGCTCAGCATACCAATACAAGGCCACCTTGTCCGCTATGCCCGCGTTCATGACTTCGAACCACCGTCCAATATTTTTTTATCGTTTGTTTTCATTCTTATACACACCGACAGGTGGGCCCAATGGTAGTGAGATAATGTGATGCAACACTAGAGGTGCCAAGTGGACCGTTTAACTGGTCAATGATACGTCTCCAACGTATCTATAATTTTTGCTTGTTCCATGTTGTTATATTATCATTCTTGGATGTTTTACAATCATTTTATAGCAACTTTATATCATTATTTGGGACTAACCTATTGACATAGTGCCCAGTGCCAGTTACTGTGTTTTGCTTGTTTTTTACTTCGCAGAAGATCAATACCAAACGGAGTCCAAACGCAGCGAAACTTTTTGGAGATTTTTTTTGGACCAGAAGGAACAACTTGGGTCGAAGAAGTACCAGAGGGGTGCCCCGAGGGGGGCACAACCCACCTGGGCGCGGATGGGGGGCCAGGCGCGCCCTGGTGGGTTGTGCCCACGTCGGTGGCCTCCCGCACCGCCTCTTTGCCCTATAAATACCCCAATATTCCAAAAACCCTAGGGGAGTCGACGAAACACAATTCCAGCCGCTGCAAGTTCCAGAAACACCAGATCCAATCTAGACACCATCATGGAGGGGTTCATCATCCTCATTGGTGCCTCTCCGATGATGCGTGAGTAGTTCATTGTAGACCTATGGGTCCGTAGTTAGTAGCTAGATGGCTTTCTCTCTCTCTTTTGATTCTCAATACAATGGTCTCTTGGAGATCTATTTGATGTAACTCTTTTTGCGGTGTGTTTGTTGGGATCCGATGAACTTTTAGTTTATGATCAAATCTATTTATCCATGAAAGATATTTGAGTTTCTTTGATCTCTTATATGCATGATTACTTATAGCCTCGTATTTCTTCTTCGAATCTTTGGTTTAGTTTGGCCAACTAGATCATTTTTTCTTGCCATGGGAAGAGGTGCTTTGTGATGGGTTCGGTCGTGCGGTGTTCTTTCCCAGTGACAGAAGGGGCAGAAAGACACATATTGATCGTTGCTATTAAGGATAACAAGATGGGGTCTATTCCTACATGAATAGATCTTGTCTACATCATGTCATCGTTCTTATTGCATTACTCTGTTTCTCCATGAACTTAATACACTAGATGCATGCTGGATAGCGGTCGATGTGTGGAGTAATAGTAGTAGATGCAAGCAGGAGTCGGTCTACTAATCTTGGACGTGATGCCTATATAATGACAATTTCCTGGATATCGTCATAATTATTTGAAGTTCTATGAATTGCCCAACAGTAATTTGTTTACCCGTCGTATGCTATTTTTCTCGCGAGAAGCCCCTAGCGAAATCTACGGGCCCAGGGTCTATTCTTTATCATATTTGCTTTGAGATCTATTTTTATTTGCTTTTGTTTTCAGATCTATTATTCTAAAAACCCAAAAATACCTTGCTGCATTTTTTATTTATTTATTTTATTTTGTTTTATCGCGAGATCGTTTATCCAAAATCATACAAACCAATCTATCTTTTACCCGTGCGGGATTGACAACCCCTCTTACGCGTTGGGTTGCAAGTATTTGTTCTTTGTGTGCAGGTACTATTTACATAGTGTTGCTTGGTTCTCCTAATGGTTCGATAACCTTCGTTTGATAACTGAGGGAAATACCTACCGAAGCTGTACTGCATCATCCCTTCCTCTTCGGGGAAATACTGACACGGATACGAGCCATTAGTCAACTAGTCGTGTCTTGAACAAATACAGAGATGTACGGTGAGCCCGTGACTGTATAATAACCACAAAACATAAATGGTGACCGTAATGAGTGGATTCTGATGTCCAATGTATGTATCGTGCTTTTGCTTCAAATACAATGATCGTCACTGTATATATCACGAGAGAAAGATGAAACATGCGTGAAGGTGCTGGGGGCGTACTTTTAGAGGACCTAGAGATAGTTTGTGTGCATACGTGAAAGGGGCGTAGAGGGGGTGTGTGCGATGGAGAGAGAGATGCTCTTCGTTTCTCTTTATTATGACTAACTTATATATAGTATAAAAATATAAAAATTCACAGTGCGGAATAAATATCATTGGGTGCACCATGCAATGCAAATTAACTTTCATACTCCATATAACTTTGTAATGTTGTATATATGTAGAAATTCTAAAATAAATTTTTGGCCACACTTTGTGTGGTTTTATTCAAAAGGAATGTTGTATGCAAAGTAAACGTGAAGAGATGGCTTTTTAGATCAATGGAGTACGTGATAAGATGTAACATGTGTGAATGTGTAGTTGACGTATTTGGCAGGGCCTAGAGAGGGTATGTGTATGTATTCGAGAGAGGCATGGATAGAGGGGCTGGCGGGGGGGGGGGGGCACGTGGGAGAGATAGCACGAGAAATGAGAGAGGTTTAGAGAGAGAGAGACAAATAGGATGTCATGGCGAGAGATACCCTTGAGTGCGTACATGCAAGGGGGGAGGGGATAGAGGCATGAGGAGAAAATATTTTGTGTGGTGTGTGTGTTAGTATGTGTGGGTGTGAGAAGATAACGAGACCTAGGGGCAGAGGGTGTGTCACCGCGTGAGGTCCGGTGGGCCGAGGTGAGGCCCTTGGGTCGGTTCCGTCCTGCGCCACATTGGTCGGCCCGTGACGCATTCAGGGAGACCCATGGAGGACTAGTCGTACAAGACAAAGATACCAGAGTCGTGAAGGATTCTGTGTCCACTGACAAAGCCGGCTAGGATTTGCAACCCTAGGTCCTCTGACTAAGGTAACCTCTTCTCTCTGATATTACCATTCATCCAACCTAACTTTAAGGGGCATCCTACAGAATGCTCTGCTGGAATCATATTCGTCAATTAGAAAGAGAGGTGGAGACAATGCGTGCGAGACAGGCCGAAAGATAATGTGCGTGCGGGAAACATGTAGGCAGGTCTATGTATAGAGAAAGGGTCGATGGGGATTGTGTGTGCATATGCGTGTGGGAGGAAGAGTGCTTGTGATAAAGGTTAGTGAAAACAGTCGTAAATGGTTGCGAGAGGGAGGGAGGGTGATATCGAGAGCATGTGTGCGAGAAAGACACCTCGGGAGAGAGTGTGTGAGCATGTGTGAGAGACCACCGATGGATATACACCGTGTGCGCATATGTGTGAGAGAGAAAGTTAGCGCGTGTGTGAGGAGGGGCCTATGGAGAGTGAAACTACACGTAAAAGGCTGATGTACACATTGAGTAAAAATATAAATTGTATCCAAATATTAGGATGGGATCATGATATTTGCAATTCGCACAAGGAACGGTCATTGATCCATCAGACATCTATATTCTATCGAATTTGAGCATGTCTATGTTATTATTCCACATAATTGATCCATAGATTCAGTATTTTGAACTCCAGACAATGCATCGCTTTAGCAATTCGAATATAAACATGAGTATAGTTCATGTTGTGTGTGTAAAGCACATTATACATACAAAAGTTACACAATGAACATTATAAATAGCTAGCTATGAACTAGCATACATTTGAATTCAACTTAAGGTGGTTTAAAAAATTTGAATTCAACATGAAGTCCATTCAATTATTTGGCATTTGTAAATCATACCTAAATTATGGAGGCACCAATCTTTGCTCTGCTTTTGTACATAATAGCATATATAGTCATGTACAAAATAGATTCAAATTTACCTCCTCCATTAGGATTTTCAAGTGTCAAAATTTCAAAAAGAAGCGCATAATTTAATGAGGTTTTCAAACATACAAGGTCAAATTTAACGTTGTCTATTTAGGTCAATCCTCAAAGTTTAAGAGTACTCTAAACGTGAATGCTTCTGTTTCAAAAATTCGAACAAAGCACCAAAAGAGCCTCTACTCGCCCGAAACCGCGTGAGACCAATGTTTGGTAGAAAGAAATTACTTTTCTAACTCTGACCCGTGAAACCTACCGGCCCGACGTCCAAAGGTCTAAACCGGGGTAGGTTTGTAACTTCATCTAGACGCCACACAACCACCTCCGAAAAACATTCATACACCGTGGCCACCTAAACACACATGCGCTCGGCCGAAATCGCTCCCACCCACTATTTGGGACACCTGGGATTACCATCCTACCCCCGACCCACAGTAGGTCCAAAATTTAAGAGGGGGGCAAAGTTTGTACTTTCCCCAAATTTCAAACAAGCGCGTCCCATCTGTTCAAAAAAAACATGCGCGCCCCAGACCGAACATGGTTCCCCCTTAGCTCCCCCGCCCCCACATCCGATTCCCCATTCGTACTCCGTGGGCGCCAAAACTACCTCTCCACCAGCCACGAAACCCCGGCATCCTCCGTCCGCCACCCCATCCCACCCACCAACCACCGCCCTCCTCCATCACGCCAGAGCCGATACACCGACATCGTCGTCCACCGCAACCGCAACGCCCTCCACGGCTAGTAGTTGAAGCCGAGGCCGAGCTGCCTCCAGGACGCCGACGTGCGCCATACCCGAGCCAGTTCAACCACGCTGTCCTGCGCCTCACCGCTGCCGCTCCAACGTCGCCACCGTCCACCGCACCGGAGCTGTTCCCGCTACACCGTCCTTCGCCGCCTCGGATCTGCTTACCCTCCGTCGACAGACGGCCACCACAACACAGTCAACAATTTGGCCATGGGTTCGTCCAAGGCTCCACCCTCCTCCAAAACATCGGTTCCCCCGGTAAAAAGAAGAACATCACCGCGAAATAAGGATGACACATCACTGGCAACCGGAACTGGTACTCCTCTTCCCTTATTCATGCAAATCTTACGTGTCTGCTTGCATGGTATTCATCCCACAGAAGACACTAGTTGACCGCTTCTTCTTACACCTTCTTCCTGATACTAGATGTTCCTAGTAACTCGTGATGCACAAGTTTTCTCCTCATATACTATTTCACCTTAGCTAGAGGTCCGTTGCCCCCCTAGATTTCAATTCCTGGTCAGTTGATTCCTAATTAAAGGAAGCATTCCCCGGCGTAACAGGTGCTAGTCCACCTATTATGCCTGGGAAGCAGCGCCTTGGTGTTTATCTTAGGGGTGTGTGGGGCCTAGGAGTTGCTGGCGCCCGATCTGGAGGTCGGCCGGGCTTAAAGGGATGGCCGGGGGACGCTGCCAAGCACGGCGGTGGTGTGAGGTCGAGGGGAGGGCGGGGCGGCGGAGGCAGTGGTCTGGGCCGGTGGTCGCTGGTGGTTCGAGAAATATCGTCAACAGTGACCGGCGGGAGGTAGACGAAGGCCATCTTCCCGTTCCTTGTAGATCGGACGGTTCATAAAAAAATCGACTGACCTAATTATTTTCAGTCGACTGTTATTTTGATAGGACCACATGTGGTGGTGTGCTGGAGGAGTACCTGCATTTCCCAGCCATCCCTGTGCTCATATATTACAACATCATGCGGAGTAGAATCTAATTTTGTTTGCCATGCAATGTTGTAGAGCTATCATATGTCTCCTGTCATTTATTGTTCAGCCACCTGCTATATGCTACTTTTACAGTGCACTAGTTCTGCACACACTTCACCCATACTCTCACTATTGTTTTTTTATGCATGGGTATTTCAGCCACTGCCAACCGGTTGATAGAAGCATGAAATAAAAGAGAGAAGTCGCTCCAGCTTTCTTCATGCTTAGGCAAGATACGTTTCAGCGCTATAAAGGGTGCAGTGTCAGCAGATGGAGACGGTAAACGTAGCTCTGGAGTTGATGATCTCGCTCGCTGATACGTCTCCAACGTATCTATAATTATTGATTGTTCCATGCTGTTATATTATCATTCTTGGATGTTTTACAATCATTTTATATCATTTTTTGGTACTAACCTATTGACATAGTGCCCAGTGCCAGTTGTTGTTTTCTGCATGTTTTTTACATCGCAGGAAATCAATACCAAACGGAGTCCAAACGCAGCGAAACTTTTTGTGGATTTTTTTGGACCAGAAGACATCCAGTGGGCCGGAGAAGCACCTGGGGGGTGCTCCGAGGGGAGCACGACCCACCAGGGCGCGCCTGGAGGCCCAGGCGCGCCCAGGTGGGTTGTGCCCACCTCGGGGGCCTCCCACACCGCCTCTTTGCTCTATAAATACCCCAATATTCCAGAAACCCTAGGGGAGTCGACGAAAATCAATTCCAGCCGCCGCAAGTTCCAGAACCACCAGATCCAATCTAGACACCAACACGGAGGGGTTCATCATCCTCATTGGTGCCTCTCCGATGATGCATGAGTGGTTCATTGTAGACCTTCGGGTCCGTAGTTAGTAGCTAGATGGCTTTCTCTCTCTCGTTTGATTCTCAATACAATGGTCTCTTGGAGATCCATATGATGTAACTCTTTTTTGCGGTGTGTTTGTTGGGATCTGATGAACTTTGAGTTTATGATCAGATCTATCTTTTTATCCATGAAAGTTATTTGAGTCTTCTTTGATCTCTTATATGCATGATTGCTTATAGCCTCGTATTTCTTCTCCGATATTTTGGTTTTGTTTGGCCAACTTGATCTATTTATCTTGCAATGGGAAGAGGTGCTTTGTGATGGGTTCGATCTTACGGTGCTTGATCCCAGTGACAGAAAGGGAAACGACACGTATGTATCGTTGCCATTAAGGATAACAAGATGGGGTCTATTTCTACATAAATAGATCTTGTCTACATCATGTCATCGTTCTTATTGCATTACTCCGTTTCTCCATGAACTTAATACACTAGATGCATGCTGGATAGCGGTCGATGTGTGGAGTAATAGTAGTAGATGCAGGCAGGAGTTGGTCTACTAATCTTGGATGTGATGCCTATATAATGATCATTGCCTGGATATCGTCATGAGTATTTGAAGTTCTATCAATTGCCCAACAGTAATTTGTTTCCACCGTTTGCTATTTTTCTCGAGAGAAGCCACTAGTGAAAACTACGGCCCCCGGGTCTCTTCTTTAATATATTTGCCTTCAAGATCTATTTTGCTATTCGCTCTTTTATTTATTTGCAACTTTTATTTTCAGATATATTAATCCAAAAACCCAAAAATACCTCACTGAATTTTATTTGCTTTTATTTGCATCTTTCAATCTACTACAATTTTATCTATCTCGTTACCCGAAAGGGATTGACAACCCCTTTAACACGTCGGGTTGCAAGTATTTGTTCTTTGTGTGCAGGAGCTGTTTACGTGGTGTTGCGTGGTTCTCCTACTGGTTCGATAACCTTGGTCTCATCACTGAGGGAAATACCTACCGTCGTTGTGCTGCATCATCCCTCCCTCTCTGGGGAAAAACCGATGTAGTTCTAGCAGACATCAAGAGGAGTTTCTGGCACCATTGCCGGGATGACATCATCAACATCAACCAGGTTCCTAATCACAAATCTCATCTCCTTGCAATTTACATTATTTGCCATTTGCCTCTCATTTTCCTCTCCCCCACTTCACAAAAATTTGTCGTTTTATTCGCCCACTTTTTCGCTCGCCGTTTTCTCGTCAGATCTGTTTTTGAGTGCAATCTTGTTTGCGTAGTCATGCTGCCTCAAATAAAATATTATGATGTTCCCTACCCAAGTATTTTGCTTGAAATTGAGAAAAGTACTAAGGAATATATGACTACACAATTTGAGCATAATAAGTATTTCATCAAAGAACTTAAGGAACACTCCGTTGAGCTAGATGCTATAACAAAACAACTTGATGATATTAGTAAAGAAGTTTGCAATCTCCAATCTAAGTATGCTTTTGCTGAAAGTTTGCAAGGTAAAATATCCGATGCACAAGCTACCCTAGTAAATCAAATGGCCGCTAAACCAATCTCGTTAAAGGATAAAAGTGATGAAGATCTTAAAATGATTGGTGTTTCTTCTATTGATTCCTTGTTTAGTAAAATTAAGATTGATGATAAAGGGACTGGAGAAGAGTCAACTTTAGCTAGAAGGCGTCCCGATAATTTGGAGGGTGAAAATCTTGTTGAAAATTTTGATAAAAGTGGGTTTGAAGAGGTCAAGACTTTAACTAGTGATGTGCCCACTATTTTGGATTACAAAGACTTTAATTATGATAGTTGCTCTTTGGTTGATTGTATTTCTTTGTTGCAATCCATGATACATTCACCCCATGCCTATGAACAAAATAAAACTTTTACTAAACATATTGTTGATGCTATGATGAAAGCTTTTGAAGAAAAGTTGGAATTAGAAGTTTCAATTCCTAGAAAACTACATGATGAATGGGAACCTACTATCAAAGTCAAGATTAAAAATTATGAGTGTTTTGCTTTATGTGACTTGGGTGCTAGTGTTTCTACAATTCCTAAATCTTTGTGTGATGTGCTTGGTCTTACCGATATTGAAGAATGCTCTTTAAATTTGCACTTGGCGGATTCTACTATTAAAAAGCCTATGGGAAGAATTAATGATGTTCTTATTCTTTCAAATAGGAATTATGTGCCCATAGATTTTATTGTTCTTGATATTTATTGCAATCCGTCTTGCCCAATTATTCTTGGTAGACCGTTTTTACGTACTATTGGTGCCGTGATTGATATGAAAGAAGGCAATATTAAATTTCAATTTCCACTAAGGAAGGGTATGGAGCACTTCCCTAGGACAGGAATTAGGTCACCTTATGAATCAATCATGAGGTCATCTTATGGATCTCGAAACAAAGTTGACAACACGTAGATCCTTTGCGTTATGCCTAGCTAGGGGCGTAAAACGATAGCGCTCGTTGGGAGGCTACCCAACTTGTATCTTTTTGCTTTTTGGTTTTCTTGCTGTTTTCAATAAAATACCCAATTATGCCTCTGATTAGATGTGTTTTTGTGGTTTAAATTAGTGTTTGTGCCAAGCAAAGCCTTTGGGTTGATTTGGGTGATAGTCGATTTGATCTTGCTGAAAAACAGAAACTTTTATGCTCAGGAAAACAATTCTTATTTTTAACAGAAGAGCGCTTTTGAGTTGATTATTTTTTCAGAAGATTAATAAATAAATTTCTCATGTTTTCCTAATTTTTCAGAATTTTTGGAGTGACAGAAGTATTCGAAGTTTTCAGATTGCTACAGACTGTTCTGTTTTTGACAGATTCTGTTTTCTTTGCATTGTGTGCTTGTTTTGATGATTCTATGGTTTTCTTTGAAGAATTTTGCCATAGAAAAGTTGGAATACAGTAGATATAATGCAAAAATAAAATATGAATGGGTTTGCAACAGTACTTAAAGTAGTGATTTGTTTTCTTATACTAACGGATCTCACGAAGGTTTTGTTGAGTTTTGTGTGATTGAAGTTTTCAAGTTTTGGGTGATATTACGATGGATGAAGGAATAAGGATTAGCAAAAGGCTAAGCTTGGGGATGCCCGAGGCACCCCAAGATAATATTCAAGAAGTATCAAGCAACTAAGCTTGGGGATGCCCCCGAGTGGCATCCCCTCTTTCTTCTAACGACCATCGGTATTTTACTTGGAGCTATATTTTTATTCGTCACATATCATGAGTTTTGCTTGGAGCGTCTTGTATGATTTAAGTCTTTTCTTATTTTGCTTTTTTATTTTAAGTCTTGAATCCTTTCTGGACACACCTTTTTGAGAGAGCCAAAAACTATGCTATGCTTGCTCCTATGCTTCACTTAAATTTTTAGAGCCTTGGAATGGCTCTAGTGCTTCACTTATATCTTTTTGAGCACGGTGTGCTTTGTTATTTTTGAAGAAATGCTCTCATTCTTCACTTAGATTTATTTGGGAGTTAGTTAAATTTTGAAGAAATTCTCTCTTGCTTCACTTAGATTAATTTGAGAGAAAGAAATATTATGCTCATGTTCTTCACTTATATTTGTTTGAGCTTATTAAAAGCAACATATGAAACTAGTCCCAAAGTGATAGATATCCAAGAAGGATATAATAAAAACTTTCATGAAGATCATTGGACAAAATAAACTTGGTTCTTTGTAATAGTTTTGAGATATGACGATATAATATGTGAGCCATGTTGATGAGTAATTGTGCTTTAGTAAGAATATTGGTGTTAAGGTTTGTGATTCCCTATGCAAGTACGAAAGTCAATAGTTATGCAATGAAATTATATCTTACTTATGGTGCATTATTCGGTGTTACTTATGCTTAATGCTTGCTTACGAGATTATTCGTTTCTTGGTTGGGCGCTTCTCAATCTTTTTGCTAGCCTTCATTTGCACCAAGTATGATCACTACTTGTGCATCCAAAACCCTTTAAACCAGTTTTGCCATATGAGTCCACTATACCTTCCTATATGCGGTATTTCCGTGTCGTTCTAAGCAAATTTGTATGTGCCATCTCTAATTTTAAAAATAAACTTCTCTTTTGTGTGCTCGTACCGCTCGCGAGACGGTGAGGGGTGGCCGATATTTTCCATGCTAGATGTGTTATTCTCACGATGAGTGTTTATCCACTCGTCATTGCACGAGAGTACAGCAAAGGTATTAGGGATTCCCAGTCCCGAAATGAAAAATGAATTTACTTTATGTTGTCGAATAATAAATTCCTTGGAAAGTGTTGGTATGGAGGGCACCTGTGGATACAGCTAGCCATGGAAAGTGAAAGAAATGGTGGAAAAAGGAATAAACTTTTTTTTCTATTTGGGAACCGCCTATGATATATCTAGCATGGAAAGTGTTGGGAGCTCTAAGTCATTTTCGTTGGTGAGAAAAGTATGCCTCTCAAAATGTTTTTATCTCTCAATTTAAGCTTCGAGTTCTGGCACCTCTACAAATCCCTACTTCCCTCCGCGAAGGGCCTTTCTTTTACTTTATGCAATTTTTATTTTAAATTTGAGTCTCCATCTTCTCTTACAAAGCACCAACTAAGGGGCACTATGATAGTACTTGAGCATTGGGTGTAGCTAATATTCGAGTGTGTTTCATGAATTCAGGAATAGATCAATGATTGAGCATGACGGGCTAGGGATAACTTGCTTTAGCGTTGATATTTTGAAAGACTTGGTTGCTTGTTGATATGCTTGAGTATTTAAGTTATCATGTCAAAACTAGACTATTGCTTTGAACCATATAAAAGTCCACATGTCCATGCTATTAAGAAAAGAATATGTGATGAACATGTTAGGCAGCATTCCACATCAAAAATTCTGTTTTTATCATTTACCTACTCGAGGACGACCAGGAATTAAGCTTGGGGATGCTGATACGTCTCCAACGTATCTATAATTTTTTATTGTTACATGCTGTTATATTATCATTCTTGGATGTTTTACAATCATTTTATATCATTTTTTGGTACTAACCTATTGACATAGTGCCCAGTGCCAGTTGCTGTTTTCTGCATGTTTTTTACACCGCAGGAAATCAATACCAAACGGAGTCCAAATGCAGCGAAACTTTTAGTGGATTTTTTTGGACCAGAAGACATCCAGTGGGCCGGAGAAGCACCTGGGGGGTGCTCCGAGGGGAGCACAACCCACCAGGGCGCGCCTGGAGGCCCAGGCGCGCCCAGGTGGGTTGTGCCCACCTCGGGGACCTCCCGCACCGCCTCTTTGCTCTATAAATACACCAATATTCCAGAAACCCTAGGGAAGCCGACGAAAATCAATTCCAGCCACCGCAAGTTCCAGAACCACCAGATCCAATCTAGACACCATCACGGAGGGGTTCATCATCCTCATTGGTGCCTCTCCGATGATGCGTGAGTAGTTCATTGTAGACCTTCGGGTCCGTAGTTAGTAGCTAGATGGCTTTCTCTCTCTCTCATTTGATTCTCAATCCAATGGTCTCTTGGAGATCCATATGATGTAACTCTTTTTTGCGGTGTGTTTGTTGGGATCCGATGAACTTTGAGTTTATGATCAGATCTATCTTTTTATCCATGAAAGTTATTTGAGTCTTCTTTGATCTCTTATATGCATGATTGCTTATAGCCTCGTATTTCTTCTCCGATATTTTGGTTTTGTTTGGCCAACTTGATCTATTTATCTTGCAATGGGAAGAGGTGCTTTGTGATGGGTTCGATCTTACGGTGCTTGATCCCAGTGACAGAAAGGGAAACGACACGTATGTATCGTTGCCATTAAGGATAACAAGATGGGGTCTATTTCTACATAAATAGATCTTGTCTACATCATGTCATCATTCTTATTGCATTACTCCGTTTCTCCATGAACTTAATACACTAGATGCATGCTGGATTGCGGTCGATGTGTGGAGTAATAGTAGTAGATGCAGGCAAGAGTCGGTCTACTAATCTTGGACATGATGCCTATATAATGATCATTGCCTGGATATCGTCATGAGTATTTGAAGTTCTATCAATTGCCCAATAGTAATTTGTTTCCACCGTTTCCTATTTTTCTCGAGAGAAACCACTAGTGAAAACTACGGCCCCCGGGTCTCTTCTTTAATATATTTGCCTTCAAGATCTATTTTGCTATTCGCTCTTTTATTTATTTGCAACTTTTATTTTCAGATCTATTAATCCAAAAACCCAAAAATACCTCGCTGAATTTTATTTGCTTTTATTTGCATCTTTCAATCTACTACAATGTTATCTATCTCATTACCAGAAAGGGATTGACAACCCCTTTAACACGTCGGGTTGCAAGTATTTGTTCTTTGTGTGCACGAGCTGTTTACGTGGTGTTGCATGGTTCCCCTACTGGTTCGATAACCTTGGTCTCATCACTGAGAGAAATACCTACCGTCGCTGTGCTGCATCATCCCTCCCTCTCTGGGGAAAAACCGATGTAGTTCTAGCAGACATCACTCGCCATGAACCACCATCCCAGGTGCTTGCTTTAACTTCGCGGTGTCATATGTGGTTGCATGTTGCATATGGTGTCTAGCTTGTATTCTAAAGGCCGAAGTCGGTCTTTATTAAGATAAGGAAAGATATTTTTTACATGAACCACCGTCCTGGGAGCACCAGAAGCCAAATAGCTAGTCAGGGCACTGGCCGAGCCAGTGACAATCCCACCACAGACAAGCATCACCTGCAAGCCAACTAAAAAGCCACGGTGGTGGCGAAGTAGCCCGCCTCCCACCAGGCTCTCAGGTCCTCGATGATCATGCTCACCACTCCAGCCGGGTGTATAGCTTGTATTGCTTCCAATTTGGTTAAATTGCAGCTGCTTAGCTTACACATTATACCTTTGAATATGACATGCCTTCCTGTTTTTGATACATACTACTACATCTATCTATTAACCATGTTCTTATATCAAACTAATGTTCTTGTGTATCCCTCGTCAATCACTTATGATGAGACAGTCAGGCTCGTGGACTGCTGTAAGAAAAGATCCTCTTTTAAAGAATGCAGTGTCAGCCTCCCCACATGATTTTCAAGAAACAACAATGCTAGATGAAGATAGTCAGCATAGCTCTGTAGTTGATGACCGCATTTCCCTTACACCACCATCACAGGTGCTTGCTCTAACTTGGCAGCGTGATATGTGGTTGCATGTTGCATATAGTGTCTAGATTGTAATTCTTCCAATCTGGTTAAATTGCATGTGCTATTCTGCTTAGTTTATACATTATACCTGTTAATGTGACATGCCTTCCTGTTTTTGGTACATAGTACATCTGTCTATTAAGCATGTCCTTACATAAAACTACTGTTTTTTTTGTATCCCACATCAATCAATTATGACGAGAAACCTTTAGTATACGCAGAGTGATATTGGCTACATCTTTCATATGATTTATAGCATGCACTGCTTCTAATTTGTTGAAACGTCATTTATGATGGGACGCTTTTAACTTGGCAGAGTCATATTGGTTACATCTTTCATGTGGTGTCTAGCTTGCATTGCTTCTAATTTGTTGAAATGGCTTCTGCTTAGTTTACACAAATAGTTGTGAATATGCCAAGCCGTCCTGTTTTTCGTACATATTCCATCCTCGTATCATGTGTTTGCCTTACATCAAAGTAGTGATTGTCAGTATCATGCATGAATGAGTTATGAAGAGTGAATTTTATTGCTTTTTCTTGTCAGTTTTACTTGACAATGCAAAATCAATAAAGCGGAAGGAAATTAGCAAGGCAGTGGATAAAGGTGCTCCTTCCAAACAACTGAAACGGAGGGCCTCTACAGATTCTACTCCGCCATCCCCCCAAGAAGATTTGCAAGACAACACATGCATAGACACTCAACGTAGTTGTGTTGATGATGAGCACGTCTCCTCTAGTCCACCATCATAGGTGCTCCCTGTGACGCCCCCGGCTCAATCGTGCACTAATCATACATGCAAATGCACACGATCAAGCCTAAGGACTCACGGGAAGATATCACAACACAACTCTAAAACATAAATAAAGTCATACAAGCTTTATATTACAAGCCAGGGCCTCGAGGGCTCGAATACATAAGCTTGCGTACAAGCGTCAGCGGAAGAATCAGATATCTTAGTACAGATATAAAGGAAAGCATAGAAAGGCCTTTAGAAAGGCGGGGCAAAATAAAACACTACGATCGAAAGGCGTAGGCCTCCTGCCTGGGACCCTCTGAACCTACTCCTGGTCGTCAGTCAACTCGTAGCAGTATCCACCCTCGGGGTAGTAGTAGCGATCGTCGACGGGGACAGCTGTCTCAGGGGCTCCGTCATCTTGGTCATGACAAACTGATATGGGGAGAAAAGGAAAACAAAGCAACCGTGAGTACTCAGAAGTACTCAGCAAGCAAGGATCTACACTACATATGCAACATTTTCAAGGGGAGGCTGTATATGTGGACTGGGCTGCAGAAAAGCCAGAATAGAGAGAAGGCCTAGTCCTATCGAAGACTAGCATCTTCAGAGGTCTTGCAGCAATAGAAGAGAGTAGAACAGTACAATATAATGTAGCAATAATGATATCAACCTCACCCAGAGATCCTTTCTCGACTCCCTGCGAGAAAGTAATCCCAGAGCCATACAGTCATCAACCTCGTCCTGAGATCCCTTCTCGACTCCCTGCGAGAAGCAATCCCAGAGCCATAGTATCCAATTCTAGTTGTATCGATCGGGATACAACTTCGAGTGTCCTTTACCGTAGGACCGGCTATCGATAGATGTGTTCTTCCCTGTAGGGGTGCACCAACTTACCCAACACGCTCGATTAACTCTGGCCGGACACACTTTCCTGGGTCATGCCCGGGCTCGGCCAAACGATACATCGCAGCCCTACCTACAGCTCAGCAGAGAGGTCCCCGCCGGTCTACATCCTAAGCACTCAGGGGTCTTGGGCCATCGCCCTGTGCACTCCAGGTCGTTGTGTGCAGGGTGGATACCAGCACCGCCTCGGATGGTCGGTACAATCCGACCGTACCACAGTGCTGAGCTGGACGTCTGACAGAACTTTCGGCTGATGCCATGATGCAGAACGCCCATACTATGCCCACGTGATGGTTAGTGCTATTAGGCCAGAGGCCTGCTCGGATCAAATATCCAAATTGTTAGTACCTTGGGCTTGCGGTAACGAGCAGAGACTCACGAAAGATGTGACCCCATCGCCCCGTCTCGAGGACTTGCGGCAAGGGCCGAGAATGCCCGGCCACGCCTCGTATTCATCACTCGGGCACCATCCAGGCAACTCGTCTTCACATCACACGCGGGTACCTCTCGGGGTCGACCCGCCTTTCCGAGTAACAATAGTACAATCCAAGTATCCGTGTATCCATAACATCAGGGGAATCCGAGGTATCACCCTCGTTGGATTCCTACTCGATGTATCTGTCAAGGTGAACTCGGAGGAATCACCCTCGCTGGGTTCACACTTGAGGTGTTGTACGACGGCGTCGTTATCGGAAGTGGTGAAGGAGGAATCACCCTCGATGACCACGACCGATTAGCTACTCTACAGAGTTAACATCAGAAGTGCTACACGAGGTATCACCCTCGGCACTCGATAGTAACGCTGCAGTGTCGTTACAACTAAGGGGGGTGATGTGCGGTGCCGGGGCCTGGTCTTCGATCCCCTTGATCGGGTCTTCTGATAATCCAGCGGGACAGTCGGGACAAGTGGGGTCACTGATAGGTCTCTACCCAGCCTATACTATACAGTTTAGGGTAAGCAGGTAAGGTTTCAATTTGCAAGTTACAATAAACAGGCTATGCATCAGAATAGGTAAAGCAGTAGCAGCAGCATTTCTAATGCAAGCATGAGAAATTAGAATGGGCGATATCGGGATGATCAAAGGGGGGGCTTGCCTGGTTGCTCGGCGGCAAGGGCAAGGTTGTCAATGGTGTCTTCGGGCTCCGGAGCTGCGTCGGTCTCGGGAACTGCGTCGGTACCGGGGTCTATCGAGAGAGAAGGAGGGGGAAGAAACAGTAAATACTAAGCAAGCAAGTGCAGCACAAGGCATAACATGGCAATACACGGTGACAGAGGTGATCTAACGCAGTGCCGGGTGATACTGGCGAAGGGGGAATTCATCCGAGAAAGTATTCCCGATTCCGGACAAATGTCGGACAGGTGACCGGAGGAGGAATGTCCCATGTTCAGGTAGTTAGAGACGTGTGACGGACGAATGGACCGCGCATTCGGATTCGTCTCGTCGTTCTGAGCAACTTTCATGTACAAAGTTTTTCGATCTGAGCTACGGATTATTTCCTACGATTTTCTAAAGATTTTATTGATTATTTGGAATTGTTTTAATTCAAAAAAATCATTATTACATCAGCCTGATGTCATGCTGACATCAGCAGTCAACTTTGACTGTTGACTGGTCAAACTGACCAGTGGGTCCCACACGTCATTGTCTGTTTTGTTAATTAACAGTTTAATTATACTAATTACAGATTAATTAGGCTAACTAATTGATTAACTTAGTTAAATAGAATTAATTAGGTTATTTATTTATTTATTTATTTTTATTAGTTTTTATTACATTTTCATTTCCTTTTATTTTCTGGGGGCTGGGCCCCACGTGTCATTGACCCAGGGGGGGTTGGGCCCCACCTGGCAGTGGCACTGGGCCACTGCTGGGTGTCAACGCGCGCGCGCACGTGGACAGCACGTGGCGACGCGGCTACGGGTGCGCGCCGACGCGGGGAGCGGCGAGGCAAGCGGCGTGGCGCAGGCAGCAACGGGAGGCCGGCGAGCGGCGGGAGGCGGGCACGCGGGTGAGCGGAGGCAGGCGCATCAGCGGGCGCCGTGAGCGGTGCGGCGAGCAGGGCAACCGCGGGGAGGCAGGGCGCGTTGCGGGGATGGGCACGGCCAGCGAGCAGAGGCGGGGCCAGGGCGTGCACGCGCGAGTGAAGCGGCGGTGGCGCGGGACGCGAGCGGCGGAGCACGCGCAGGCGCGATGGGCGCGCGCGGTCAGGCGCCGGACACGGCAGGGCCACGGCCAGGGTGTGCGCGCGGCGAGCAGCAGCAGCACAGAGGGGAAAAGGAGAGGAGGCAGCGGCGCTCACAGCGTTGTAGGGGAGAGGGGGCGGCGAGGCATGAGGAGGCGGCTCGGGGACGGCGAGGCGACGAGGGGCGACGGGTGGGGTGGTCAGGGCGGCTGCCGTGCGGCGATGGCCGGCGGGGTCGGACGCGCCTGGAGTCTGGCGCGAGGGGGAGCTCGAGCTCCTCCTCCTCGATCCCGATCCAGTTCTGGATCGGATCGGGGGGGAGGGGATGTGGATCAGGCTGACGTGGGGGGAGGGGGACTGAGCTAGGGTTGGGGAGAGGGGTTAAGTAGTGGGCTAGGCGGGCCGGCCTGGTTGGGCTGGTTGGCCCAGGGTGGGGGGGGGAAGGGGGTTCTGTTTTATTTTTATTTCATCTTTTTCTTATTTTTGTTTTCTGTTTTGCAAATCATTTGGGCACTAAATGGTTTTTTGTAAAATATGAGACCTAGCCCATAAATCACAGTGCATTGTATGCCAATGCAATAAAATGGTTTTGAGTACAAAGGTTTTCATTTGGGATTTTATTTAATTAAAAAGGTATTAAATAGTGTTGTTTTACTGCTGTTTGAGTCAGTTAATTAATTTTAGTGAATGTTGGTTATAATTTTAGAATTGTCTCTGGAATATTTACTATTTATTGAACATTTTAGTTTCTATGTTGAACAACTTTTATTTTCCAATTTCAGTTTGAATTTCCATTTGAATTTGAATTTGAAAAGAGATATGATACTAGTGATGATTAAGCACTGTTGATCATGATGACATGGCATAATCAATAGGGTGATCACTGTAGCTTAATACATGGGGTGTTACACTCCCTCTAACTTGGCACTGTTATATGTGGTTGCATGTTATGTATGATGTCTAGCTTGTATTGCTTCTAATTTTGTTGAATTCCATCTGCTTACTTTACACATTATACTTGTGAATAAGACACGTGTTTCTGTTTCTAGAACATACAATATTTGTCTATCACACCATGTTCTTACATTAAAGTACTACTGTTGTGTAACCTGCAACAATCACTTATCATAAGACACGTTTAACTTGGGAGTGTGATATAGGTTACATCTCGCATTCTTTTCTAGCTTGTACTACTTCTAGTTTGTTGAAATGGCACTTATGACAAGATAGTTTTAACTTGGTAGAGTGATATTTGTTGCATCTTTCATATGGTGTCTAGCTTTCATTGCTTCTAATTTGTTAAAATGCCTTCTGCTTAGTGTACACATCATAGCTATGAATATGCAATGCTGTCCTTTTTTCTTACACATTCAATCGTCCTATCATGTGGTCGCCTTACATTAAAGTGGTGCTCGGTAGCATCCTACAACAATGAGTTCTGAAAAGCGAATTTTCATTCATTTTTCTTGTGGGTTTGACTTGACAAGGCAATAAAATTAAGAAAGAGGAAGGAAAAAAATAAGGCAGGGACTAATGGCGGTCTTCCGGCGAAACCGGCATCCCAGGTGCTTTCTCTAGCTTGGCAGTGTGATATTGTCTTGCATGTTGCATACGGTGTCTAGCTTGCGTTGCTTGTAATTTGATTAAATTACTTCTGCTTAGTTTACACAAATAGTTGTGAATATGCCATGCCGTCCTATTTTTCGTACATATTCCATCCTTGTATCATGTGTTTGCCTTACATCAAAGTAGTGATTGTCAGTATCATGCATGAATGAGTTCTGAAGAGTGAATTTTATTGCTTTTTCTTGTCGGTTTTACGTGACAATGCAAAATCAATAAAGCGGAAGGAAATTAGCAAGGCAGTGGATAAAGGTGCTCCTTCCAAACAACTAAAACGGAGGGCCTCTACAGATTCTACTCCGCCATCCCCCCAAGAAGATTTGCAAGACAACACATGCATAGACACTCAACGTAGTTGTGTTGTTGATGAGCGCGTCTCCTCTAGTCCACCATCACATGTGCTCCCTCTAACTTGGCACTGTTATATGTGGTTGCATGTTATGTATGATGTCTAGCTTGTATTTCTTCTAATTTTGTTGAATTCCATCTGCTTACTTTACACATTATACTTGTGAATAAGACACATGTTCCTGTTTCTAGAACATACAATATTTGTCTATCACACCATGTTCTTACATTAAAGTACTACTGTTGTGTAACCTGCAACAATCACTTATCATAAGACACGTTTAACTTGGGAGTGTGATATAGGTTACATCTCGCATTCTTTTCTAGCTTGTACTACTTCTAATTTGTTGAAATGGCACTTATGACAAGACAGTTTTAACTTGGTAGAGTGATATTTGTTGCATCTTTCATATGGTGTCTAGCTTTCATTGCTTCTAATTTGTTAAAATGCCTTCTGCTTAGTGTACACATCATAGCTATGAATATGCAATGCTGTCCTTTTTTCTTACACATTCAATCGTCCTATCATGTGGTCGCCTTACATTAAAGTGGTGCTCGGTAGCATCCTACAACAATGAGTTCTGAAAAGCGAATTTTCATTCATTTTTCTTGTGGGTTTGACTTGACAAGGCAATAAAATTAAGAAAGAGGAAGGAAAAAAATAAGGCAGGGACTAATGGCGGTCTTCCGGCGAAACCGGCATCCCAGGTGCTTTCTCTAGCTTGGCAGTGTGATATTGTCTTGCATGTTGCATACGGTGTCTAGCTTGTATTGCTTGTAATTTGATTAAATTACTTCTGCTTAGTTTACACAAATAGTTGTGAATATGCCATGCCGTCCTATTTTTCGTACATATTCCATCCTCGTATCATGTGTTTGCCTTACATCAAAGTAGTGATTGTCAGTATCATGCATGAATGAGTTCTGAAGAGTGAATTTTATTGCTTTTTCTTGTCGGTTTTACTTGACAATGCAAAATCAATAAAGCGGAAGGAAATTAGCAAGGCAGTGGATAAAGGTGCTCCTTCCAAACAACTGAAACGGAGGGCCTCTACAGATTCTACTCCGCCATCCCCCTCAAGAAGATTTGCAAGACAACACATGCATAGACACTCAACGTAGTTGTGTTGATGATGAGCACGTCTCCTCTAGTCCACCATCACAGGTGCTCCCTCTAACTTGGCACTGTTATATGTGGTTGCATGTTATGTATGATGTCTAACTTGTATTGCTTCTAATTTTGTTGAATTCCATCTGCTTACTTTACACATTATACTTGTGAATAAGACACGTGTTCCTGTTTCTAGAACATACAATATTTGTCTATCACACCATGTTCTTACATTAAAGTACTACTGTTGTGTAACCTGCAACAATCACTTATCATAAGACACGTTTAACTTAGGAGTGTGATATAGGTTACATCTCGCATTCTTTTCTAGCTTGTACTACTTCTAATTTGTTGAAATGGCACTTATGACAAGACAGTTTTAACTTAGTAGAGTGATATTTGTTGCATCTTTCATATGGTGTCTAGCTTTCATTGCTTCTAATTTGTTTAAATGCCTTCTGCTTAGTTTACACATCATAGCTATGAATATGCAATGCTGTCCTTTTTTCTTACACATTCAATCATCCTATCATGTGGTCACCTTACATTAAAGTGGTGCTTGGTAGCATCCTGCATCAATGAGTTCTGAAAAGCGAATTTTCATTCATTTTTCTTGTGGGTTTGACTTGACAAGGCAATAAAATTAAGAAAGAGGAAGGAAAAAAATAAGGCAGGGACTGATGGCGGTCTTCCGGCGAAACCGGCATCCCAGGTGCTTTCTCTAGCTTGGCAGTGTGATATTTTCTTGCATGTTGCATACGGTGTCTAGCTTGTATTGCTTGTAATTTGATTAAATTACTTCTGCTTAGTTTACACAAATAGTTGTGAATATGCCATGCCGTCCTGTTTTTCGTACATATTCCATCCTCGTATCATGTGTTTGCCTTACATCAAGGTAGTGATTGTCAGTATCATGCATGAATGAGTTCTGAAGAGAAAATTTTATTGCTTTTTCTTGTCGCTTTTACTTGGCAATGCAAAATCAATAAAGCAGAAGGAAATTAGCAAGGCAGTGGATAAAGGTGATCCTTCCAAACAACTGAAACGGAGGGCCTCTACACATTCTACTCTGCCATCCCCCCAGCAAGATTTGGAAGACAACACATGCATAGACACTCAACGTAGCTGTGTTGATGATGAGCACGTCTCCCCTAGTCCACCATCATAGGTGCTCCCACTAACATGGCACTGTTATATGTGGTTGCATGTTATGTATGATGTCTAGCTTGTATTGCTTCTAATTTTGTTGAATTCCATCTGCTTACTTTACTCATTATACTTGAGAATAAGACATGTGTTCCTGTTTCTAGAACATACAATATCTGTCTATCACACCATGTTCTTACATCAAAGTACTACTGTTGTGTAACCTGCAACAATCACTTTTCACAAGACACATTTAACTTGGAGTCTGATATAGTTTACATCTCGCATTATTTTCTAGCTTGTACTACTAATTTGTTGAAATGGCACTAATGACGAGACATTTTTAACTTGGTAGAGTGATATTCGTTGCGTCTTACATATGGTGTCTAGCTTTCATTGCTTCTAATTTGTTGAAATGCCTTCTGCTTAGTTTACACATCATAGCTGTGAATATGCAATGCTGTGAATATGCAATGGCACTAATGACGAGAGACCTTTAACTTGGTAGTGTGATGTTGTTTGCATCTTGCATATGATTTATTTCTTGTACTGCTTCATGTTTGTTTAAATGCCTAAATGCCAGTTATGACGAGACACTGTTAACTTGGTAGAGCGATATTTGTAGCATCTTTCATATGGTGTCTACCTTCCATTGCATTGCTTCTAATTTATTGAAATGCCTTCTGCTTAGTTTACACATCATAGTTCTGACTATCTCATCCTGTCCTGTTTTTTGTACATATTACATCCTCCTATCAAGCGGTTGTCTAACATCAAAGTTCAGTTAGTCTGTATCACTCATCAATTTGTTCTGAAGAACTAAAATTTTATTCCTTTTTCTTGTCGGCTTGACTTGACATGGCACAGAGAAAGAGGAAGGAACACAGAATGGCAGGGGATGGTGTTAGTACTCAGGACGCATGGAAATGGAAGCGGAAGAAATATGCAGATTCTGCTAGTACTGATGGTGCAATAGAAGGTCAAAGTCCACCGGAAAATTGTACAAACACGGTATCCCGTGCTACACCAGCTGCAAAGAAATCCAAATAGAAACTAATAGCTGCCACCAAACAAGCAGCGACAGCCCTAGTTGTTGCAACACCTTCCACAGTACCAACAGCTGCAC
Source organism: Thinopyrum elongatum (assembly GCA_011799875.1). Taxonomy (NCBI): domain Eukaryota; kingdom Viridiplantae; phylum Streptophyta; class Magnoliopsida; order Poales; family Poaceae; genus Thinopyrum; species Thinopyrum elongatum. Next base: position 544,643,761 of record CM022303.1, read on the forward strand.
GAGTTACTCGTTTGTCAACTCAGCTAGCGGCAAGTTCCCAAGCTCCCTTGCCTCCTGACACTACTTCTGAAGCACTCTTGACACAAGACGAGTTGGCAAGATCAGATGAACCTTGTGAGCTTCAACATCAAGAAGGTAGTTGCTGGAGTCAAGTTATAGTTGCATGCTTCTTTATATGTAGTCTCACAGTTTGATGTACACTAACACTTCCTATGTTCGTTGTTGGACTAGCACCTAGGCACAAGAGGAAACAGACATCAGGGATAATGCTCGATAGGTTAACTAAATCTAGAGGAGGAAGATTGGAGATCCATTTTGAGGTAGGTTTAAAAAGGCCACGTGATGCTACAGAGTCAGCCAAGTTAGTATCAGAGGCAGCGGTTGCCGTTAGGTGTCATGCACGTATCCTCCCAACATGGATTCAGTACAGGAATGACAAAGACGAACCCCAGTTCAACACCTTCCTCGACCATTTATTTGTAAGTATGGTTATGTATGGAAATTAGTAATATCGTCTTGCTCTGTCCCATACTTTCTAGGTTGCTGGTAATGAGACTCCCATAATTTTCAACAGATGAGGTTCAAGTTGGATAGCCAAGATGATGCAACCAGACAAGCATGCACCCATGTTTTCAAGTCTGCTCTGCGACAGTATCGGTATAACTTGAGGAAAACTCACTTTGAAGGCAAGGCTAACAGTGAACTTGCCCAAACATCTCCAGTGGAAAATATATCGGATGAAGACTGGAGAGGCCTCGTTAAACACTGGTCTGATCTAAAGTATCAAGTACGTTATATATATGTGATCAGATCACATGTTGAACTCCTATTTATGCATGTGCCTCACAAATCTATCTTCTTGTAGGTGAACTGTTCAAAGAACAAGGCCAACCGTACGAAAGTGAAATTCCAACAGACGACAGGATCTCGTAGCTATATTGCACACTGCGAGGCTCTTGTAATTAGCTGTTGTTTCACTCTTTTCGCCGTGCCATATTATCAGATCTATATTGACTTGTTCCAAATGCAGAGGAAAGCCCACAAGGACCAAAAAGTACCTGAACCAAATGTTGTGGAAATCTTCAAGGACTGTCACACCAGCAAGACGAAGGGCATGACTACACCAGTCAAAGACGCTGTTGTAAGTCCTTAATCCTCATGCCTTTTAACTACTACTTACTCTGACTTGTTCATTGAACTGCACGGTTTGCAGCCAATGTCTATTACTCTTTTCAATTTTATACACAATTGTCTTAGCGTATCATTGCACCTTACAAGGTTTAAAAGAGAGGAGTGATGTTCCTTTGATCTTGATCTGTAATCTAGTTCCATGCTAGACTTGTCTACACAATGTTACAATTGCCTATTTGTCTGTTCTCAGTTGTTTTGTGATATGAATGATGTCATACTATGCTTACCATATTATAAATTTTGTCTCTTTATCCTTATCTGTTAATACAATGTGAAGAAATAGACAATACATTAGCCATGGTACATGGTCATATGTTTGGAACCTGGTTTTATTATGTACTTTGCAGTAAAATACAACTAATATTTAACACGGGTTCACCAGAATAAGTTCTGTATATAAACCAAAGCTATTTTGTTTGGTTTTGCTGCCTCCTTAATATCTTCTGTTCTGGTACTACTAATGTAAAAACTAAGCTTTTCAGAAAGCTATGGAACAAATGGTGGAACCACCACCTTCTGAAGGTGATGAGGCAACTATAACCGCAATGTCACCTCTTGCTGCAGTGGGTCAGTACCTGTCCACTAACAGTGCCAAAAGCATGTTCCTACATAATACTGGGTTGGTTGTTAAGGCAATCTCGTCCAAACTGCCTCATGATCAAGATATGCAAGCTCAAAACAATGTTATATCTTCGCTCCAGACACAAGTCCATTCCCTAACAGAGACCCTTTGTGAAACAAGGACAGCCATTGTTCGATGTCGTCAAGATATGCATGGTTTTGAAACCAGACTATCAGACATTTGCTATGTTGTTCAGGAGCCTAGGAGAAATGAAGGCGAAGGTTATGGTGCTCCATCAGACAGTACAGCATGAAAACGTAACAGTCAGGTCAAATGAACTGAGCTTCTGAACTTCTGGTGGTGCATTTATCTGATAGACTGTTAACTTTTATGCCAACCTTCCTTTTGTTTTATGGTTGTAATTTGTTTTGTTACGATACAAAATTTGTTCTTAACGTGCAACGACCGGCTCAAGAAAACAGCAAGCCATTTTTGTATAGTGTAGGGTGTTCCCTATATTTGCGCTGGTGGCGAACTTTCATGCCCAGTGGATGTAATCTGTGCAATCGCCTTAATAGCCTAGCATTCGTTTCTGGCTTATTTATTTCCCTAGTCTTCTTTTTCCTTGGTTTGCTAGTGGCCGCAATAATCATGGGCCATATACGGACCGTGGTAACCTTGAGCCTGCTACGGTCCGTAGGATCCATGGGCCTCCTACGGGCCGTTGGATAAATGGGCCTCCAACGGGCCGTAGAATCAGTGGGCCTTGGGCCGTCAGATAAATGGGCCCACAGGGGCCGTAAACGGGGGTAATTGTATCGGGCCATGATACGTCTCCAACGTACCTATAATTTATGAAGTATTCATGCTGCTATATTATCATTCTTGGATGTTTTATAATCATTTTATAGCAACTTTATATCATTTTTTGGGACTAACTTATTGACATAGTGCCAAGCGCCAGTTGCTGTTTTTTGCTTGTTTTTTACATCGCAGAAAATCAATACCAAACGGAGTCCAAACATAGCGAAACTTTTTGTGGATTTTTTATGGACCAGAAGACATCCAATGGGCCAGAGCAGCACCTGGGGGGTGCCCCGAGGGGGGCACAACCCACCAGGGCGCGCCTGGGCCCCCAGGCATGCCCCGGTGGGTTGTGCCCACCTCGGTGGTCTCCCGCACCGCCTCTTTGCCCTATAAATTGCCAAATATTCCAAAAACCCTCGAGAAGACCCTAGATCAGAAGTTCCACCGCCGCAAGCCTCTATAGCCACGAAAAACCAATCTAGACCCCGTTCCGGCACCCTGCCGGAGGGGGAAATCATCACCGATGGCCATCTTCATCATCCCGACGGCCACCATGATGAAGAAGAATTCAATAAAATGTTTGGCATAAATGATGAGCATGATTGCAATGTTGTTAGTATGAATTTTGTGAATATCCATGATGCTAATGATATGCAAAGCCATAAGCTTGGGGATGCTATGTTTGATGAAGATGATATTTTTAGTCCCCTAAGTTTTGATGAGAATATTAACTATGATGAAAGCATGCCTCCTATTTATGATGATTATGGTGATGACATGTATGCTATAAAGAGTAATGATATCCATGAAACTTTTCATCATGATTTTAATGCTCAATATGATTATGCCAATCAAGGATCACATGATAGCTATTTTGTTGAGTTTGCTCCCACTACTATTCATGATAATAAATTTTCTTATGTGGTGAGTAAGAAAATTTCTATGCTTATGCATCATTGAAAGAGTGCTTTATGTGATAGCTATATTGTTTAATTCATTCATGATGCTACTGAAAATTATTATGAGAGAGGGACATATGCTTTTACATATTTCAATAATATCAAGTTTCCCCTCTTTATGTTGAAAATCTTGAAGTTTTGCTTGTTTTGCTTTCCTATGCTAGTTGATTCTTGCTCCCATAAATTGTTTGCTCACAAAATCCCTATGCATAGGAAGTGGGTTAGACTTAAATGTGTTTGTCATGTAATTCATGATGCTCTTGTTATGTTTCAATTCTTATCTTTTATGCGAGCACCATTGAAATCATCATGCCTAGCTAAAAGGCATTAAAGAAAAGCGCTTGTTGGAAGACAACCCAACACTTTTACCTACTGTTTTTGTGTGTTCACATGTTTAGGCTACTGTAGTGATCTTGTTTTATAGCTTTTGTTTCAATAAAGTGCCAAGTAAAGCCTTTGGGATAGTGTGGATGATAGTTGACTTGATTCTGTGCAAAAACAGAAACTTTTGCGTCCAGTGCAGAAATTCCTGTCTTTACTGGAACGCGGAAAAATTCTGAATTTTTTACAGGTGATATATATACAAATTATCTATGTTTTCCTAATTTTTCAGAATTTTTGGAGTAGCATAAGTATGGTTGGAGTACAGATTACTACAGACTGTTCTGTTTTTGACAGATTCTGTTTCCAATGCATAGTTTGCTTGTTTTCTAGTTTCTATGGCTTATATTGCTCAAAATAAATTGTGGAAATGATATGCTACAGTAGTAATTGTGTGGAAACTATTATGAATCTTGTCTTTGACAGTACCAAAGTGAAATGGTTTGCTCTTTATCATACTAAACTATATCACGAAGTTCCGTTAAGTTTTGTGTGAATGAAGTTTTCAAGTTTTGGGTGAGATGTCGACATGAGGAGAATAAGGAGTGACAAGACCCTAAGATTGGGGATTCCCAAGGCACCCCCAAGGCAATATTCAAGGAATATCCAAGCAACTAAGCTTGGGAATGCCCCGGAAGGCATCGCCTCTTTCGTCTTCAACATTATCGGTAACCTCACTTGGAGCTATATTTTTATTCGTCACATGTTATGTGTTTTGCTTGGAGCATAATTTTATTTTATTAGGATTTTCTTGATGTTATTTAGAATAATGTTTTGCATCTTTTATTTCAATAAAAGTGGCAAGGATAGCCATCACCATGCTTATTTTGCAAGTATATGTGTTGATGTTTCAAAACAGAAAGTTTATCGATGTTGCAAAAATTCCCGAGAAAAGTCAGAATGTGATAAAATGTTGAAACTTTTTGCAAAATAAGATCTGATAAATTTTCTAGTGTGGTAAATTTTCATAATTTTTGGAGTTAAAGAAGTATTGATACTCTTGCATTCTTTACAGACTGTACTGTTTTGGCAGATTGCTGTTATGTTTGCATTGTTTGCATATGTTTGCTTGTTTAATGATTCTATTTCAGGATAGGAGTATTAAATATGCAGAGGCATTTAGTATGCAATGTTGAATAATAATTTTTGTGATTTTCTACAGTAGAGAATGATAAGGTTTTTGCATTGGTTTATACTAACTTATCTCACGAGTTCTTGTTGAGTTTTGTGTGTATGAAGTTTTTAAGATTTAGGGAAACCGTGATATAAAAGGAATTAAGGAGACACAAAAGCTCAAGATTGGGGATGCCCAAGGCACCCCAAGATAATATATCAAGAAGTCTCAAGCATCTAAGCTTGGGGATGCCCCGGTAGGCATCCCACCTTTCTTCATCAACAATTATCGGTTAGTATCGGTTGAGCCTAAGTTTTTGCTTCTTCACTTGAGTTGTGCTATTCTTGGAATGTCATTTTGTTTTGTTTAACTTCCTGTTTTAATAAAATACTTAGATCTGAAAGTTTTTAAATAAGAGAGAGTCCTCAATTAGCTACCCCTTTACTTAACTACTCGCTTGATCTTCACTTATATCTTTTTGTAGTAGTTTGTCATTCACTCTTGTGCTTCACTTATATCCTATGAGTAAATTGTTGAATGAATTGAATATCATGAAGTTGAAATTATATGTTCATATCATGCCTAGTGGTAGCTTCACATTGGTTTAGAAAGTGAAATCTTTTGAAGCTTGACAATCACAATATTGGTCATACAAGCAATTCATGAATTATTACTATAAGGAAGAGAACTTTCACATGCAAATACACTATCTTGGAAATCTTTTGTGATTGTGAGCCCCCATCAAAATATTATATGCCAAAATTGTTGACGTTGGACAAGGAAGACAACGTAATGATTTATGTTTGTTCATATTCACATAGAAGTTATATTGTCATAGATCCTTCAGCATGTGGTGCTTGCCCCCCATCTTTGCTAGCCAAAAATTCCGCACCAAGTAGAGATACTACTTGTGCATCCAAAAACCCTTAAACCCAAATCTTATTTTCAAGAGTCCACCATACCTACCTAAGGATTGAGTAAGATCCTTCAAGTAAGTTGTCATCGGTGCAATAAGGCAATAAAAATTGCTTCTAAAAGTGTTTGATCATTTAGTGTAAGAGAAAATTGAGCGTTGTACGAACTTGTGATGGCAAAGAATAAAAGCGACAGACTGCATAATAAAGGTTGCTATCATAAGGGGAAATATAACGTGATGTTCTTTTGCACTAAGGGATTGAGCATACAAACAAAAAGCGCATGGCAACCTCTGCTTCCCTCTGTGAAGGGCCTACCTTTTACTTTTATGTATTTACTTTCATGCAAGAGTCAAAGTTTTTCTCTCTATTCCTTTTTATTTTTCTCTTTTGGCAAGCATCATGTGGTGAGGAAAGATCTAGGCACATATATCCAGTTGGATATGGGTTGCATGAGTTATTATTGTTTACATCACCCTTGAGGTGAATACGTTGGGAGGCAAAATTATAAGCCCCTATCTTTCTATGTGTCCAGTTGAAACGTTTTGCTCATGTGTATGCGGTGAGTGTTAGCAATTATAGAAGACTATATGATGGTTGAGTATGTGGAGCTCTTACTTAGACTTTGTTGAATAAGTTGAATTGCAATTGTTTGGTGACTAAGAATATAGGTTGTTGAGTTTCAAGAGAATTCATTGTTTGAACCTTAACATGTGAATTGGTTGCTACTTTGTCATGATGAGTTTTATGAGAAAGAGTTGATGTTAGGATTCTAGGGAAAGTGATTGAAATTATCATTGATCAAACTTATGCACTTTGCTAGCATTCACACTTCATAAATTATTTCTTTTATCATTTACCTACTCGAGGACGAGTAGGAATTAAGCTTGGGGATGCTGATACGTCTCCAACGTATCTATAATTTATGAAGTATTCATGCTGCTATATTATCATTCTTGGATGTTTTACAATCATTTTATAGCAAATTTATATCATTTTTTGGGACTAACTTATTGACATAGTGCCCAGTGCCAGTTGCTGTTTTTTGCTTGTTTTTTACATCGCAGAAAATCAATACTAAACGGAGTCCAAACGCAGCGAAACTTTTTGTGGATTTTTTATGGACCAGAAGACATCCAATGGGCCAGAGCAGCACCTGGGGGGTGCCCCAAGGGGGGCACAACCCACCAGGGCGTGCCTGGGCCCCCAGGCACGCCTCGATGGGTTGTGCCCACCTTGGTGGCCTCCCGCACCGCCTCTTCGCCCTATAAATTGCCAAATATTCCAAAAACCCTCGAGAAGACCCTAGATTAGAAGTTCCGCCGCTGCAAGCCTCTGTAGCCATGAAAAACTAATCTAGACCCCGTTCCAGCACCCTGCCGGAGGGGGAAATCATCACCGGTGGCCATCTTCATCATCCCAGCGGCCACCACGATGAGGAGGGAGTAGTCCACCCTCGGGGCTGAGGGTTTGTACCAGTAGCTATGTGTTTAATCTCTCTCTCTCTTGTGTTCTTGAGATGCACAATCTTGATGTATCGCGGGCTTTGTTAATATAGTCGGATCATACAGTGTTTTCCCCTCTCTATCTTGTTGTGATGAATTGAGTTTTCCCTTTGAGATTTCGTTTTATCGGATTGAATAGTTTTATGGATTTGAGAGCACTTGATATATGTCTTGCATATGAATACCCGTGGTGACAATGGGGTATTATATTGATTCACTTGATATATGTTTTGGCACTCAACTCGTAGATTCCCGAGGTGACATTGGGGTAATCTATGCATAGGGGTTGATGCACGTTCTTGTCTTTGTTTCTCTGGTAGAAATCTTGGGGCACTCTTTGAGGTTCTTTGTGTTGGATTGAACATTATGAATCTGAATTTGCTTTGGTGTTATTTTAGTACGAACTCTTGGATAGATCGATCGGAAAGAATAGCTTTGAGGTGGTTTCGTACCCTACAAACAATTTATTCTGATGTTCTCCGCTAGATAGGAACTTTGGAGTGATTATTCATTGCACGTTGAGGGATGGTTATATGATCCAATTATATTAGCATTGTTGAGAGATTGCACTAGCGAAAGTACGGACCCTAGGCCTTGTTTTCAAGCATTGCAATACCGTTTGTGCTCATTTTTGTCACTTGCTACCTTGCTGTTTTTATTTATTCAGATTATAAAAATATATTTCTACCATCCATATTACACTTTTATCACCATCTCTTTGCCGAACTAGCGCACCTATACAATTTGCCATTGTATTGAGTGTGTTGGGGACACAAGAGATTTCTTGTATTTGGTTGCAGGGTTGTTTGAGAGAGACCTGTAGGAGATATGCCCTAGAGGCAATAATAAATGTTATTATTTATCTCCGTGTTCATAATTAGGTTTATGTTCCATGCTATAACTGCTGTGGTTCCCGAGCCCGTATATCCATAAAGGCTCTGGGGAAAACCCATGTGCACGTGTGGAATAATAAACGGTAAAATGTATTCCTAGTCATGCCTCTAAGACTAGCTCAGGTGTTGCATGATGATTATGTTTTCCCAATCATAGGCATGTCTATGCCAGCAACTTTGAGGGCACAAATGTTAGAAGAACATTTGTGTTGAATCGACCCGATTGATGTTATGCTATGAGATACATTCGTCACAAGTTTATGGTTAATAACACAGAGATGGTTAATGTTTGCATGATTCCTCAGACCATGAGAGTATCGAGTTTCTTCATGCTTGATTCATGAACTTTGGGGTTTGTTAAACGTCATCCATAAATGGATGGCTATTACGGCGGCTTACGGGTTCATGGGAAAGTATGTCAAGTAACTTGATAGCTCAAGATTGGGATTTGCTCCTCCGACGATGGAGAGATATCTCTGGGCCCTCTCGGTGTTACGGTATCCATCATCGTCTGGCCAGACACTATGTGATTTGATCACGGGGATGCCGGAACACGGTAACGAGAAAAGAGAACAATACCGGTAACGAGGTAACTAGCATAGTGGACAAGTTGTTGATCCACGGGAATGCCTACATGTCTCACCTCGGGTATTTGTAACATATCGCGAAGCAACAGGAATAGCACACGGCAACTGGAGGTTCACTCGAATATTCATTCGTGTGGGTATAGGGGTCAATATGGGTGTCCACGGCTCCGATGTTGATCATTGATCGGAAGGGGTTCCGTGTCATGTCTATACTTCACCGAACCTATAGGGTCACACGCTTAAGGGTCATCTATCTGCTGAATACTAGACAGGAAGTCTGAGAGAAAATCACCGAAAAAGTTTCGGACACCGAAAAGTTTCGGACAGCGGAAAAGTTCCGCAGAGAGAGGTCACCGGATGAGTTCCGGTGAAACTGAAAAGTTGTTTCAGGGGATACCATTAAGTCAAAATGGTTTCGGCACATGCCTGATAATTCTTGGAGGATGCCAGAATCATTCTGGAAACTTCTGGGAATTTTCTGGAAGAAAAACCGAAAATGTTCCGGGGCTGCCGGAACCGCTTCAGATGCTTTTCGCAGATGAAATCACTAAACTGGAATTGTTCCAGAACGCGTTGAAAATTATTTTAGTGGGTACTGGAAATGTTCTAAGCCCACATAAATATTTTCAGTTTGAACGGACGCTGAAAAATGTCGTCGTGAATAGTGAAAGTGCTTTTTGGGTGGCTTCTTGGAGAAGCCACCTTGAGGGTCCTTTGGTATTTTTCCCCTTGGCTTCTTGGAGAAGCCACCCTTGGGCTTGGCCTATAAATAGGGGTGGAGGGGGCTGCCTAAAGACTCACTCCTTCTCACATACAAGTGCCATGCAATGATCTGGCTTCTCTCTCCCTCCCACGAAAAGAGTTTCGTAGAGCCGAAAGGCTGTCTGGGTTCCGGTGGGAACTAGTTCTGGACGGCGAAGCCCTGCCGGATAGTTGACACCGTATGTGTGCAACTCTGTAGAGAGGTCGTAGTTTCGATCTTAGTGCCCGAGGGGCTGTTTGTGAGTGCCTCCCGAAGGGCTGTCCAAGTGACGGTCCGAGTTCTGTGAGTCCTCCCGAAGGGCTGTCCGAGTGACCGTTCGAGTTTCGAAGGTCCTCCCGAAGGGCTGTCCGCGACACCGTCCGGGGGACTGTTTGACCGCCTCCCGGAGGGCTGTCCGAAGGGAAGACGAGGGTATACATCCTCGCGGTTGGGAGGTCGTAAATCCTAGCTGCGGGGATCTGCACCACCGATCGTCATCGACTCTACTTTCGCTGCGCTACGAGTCGGTAACGAAAATGATCAAACCTTGTATGCAGTCTCCATAGTGGTCCTGGGCTGGTGCGTAGGTCGGAAAATTTTTGTTTTCTGCTGCGTTACCCTACAGTGGCATCATGAGCCGTGCTATGCGTAGATGCAGGTTGCGATCTAGAATACATAGAGATGTATGGGTGTTGCACAATATAATTAGGTAGTAGATGAGTTCTATTACTGAAAATTATTTGTGCGGGTAGCAGATGAAATCTGTTACCCGATGTTCTTGTTGCTTCCCTAGAATTTGCGTATTTCTGATCTTGATAACAGTATGGTGGAGTTTCAAAGTTCTGGCAATCCGCGATCCTGATTGATCAACGAAGTGCTAACAGTTCATTGAATTCCACCGTAGTTAAAAGGAAAGATGAAATTTCGCAGACAAAAGGGCAATGCAGATATGATCTGCACGGGGGTCACGCGTATGACAAAGTTTAGTATGGGGCTCGAGATTTTATTATCTCGGTTTTCATACACCCTGGAAAGTTAATCTAGCGACTTGAATTATCATACTTGATGATGGACGTTGGTAGTTTCGGTTTGTTTCGAAACCTTAGAAGCCACGTAAAAACAAGTTTTTGCATGAACCGATTAGAGGCGTCTAACTTGGTTTTGCAGGAGGGTTTGCATGTGCATATGATGTGGTATAGGAGTGCTCATATTTAATTTGATTATGTATGAGATGACTATATGATGTAAATTGATTAACATGACCTGTGTGTCATGATTCGGCATGATGGCTGGAGCCATATGATTGCACTTTAAATAACCTGCGTGTCAAACTTGTTGTAATGCATTATTTTATTAGCTATAGAGATAGCAATATTATCTGGTGCATCGACAAGGTGGTGGCAATCTTCGCAAAGGTGAACACCGACGCGAATGCCGAAGACGAAGAAATACAAGACTTCTCCGTCAGAAAGGGCTATACCATATCATGCTATTATGAATTGCCTGAGATGTTTATCCCTTATGTTGCACCCTTCTTGATTGCGCGGTAGTCGCTTTTATTAGGGTCATCTCTCACAAAATATCAAGTAGTTAGTGTTCTCCCAAGTGTAGCACCGTCACGGCACCTAACTTTTCGGGGCATCACATGGACACATGGGTGCGAACGATTAGGGAAGTGTGAGGCGGGTGAGTTGAGACCTCGCAGCAAGATCACTTGGTTGTCTTGACGTTCTGGAGGAGCGTCCTGAGCTCGGAACACGCCCATCGAAAGATGAACAAGAGTCACATAGAGATGTGATTGGCAAGTTGGCCTATCGATTGCAATTCTCGTCACTTGAGATGGACACATCCTTGGCGTTGAATTGTAATATGGATCTTGAATCACTCACAATCAATTATGAGAGATATTGATTTGAGTGGGAGCGCACTATTGAATTAACTTGTTTAATTCTCAGTGCAATTAATTTTGAACACTGTCTAAGTGTGGTTTGCTAATAGTTGTAGAATAATGGCTCGCGTTTCCACCTTCCCTATTAAAATTGAATAGCTGTTAAATATCTGGTTAAAACTTTACGGTTGGTAACGTAATGTGAGGATTGTCCTCAAGAGTGCCAAGAAGGACTTTGTCCTATCGCATACTTTCGGTATTCTCTCGCTTATGCTATGGATCATGTGACTCTCGTCCTTCGATCCAAAAGCTAGAATTCCATTTTTAGTCAAGTGCAATATGTTTGCGTCCATGAGACCCGAACTTCGAAAGTTTGGATAGTTATGTGATATTCATGGAATCTGAAAATCATTTTCAGAGACAGACAAAGGCTAAAAGATATGAGATATCCAAAGCAATGTTTGTTTGCAAACTATTAGTAAAGGAGTTTACTATGCATTAGACTAATAAGAGAGGGATCCAGTAGAACGCCTGTCATATGATGAAAGGTGAATAAAACAAACAACTTAAAGAGAATGGAAGTGTCCGAAGGGTGTTGGTGAAACTTTCACGCCTAGGAAGTCCGGGGCTAACGCCACTCTTAAGTTGGATGCTTCTTCTGAGAGTAGGAGAAATACTGAAAGTTAAACTGTTAGAAGTATGAAGGCAAAAAGAAAGAAGACTGGAATATCCAGCTCATGTATGAATGTCATACAAGTTTTTGATGTATAGAAGGCTGGTAAAAGATATAGTTCTTGGGAATTATGGTTAAACATGTTAATCACTAATTCTTGGGTATTGTGAGACAATCACAAAGATACCCGCTCGATTGCATTCTGTTGCAATTCGATGTAAGAACTACTATGGCCTAAAAGACTAGCCAGAAATGAGGTTTAGGTATACACAGGGAACATAGTAAATGTTACTATACCTTCCATCGGTGTATTACCGTCTGTATTTATTTTTATAATTCGTTTGGAGTTTCACAAACTCTAGCCCATTGCATAAGGTATCTTGAAAGAAGGTTGTTTATAAGAGAACTTTTGATGTTCGATGTTATGAATAACATAAGGGCCATACTTTCATTATGAATGAGATGTATGTTATGAATATTGATAATAATACATTACCTCTGGGTTTACTTTCATAATTCATTTTAGAGTTTCATACACTCTAGCTCGTTGCACAATGTTTGTTGCAAAAGAGTTGTTCATAAAAACAACAATTGTTGTTCAGTATTATGAATAACATGAAGTGCCATGCTTCCATCCTAGATGGGACGTATGTTATGAATATTGATGGTAATATGATACATCCATAACACTGACGCTAAATGTCATAAGACTAAAAGAATACCACACAAGTGTGGCACTGCATTTGGTCACATTGGAGAAACCCGCATGGAAAATTCCATTATGATGGATTTTGAAGTCGTTTGATTTTGAATCACCTGACACTTGCAACTTTCCTCCGAAAAGTAAAGTGACTGAAATACCGTTCACAGGCCATAAGGAACAAGCAAAGAACTTATTGGTGATCATACATTTTGATATATGTAGTCCGATAAATGTTGTTGCAAGTAGTGGATTTATCTATCTTCAGAAATGACTCAAGTAGATATATGGATATTTACTTGATGAGACGTAAGTCTGGATCTTTTGAAATCATTTGAAAGGTTTTCAAAATGAAGTAGAAGTTATTGTAACAAGAAAATTATGTTTCTACAATTCGATTGCAGAAAGAAATATTTGAGTTACAAGTTTAGCGAATGTCTGATGAGTTGTGAAAAGAGTTTCATAACTTACACCTCCCGGAACACCACTGTGAGTGGAAAGTCCGTGAAGATGTAATCGAACCATTTATGACATGGTAAGATCAAAGATGACATGAATAAATTTGCCATTATCCCTTTTAAGGTGATGCTTTAGAGACTGCGGCTTTTACACTGAAAAGGGCTCCATCGGGTCTGTTGAAATGACACCATGGTATGGTATGCCCAACCATGTCATATCTTTTCTTAACATTTGGAATATGGGGCTTGTGTAAAAGGTTACAAACCTATTTCAAATCAGGCAAGTGCTACTTTGTAGGTTATCCCAAGTAATTGGGTATTCCTCCCTCACTATACCGAGGCAAATAGGTTTGCCACAAAGAACGGTATGCTTTTTGAAGAAAATGGTTCTTTCAAAAGGTGAGTGGGAGAATAGTGCAACTCGACAAGATAAACAGTATCTTCGTCATCAGGTCAAAGGAAAGAGACCTTGGAAGCAATTCCAGAGTTTCCTACTGCGACTGATACGGAAGTCTCTACAATAAAATGTATGGACTTCGGTCGAACTTGCAGCTGAACCACGTAGGCAAGGCTCGTGCAAACCTCTCAGGTGCGCAAATGAGATATTGTTGTTAGACAACAGTATACCTACGATACACAAGGAAGCGTTGATGGGCCCTGACTCCGGAATTGGCTAAATGCCAATACAATCCGAGATAGTTTCCATATAAGTGATTCAAGAGTAAAACCTTGATACACCTTTCGGAAGACTTAGAGTCCGACGAATATTTATGGAACTATAACTGATACGAATAAAAATGTTTTATCCAGAAAGCTCGACTTGTTGCAATATACAAGTTCAAGGAGTTGACTACGATGAGGTTGCTTCACCGTAGCGATGCTTAAAGTCGGTTCGGGTTGAACTAGCAATTAATACATATTTCATATCATGAGATATAAAACAATGGATGACAAAAGGATTTCCACCTGATGGAAATGAAACCAAGGACTTGCATGTGTTACAGTCCAAGGTATTTTGTCAATCCAGAGGATGCTAGTAAGTATGCAAACTTCAGAGTTCCAGCAATGGACAGAAGAGAGCAAAATGGAGTTGGAATCTTTGTGTTTTGATGAAATGGTTAAAAGGGTTTTGACTTCATCAATGGGTAACGAAGATGCTTGTGATTCAAGAAAGTAAGTGGGAGCATAATAATATTTCTAAAAACGTTGTGTGCTTGACACATTGTTAATTGGAATTAAATTTCTTGACACGAATTAGGACTTCATTTAAAAAGGGTTTTTTTTTGATGAAGTGCTTGGGCTAAATAGCCTTAATATTAGGCATGATGATCTATGGAGATAGATTTACCTGATGGGGCTGAGCAAAGATACATATTGACAAAATGCTAAAACCTTTTAGCATTAAAAACCGTCAAGGAGTGATTCTTGCCGAAGTCACATGGAAAGAGTTTTTGCAAGACTCGGTGTCCCAAAACACTGATGAGCAAAATACATGATGGAGATTCCACACACTCTTGTGTTTGGATTAATCATGTATTCCATGGTATGTAAAAACAACCAGATATGTCCAATACTCCAAAGTTGTTGCGAGTATAAATACCAAGGTGATCAAAAGTTCTGATCATGGGACAACAGTGAAAAAGGGTCATTGAGTACTATAGTAGCACTGATGACATGTTTTCTCGCAAGCGGAGATCATGAAGATTTCGTTGTAAAAGGTTACATCGATACAGTCTTCATCCATGCTCCAAGCGATTTTTGATTTAATTTGAGGGTTTTGTGTAAAACACAATATGGTGGCACGGTAGTTGGAAATTGTTCCAAACAAGTTACTGTGGCGAATTCTATAACAGAGGCGAAGTATGTTGCCGCTTTTAAAAGCGAGAAAGAAGATGTTGAATCATATAGTTCATTCATGAACTTAGTATGGTTCCAAGATGGCTTTTGTCAATGGGACACTACTGTAGGTAGTTGCTCCGTAACTCAGTCTGAGGAATCCAGGTTCGACCTGTGATTCACATACATACAAAGCCAAGTCCACACAAAATATGAATTTTGTGAAAGCGTGAAAATGTGAGGATATGCAAAGATACACACGGAGCTGAAGTCGTCAGATCCGTTGGACATCAGGCTATACCACAAGCGAAGCATATTTACACCAGTGTGCCACAGGTGTAAAGTGCATTAGCATTAACTAGATTATTGACTCTAGTGCAAGTGGGAGTCTGTAGGAGATATGCCCTAGAGGCAATAATAAATGTTATTATTTATCTCCGTGTTCATAATTAGGTTTATGTTCCATGCTATAACTGCTGTGGTTCCCGAGCCCGTATATCCATAAAGGCTCTGGGGAAAACCCATGTGCACGTGTGGAATAATAAACGGTAAAATGTATTCCTAGTCATGCCTCTAAGACTAGCTCAGGTGTTGCATGATGATTATGTTTTCCCAATCATAGGCATGTCTATGCCAGCAACTTTGAGGGCACAAATGTTAGAAGAACATTTGTGTTGAATCGACCCGATTGATGTTATGCTATGAGATACATTCGTCACAAGTTTATGGTTAATAACACAGAGATGGTTAATGTTTGCATGATTCCTCAGAGCATGAGAGTATCGAGTTTCTTCATGCTTGATTCATGAACTTTGGGGTTTGTTAAACGTCATCCGTAAATGGATGGCTATTACGGCGGCTTACGGGTTCATGGGAAAGTATGTCAAGTAACTTGATAGCTCAAGATTGGGATTTGCTCCTCCGACGATGGAGAGATATCTCTGGGCCCTCTCGGTGTTACGGTATCCATCATCGTCTGGCCAGACACTATGTGATTTGATCACGGGGATGCTGGAACACGGTAACGAGAAAAGAGAACAATACCGGTAACGAGGTAACTAGCATAGTGGACAAGTTGTTGATCCACGGGAATGCCTACATGTCTCACCTCGGGTATTTGTAACATATCGCGAAGCAACAGGAATAGCACACGGCAACTGGAGGTTCACTCGAATATTCATTCGTGTGGGTATAGGGGTCAATATGGGTGTCCACGGCTCCGATGTTGATCATTGATCGGAAGGGGTTCCGTGTCATGTCTATACTTCATCGAACCTATAGGGTCACACGCTTAAGGGTCATCTATCTGCTGAATACTAGACAGGGAGTCTGAGAGAAAATCACCGAAAAAGTTTCGGACACCGAAAAGTTTCGGACAGCGGAAAAGTTCCGCAGAGAGAGGTCACCGGATGAGTTCCGGTGAAACTGAAAAGTTGTTTCAGGGGATACCATTAAGTCAAAATGGTTTCGGCACATGCCTGATAATTCTTGGAGGATGCCAGAATCATTCTGGAAACTTCTGGGAATTTTCTGGAAGAAAAACCGGAAATGTTCCGGGGCTGCCGGAACCGCTTCAGATGCTTTTCGCAGATGAAATCACTAAACTAGAATTGTTCCAGAACGCGTTGAAAATTATTTTAGTGGGTACTGGAAATGTACTAAGCCCACATAAATATTTTCAGTTTGAACGGACGCTGAAAAATGTCGTCGTGAATAGTGAAAGTGCTTTTTGGGTGGCTTCTTGGAGAAGCCACCTTGAGGGTCCTTTGGTATTTTTCCCCTTGGCTTCTTGGAGAAGCCACCCTTGGGCTTGGCCTATAAATAGGGGTGGAGGGGGCTGCCTAAAGACTCACTCCTTCTCACATACAAGTGCCATGCAATGATCTGGCTTCTCTCTCCCTCCCACGAAAAGAGTTTCGTAGAGCCGAAAGGCTGTCTGGGTTCCGGTAGGAACTAGTTCTGGACGGCGAAGCCCTGCCGGATAGTTGACACCGTATGTGTGCAACTCTGTAGAGAGGTCGTAGTTTCGATCTTAGTGCCCGAGGGGCTGTTCGTGAGTGCCTCCCGAAGGGCTGTCCAAGTGACGGTCCGAGTTCTGTGAGTCCTCCCGAAGGGCTGTCCGAGTGACCGTTCGAGTTTCGAAGGTCCTCCCGAAGGGCTGTCCGCGACACCGTCCGGGGGACTGTTTGACCGCCTCCCGGAGGGCTGTCCGAAGGGAAGACGAGGGTATACATCCTCGCGGTTGGGAGGTTGTAAATCCTAGCTGCGGGGATCTGCACCACCGATCGTCATCGACTCTACTTTCGCTGCGCTACGAGTCGGTAACGAAAATGATCAAACCTTGTATGCAGTCTCCATAGTGGTCCTGGGCTGGTGCGTAGGTCGGAAAATTTTTGTTTTCTGCTGCGTTACCCTACAAGACCATCTTCATCCTACGCCTCCCACGGATTGATAACCTTAGGTCATCCACTTGAGGGAAAATTGCTACTGTCCTACAAAACTCTGCGCTTGGAGGCCCAACACGAGTCTACAAGAATAAAGTTGCGTAGTAGACATCAGGCCAACACGGTAACGGGCCTTTAACAGGCCAGAAAGACAGCAAAGGCTTAATTCTTGCACAGGCATAACGGGTCGTTAATGGGCCAGAATATAGGATGGGCTGGAAATGGCGCAACGGGTTAACAGGCCACAAACGGGCCGATTCTAACCACGGGCCGAATTTGGCCCATTAGGGGAACAGGCCAGTAATGGGCCTGAAGTAATCGATGGCCGGAAAGGAGCCCAAGAATGTATGGGCCGTCAGTAGGCCGAAAGCTAACACGGGCTGGAAACGGCCCATGTGAATCATGGGCCGTTACTGGGCATAAAGAAATTTACTATTTATTATGGGCCAAAGTCACTGCGGCCCATTAAAGGGCCCAAAGATACGAAAGGCCTCGTATGGGCTGAAAGACATCATGGGCCATACATGGGCCAAAAATGAAACAGGCTGGTATTATACTGGACGGCCCACATGACGTTGTTGGGCCAATTTCGGGAACGCCATAACGGGCCGTGAGTTACCGGGACATAAAATGGGCTATATGAAAACAGACCGTTAACAGGCTTTTCATGGGCCGGCCCGCGAGCTTTTGACCAAGTCAAATGGCCCAGCCTTTGTAAGCTAAATGGGCCAGTGTTGGGACGTCACACGTGTCGACATATCATAGGCGCCTATCTGACCCAATGATGAGCTAACACGTGTTTCCTCCGACCAATGAGAATTTTACACGTGGAAAATCGCCATTGGTCGTCGCTGTTAATGGGTTACCGGATCCAAAACCAGACCTGATAGCTTAACGGCGACCCATTACGGTGGATGCCACGTGTCGGTTACCCTTGACGAAAGCACATCCATGACGCGTCATTTATCGTCATGGAAGTGACCACTTCCATGATGATAACTTTGGTGTTGTCATGGAACACTTCTACGACAGCACAGGTATGACTATCTTGATTCAGTCATAAAATTGTCATGGATGTACATGCATGACAGAAAATGTGACCTACTATGACAAACACGTATCATCACGGAAGTGTATTTTTTTTGTAGTGAATATGCATCCTAGTCAATGCCTTTATGAGTTTGATAATTATATTACAATGAAAATGTTATGAAACAATTGAAATATAATTCTGATATGATTGCTCGCTTGAGTGACTTGTTGTTTAGAATCTCCAATGATGTTAGAGGTGTAGGAAAACATGCCTCTATGGTTCAAACTCAACTAGAACAAGTTGCTAAATCTCAAAGAGAATTGCTTGATGAAATGAATAATAATATAAATGATTTTGCTGTTAGAGTAACAACTAGAGGAGGTAAAATGACTCAGGAACCACTTTATCCTGTAGGACACCCTAAAAGAATTGAACAAGACTCCCAAAGAATTAACACTGATGCCCCTAGTCCTTCTAAAAAGAAGAAGAAAAAGAAAAATGATAGGACTTTGCATGCTTCTAGTGAACCTGAGATAGAAAAAACCCCTGAAGATAATAATGATGTTTCTATTTCTGATGCTGAAACTCTATCTGGTAATGAACATTCACCTAGTGATAATGAAAAAGATAATGATGATGTTCATGAAGACACTCAACCAGACAATGATAAACAACCAGACAATGATGTTCAAATAGAACCATCTATTGATCTTGATAACCCATAATATAAAAATATAAGATATGATAATAGAGATTTTGTTGCTAGAAAACATGGAAGAGAAAGAGAACCATGGGTTCAAAAACCCATGCCCTTTCCACCTAAATCAACTAAGAAAAAGGATGATGAAGAATTTGAACGATTTGCCGAAGTGCTTAGGCCAGTCTTTTTGTGCACTCGCTTGACAAATATATTAAAGATGGCCCCTTATGCAAAATATATGAAAGACATCATCTCTAATAAAAGAAAGATACTTGAAGATGAAATCTCCACCATGCTTTCTAATTATTCTTTTAAGGATGGAGTACCTTAAAAACTTGGAGATCCGGGAATACCAACTATACCTTGCTCCATAAAAAGAAATTATGTCAAAACTACTTTGTGTGATTTAGGAGCTGGTGTTAGTGTTATGCCTTTCTCTTTATATAAAAGACTTAATTTGAATAAACTCACACGTACTAAAATATCTCTTCAAATGGCTGACAAATCAACAGCCATACCTATCGGCATTTGTGAGGATGTGCCCGTTGTTGTTGCAAATGTTACTATCTTAATTGACTTTGTTATACTTGAGATGCCCGAGGACGACAACATGTCGATTATCCTTGGTAGACCCTTCTTGAATACTACAGGGGCTGTTATTGATTGCAATAAAAGCAAGGTCACTTTTCATATCAATGGTAATGAACATACGGTGCACTTTCCAAAGAAACAATTCCAGGTGAATGGTATTAATGTTATTGAAGAATCTCTGACACTCGCTATTGGAATTTTTCAACTACCTCTACCTACTGCTAAAAAGAAATATTAAATGCTTATTGTTGGGGACATGAATATCCCCGTTGAGGTAACTTAGTGTTTTACGAAAGTTCTTCGGTTTTATGCTAATCGAAAGTAGTTGTTAATAAGACTTGATCAACCTTATTAATGGATCATTTTTGAGAGGTATGAAGTTAATGAATTTAGTAAGCACAACTTTCTGTTTCCAACGTTTGTTTTTTGTTTTTCTTAGTTAAATAAAATAAAATGCCATGTTTTGTCTGTTTTCTGAATTTCCCGTGCAATAAAAAATGACCCAAAAATAAAAGTTCTTAGAATGCCCTGAAAATTTAATACGTTTTTTTTTGAATATTTAAGAATTTTTTATGCAAATAACAACAAAGGGGGTGCACCAGGTGGGCACAACCCACCTGGGCGCACCAGCAGCCCCAGGCGCGCCCTGGTGGGCTGTGGTCCCCACGTTGGCCCCCTCACTTATCTCTTTAGCCCATGTCATCACCTACCTACAGAAAAAATCACCATTGCTCTATCCCTCTTTGTTCTTGCTCTCAAACCTGCGGATTTCGATCTCTTTGCTCGAAGCACCGTTTCCGAAATTGTTTTGGGGGATTGCTACTTGGTATGTGACTCCTCCATTGCTCCAATTAGTTTTCGCTTTAGTGGATTATATTTTGAATAATTAGCTACTCTTGGTGCTACTGTAGATGAGCTTGCATGTTGAATTCTTAGAGTTCTAAGTAGTTTGAATGCTCAATATAGCCTCTATGCATCCCTATGAGTAGTTGCTATCAATCTTGTGAAGTTTTGTTGACAAAACTTTTGTGACCCAATTTTTTTTTAGAAAATTGTACGCAAATATGATGAACTTCTTTGGAAGGAGTTCTTCGAGGCGGAGGTCCTCGGAGGCATCTTCTAATAGGGGCTCAACCCGTCAATCTTATGTTGAACCAAGTGCAAGTTCAATACGGGATGCCGCCACCAAATCATGCTTATGGCCACGCGACGATTTCATGGTGATGGCAGGTATTAAAGAAGAATTTGAGCAATATGTTCACAATGCCGAGCTTAGTCCCTACATTGAAGATATGTGCAACCAGTATATCAGTCTCATAGAATCATTTACTAAAGAGTTTAAATTTCATCCTCGTGAGTCTAGAGTTTCGTTTAAACTTTATGACCGTTCAATTACCATGTCTCTAGATGCGTTTAGTGGTGTGTGTAAAATTCCATTTTGGGGTTTGTTGGACGAACCACCAAGGTCTGAGTATGAGTTATTTTTAACTAGTCTTTGCTATGGTGAGAATAGAGGAGTGACGCAAGGTAGAATAAAAAGTATTCACTTCCCATCGATTCAATACTTTGAACTCTTTAATGGAAAATGCATCATAGGCAAACAAGACTGTAGTACACTCTGTGCTCCTGACTTGAGCCTTATACACACTGCTCTTACCGGTGTTAAATGTTATAACCTTGGAGCGATTGTTATACGCAGATTGCAACACAACGCTGGTAGTGGATATTTTTATGGTGGGATTTATGCTTCACGTTTAGCACAGGAGTTTGGTGTATCACTTTGGCCTAATGATCCCATCCTTCCCACTCAGTACTTAGAATTTGAGGCCATGAAGCGCCATAAGTTCCTTAAGGGTGAAATCAATGATTATACATATAGCCTATTGTTCAATAAAAATTTCATTGTGGACACCTTTTTGCCTGCGCCTGCTCTCTTTGATTATCACAGCAAGGGAAGATATTATGTTCTTGAGAGCAAGGCCCGCGCACACAACGTAGAGATTGTGGCTGCTCGGCAGGCTGTGGAGGCTGCACCAAGAGCCTCCGTGAGCTATCACTCCAATTATTACACAGGCTACAGACGATGATTACCAAGCTAGGCCAAAAGCCTAAGCTTGGGGGAGTACGTATTTCCACCAACATTACATTCATGTTCACACATTTCATTCTAGTTATCGGTGTTCATACTTTTTCATTGTATTATCCATGCTAGATTTATTTTCTCGCTTTCTTTGTAGCGATCCGACCTCAGATGGTCAAATCTCTGTGTTCAAGTGTCATCCCTGGATCGGTAATGCTGACACACATAGTACTCGAAGGATTTATAATAGAGTGCAATCACACACTTATTACATCGAATGTCTCAAAAGAGAACTTATTACAATAAATATGGCTTAAGGCCATCTAAATAAGATAACAGCGGAAGGCTTGGAAGATAAAGTGAGTCCATCAACTCCAACGGCATAGCCGAGTGCACGACAATGACCTAGCGCACCTTACTCTTCATCTGAAAAGTCTGCAACATGATATGTTGCAGCCCAAAACGGGTCAGCACATGGAATATGCTGGCAATATAACACAGTAGAGCAAGGAACAGATAAATGCTATCACTACATGCATATATGGCTGGTGGAAAAGCTCTAGGGTTATATTGTTTTGCGAAAAGCCAATTTTTCCCTACATCAAAGGAATATGTTTTATTTAACTATCATGGTGGTTGTTAAACATTGAGAAGGTAAATCCCCATCTCAATCCCAATTAAAAGTAATCATTAAACCCAACAAATTAATTTAGAGTGATGGGATCAAATCAATAATTCAAGTACCAGATACTCAAGATGTCCATAACCGGGGACACGGCTAACCATGATTAGTTTATACACTCTGCAGAGGTTTGCGCACTTTTCCCCACAAGACTCGATCTCCCCCGTTGGATTTCTCGCACTACATGGTGTTTGAGAAACGGATGACCGAGACACAATCTTTCAGAAACATTTACTCTTTACTCTGGGTAGACAGTTACACCTACTTTCCCCTACATCTGCTAGCCTACCACTGAAAGAGGTCATGCAACCTACTCAACTATGCTAGAGCCCATAATAGCTTGTGGCTGCACACGGAAGTTTCTAGCATGAATAATCTTATGATCCCTTTGAGCCTGGGTGGCGAACCAAAAAGACAACACTGGTATATCCCCTGGTGCCAGCAACCAATCCACCCAGATGTGTATTTAAGTAGCCACCTTAAGTTAACCATTAATTAACAATCTCACATCTGTCATGGATACACTCAAAACCCAATCCACGTCTACGAGCATAGCATGACAATATAAGCATAACGTAGAAGTAACTCCCAAGGGTTTGATAATAAAGGGCAATAGGTTCTACCTCATCATCTACTTCCCAATACCCACAAGTTAATCACATCCTAATCATGCAGTGTTTGAGGATTTAACTAATGCATAAAAACTGGGTAATGAAGGGATATGATCAAAGTGTTACTTGCCTTGCTGACGATCTGCAAACCCTAGAGACTCGTAGTAGCACGCTTCGCACTCCGGGAATTCTATCGCAAACAAACAATAGCATACATAAGCAATCAAGCATGGATGCAAGGGTAAAACTCAAATAAGAAGATCAAATCTGAAAGTTCAACTGAAGAGATTCGATCTGCAAAAAGAATCAAACGAATCGGAGCTATGGAACTGAAACTACGGTCAAAAGAACTTCGAAAACAAATCTGCTTGAAACCAAATTTTAAATTGTCAAAATCATGTTCAAGTTGATTAAACAGAAAGAGGGGTTCAAGACGAAGATTTTGGCGTTGGTTTCACTGGATTTGGACAAACGGTTTAGAAACGGCGAGGGTTTGAAGATTAGGGGCTAATCTGCGATAAAAATAATCGTGGATAGGTCCCTGGCCGAAAATAAACAGAAAAAGAAAAATCTATCGGACCAACGTCCGCTAACAGAGACGAACGGGCGAAAACGCTCATTAAAACGAACGAACGAACGAACGTTCGCAAACGAACTAAACCGATAAAAACCGAACCGATCTAAAAATAAAAAAAACGAACCTAGGGTTTTAAGAAAAACCGACGGTTTTTTACCTAAAACCGAAAAAAAACCGGCGGCGAGATCCGGCGGCTGCGGGGCAGGGCGGCTTGGGGAAGGGGCCGGCCGAGGCCGTGGCGGCGCCGTACTCCGAGAGGAGTCCCGGTCGGGGACGGGGACAAAGGCGGTGGCGGCTGGGCCGGCCTGCTCGGCTGGGCCTTCAGCCCAGTCGGGCGACGAAACCTCTTTTTTTTAAATAAGATTCCGCCGAGAAAAATCCTAAATAAAATAAATAAATAAAAATTCTAAAAATGCCAAAAACAATTTTCGCTGTCTAAATAGAATATTTAGAACAAAGTGAACATTTTCTTGGCCTAAAAATGCAATTTTGAAAAATGCATATTTTTTCTAATTCAAATAAAATAGCAATAAAATCCAAATAAAATTATTTATTTGAATTTAACATTTTTCCTCCAATATTTATGTTCATGGTGTTCATATCCTACACATGCTAGTATCCAATGTTACTTATGCATAATGCATGTTCATGACCGTTTTCGCTCTCTAGCTGGCCGCTTCTCAACCTATTTGCTAGCCTTCGCCTGTACTAAGCGGGAAAACTGCTTGTGCATCAAAATCCTAAAACCCATGTTATTCCAGATGAGTCCACCATATACCTACCTATATGCGGTATTACCCTGCCATTCTAAGTAAATTTGCATGTGCCACCTCTAAAAACTTCAAATAAACATCCGTTTTTGTGTGCCTGGAGTTTTCATAGAGTGACAGGAGGTAGTGAATATCTTCCATGCTTAGCGGGTTATTCTCATGATGAGTCTTTATTCACTCATCCTTGCATGAGAGGGACGGTAATAGGGATTCCCATTCCTGAATTCAAATTGCAAATAATTAAACAAAACTCCCCCAGGACTGATGTTGGTATGGACGGTACCCGTGGATTCGGCTAGCCGTGGAGTGTGTTTATTGGTGGAGGGGGAGTAAACCTTTACTTTTATCGCTTGGGAACCGCCACTAATGTGTTTAGCATGGAAGATATCGATAACTAATGGTCGCGAAGTAAAAAGGAAGGGTGCATTTCTCCAAATTTCATTTATCTCTGTTTTAAAAATCTGAGCTCTAGCACCGCTGCAAATCACTGCTTCCCTCTGCGAAGGGACTTTCTATTTAATTAGATGTTGTGTCATCACCTTCTCAAATAAGCGCCAGATTTGAGAGCACTATTGTCATCCTCATGCATTGTGTATAGCTAATGTTGGATGCATCATGACTGGATCTTTTCTACCATGAATTACAATGTTTAGTCGCTGCTTGAACTTTGGAGGTGCTCTGCATTTATGTTTTGCTGTCTCAGAAAGGGCTAGCGAGATACCACTGTTGTCATATTATATCATGATCATTTTGACAAAGTGTTGTAAGTTGAGATGCTTTATTATTGCTCGCTAGCTGCTTATGCCATTGATATGGGTTAATATAATTCCTAAGGTTATTGTCGACATGGTTAGTCATAATCTTTGCTGAAAACCTGGGTGCCACTAAAGCTTATTTATGTAAATAAGAGCAAAAGAGTTCGTAAATGTTTTTCTTTTTCATTTCAGTTTATCAACTGAATTGCTGGAGGACAAGCAAAGGTTTAAGCTTGGGGGAGTTGATACGTCTCCGTCATATCTACTTTTCCTAACGCTTTTACTCTTGTTTTGGACTCTAATTTGCATGATTTGAATGAAACTAACCCGGACTGACGCTGTTTTCAGCAGAACTACCATGGTGTTGTTTTTGTGCAGAAATAAAAGTTCTCAGAATGGAATGAAACTTTTTGGAGAATTTTTATACAATAAAAGAAAAATACTGGAGCCAAGAACCACCGGAGGGGGGTCCCTGGGGGAGCACAACCCACCAGGTCCGACGCTATAAAATCCTATTTTCGGAGAAAAAATTTGGGGAGAAAGAATTATCGCGTTTCACGAGACAGAGCCGCCGCCACCTCCTGTTCTTCATCGGGAGGCCAGATCTGGAGTCCGTTTGGGGCTCCGGAGAGGGGGATCTTCGATCTTCGTCATCACTAACCCTTCCCCATCGCCAATTCCATGATGCTCCCCACCAGGAGTGAGTAATTCTTTCGTAGGCTCGCTGGTCGGTGAGGGAGTTGGATGAGATTCATCTTGTAATCGAGTTAGTTTTGTTAGGGCTTGATCCCTAGTATCGATTATGTTCTGAGATTGATGTTGCTATGACTTTGCCATGCTTAATGCTTGTCACTTTGGGCCCGGGTGCCATGATTTCAGATCTGAACTGTTTATGTTATCACCATTATATCTATGTTCTAGATCCGATCTTCCAAGTTATAGTCAGCTATTACGTGTTATGATCTGTAAACCCCAGAGTGACAGTATTCAGGATACTTTCCGGTGATGACCGTAGTTTAAGGAGTTCATGTATTCACTTTGTGCTAATTCTTTGTTCTAGTTCTCTATTAAAAGGAGGCCTTAATATCCCTTAGTTTCCTTATGAACCCCGCTGCCACGGGAGGGTAAGACAAAAGATGTCATGCAAGTTCTTTCCATAAGCACGTGCCTATATTATATTTATGAACTAGAGCTAGTTTTGTATCGCCCTAGGTTATGACTGTTATATGATGAATATCATTGATGGCTCGTATCCGCGTCAGTATTTCCCCGAAGAGGAAGAGATGATGCAGTACAGCTTCTGTAGGTGTTTCCCTCAGTTATGAAACCAAGGTTATCGAACCAGTAGGAGAACCAAGCAACACTATGTAAACGGTACCTCCACACAAAGAACAAATACTTGCAACCCGACGCATAAGAGGGGATGTCCATCCCTCACGGGTAATTAAAAGATAGATTGGTTTGTATGATTTTGGATAAATAGATCTCTCGATAAAACAAAATAAAATAAATAAATAAAAAAGTGCAGCAAGGTATTTTTGGGTTTTTAGAATAACAGATCTGAAAACAAAAGCAAATAAAAATATATCTCAAAGCAAATATGATAAATAATAGACCCGGGGGCCGTAGATTTCACTAGTGGCTTCTCTCGAGAAAAATAGCATACGGCGGGTAAACAAATTATTGTTGGGCAATTGATAGAACTTCAAATAATTATGACAATATCCAGGCAATGATCATTATATAGGCATCACATCCAAGATTAGTAGACTGACTCCTGCCTGCATCTACTACTATTACTCCACACATCGACCGCTATCCAGCATGCATCTAGTGTATTAAGTTCATGAAAAAATGGAGTAATGCAATAAGAACGATGACATGATGTCGACAAGATCTATTCATGTAGGAATAGACCCCATCTTGTTATCCTTAATAGCAACGATCAATACGTGTCTTGCTGCCCCTTCTGTCACTGGGAAAGAACACCGCATGACCGAACCCATCACAAAGCACCTCTTCCCATGGCAAGAAAAATCGATCTAGTTGGCCTAACTAAACCAAAGATTCGAAGAATAAATACGAGGCTATAAGTAATCATGCATATAAGAGATCAAAGAAACTCAAATAACTTTCATGGATAAATAGATCTGATCATAAACTCAAAGTTCATCGGATCCCAACAAACACACCGCAAAAAGAGTTACATCAAATAGATCTACAAGAGACCATTGTATTGAGAATGAAAAGAGAGAGAGGAAGCCATCTAGCTACTAACTACGAACCCGCAGGTCTACAATGAACTACTCATGCATCATCGGAGAGGTTCCAATGAGGATGATGAACCCCTCCGAGATGGTGTCTAGATTGGATCTGGTGTTTCTGGAACTTGCGGCGGCTGGAATTGTGTTTCATCGACTCCCCTAGGGTTTTTTATTTTCGGGGTATTTATAGAGCAAAGAGGCGGTGTGGGAGGTGGCCGAGGTGGGCACAACCCACCAGGGCGCGCCTGGGCCCATAGGAGCACCCAGGTGGGTTGTGCTTCCCTTGGAGCCCCCCTCTGGTACTTCTTTGGCCCAACAGGTGTCTTCTAGTCTAGAAAAATTCTCCAAAAAGTTTAGCTGCGTTTGGACTCCGTTTGGTATTGATTTTCTGCAAAGTAAAAAACAAGCAAAAAAACAGCAACTGGCACTAGGCACTATGTCAATGGGTTAGTCCCAAAAAATGATATAAAGTTGCTATAAAATGATTGTAAAACATCCAAGAATGATAATATAACAGCATGGAACAAGCAAAAATTATAGATATGTTGGAGACGTATTAGCATCCCCAAGCTTAATTCCTACTCGTCCTCGAGTAGGTAAATGATAAAAACAGAATTTTTGATGTGGAATGCTGCCTACCATGTTCATCACATATTCTTTTCTTTTGTAGCATGGACATTTGAACTTTTATATGGTTCAAAGCAATAGTCTAGTTTTGACATGAAGATTTCAATACTCAAGCATATCAACAAGCAACCATGTCTTTCAAAATATCCACACTAAAGCAAGTTATCCCTAGCCCATCATGCTTAATCATTGATCCATTCATGAAACACACTCGCATATTAGCTACACCCAATGCTCAAGTACGATCATAGTGCCCCTTAGTTGGTGCTTTATAAGAGAAGATGGAGACTCAAATAAAAATAAAAATTGCATAAAGTAAATAGAAAGGCCCTTCGCGGAGGGAAGTAGGGATTTGTAGAGGTGCCAGAGCTCAAAGCGAAAAAGAAAGAGATAAAATATTTTGGGTGGCATGCTTTTCCTGTCAACGAAAACAATCGAGTAGTTCCCAATACTTTCCATGGTAGATATATCATAGGCGGTTCCCAAACAGAAAATAAACTTTATTCCTTTTTCCACCATACTTTCACATTCCACGGCTAGCCGTATCCACGGGTGCCGTCCATACCAACACTTTCCAAGGAATTTATTATTTGACAACATAAAGTAAATTCATTTTTCATTTTGGGACTGGGCATCCCCAATACCTTTGCCGTACTCTCGTGCAATGACAAGTGAATAAAGAATCATCTTGAGAATAACACATCTAGCATGGAAAAATATCAGCCACCCCTACCGTTTCATGAGCGGTATGAGCACACAAAAAGGAAAATTATTTTGAAAATTATAGATGGCACATACAAATTTGCTTAGAACGGCATGGAAATACCGCATATAGGTAGGTATAATGGACTCATGTGGCAAAACTGGGTTTAAGGATTTTGGATGCACAAGTAGTATTCCTACTTAGTACAAGTGAAGGCTAGCAAAAGGATTGAGAAGCATCCAACCAAGAAATGAAAAATCACATAAGCGAGCATTAAGCATAACTAACACCGAATAATGCACCACAAGTAGGATGTAATTTCAATTCATAACTATTGACTTTCGTGCTTGCATAGGGAATCACAAACCTTAACACCAATATTCTTACTAAAGCATAATTACTCACCAACATGACTCACATATCACTATCATCATATCTCAAAACTATTACAAAGAATCAAGTTTATTTTGTCCAATGATCTTCATGGAAGTTTTTATTATATCCCTCTTGAATATCTATCACTTTGGGACTAGTTTCATATGTTCCTTTTGATAGCTCAAACAAATCTAAGTTAAGAACATGAGCATAAAATTTTTCATCTCTCAAAATAATATAAGTGAAGCATGAGAGAATTTCTTCAAAATTACCAACTCTCAAATAAATCTAAGTGAAGCACGAAAGCATTTCTTCAAAAATGTTAAAGCACACCGTGCTCAAAAAGATATAAGTGAAGCACTAGAGCAATTCCATAGCTCAAAAAATTTAAGTGAAGCATAAAGAGCAATTCTAACAAATCATAGTATAATTTTGGCTCTCTCAAATAGGTGTGTCCAGCAATGATACTTGTGACAAACTAAAAAGAAAAACAAGCAAAGAATCATATAATAGAAGACACTCCAAGCAAAACTCATGATATGTGACGAATAAAAATATAGTTCCAAGTAAAATACCGATGGTCGTTAGAAGAAAGAGGGGATGCCACTCGGGGCATCCCCAAGCTTAGCTGCTTGTTTCTCCTTGAATATTGCCTTGGGGTGCCATGGGCATCGCCAAGCTTAGGCTCTTCTTACTCCTTATTCCTTCATCCATCGTGATCTCACCCAAAACTTGAAAACTTCAATCACACAAAACTCAACAAAACCTTCGTGAGATCCGTTAGTATAAGAAAACCAATCTTTACTTTAAGTACTGTAGAAAACCCATTCAAATTTTGTTATTGCATTATATCTATTGTATTCTAACTTTACCATGGCTTATACCCCCCGATACAATCCATAGATTCATCAAAATAAGCACACAATGCAAAGAAAACAGAATCTGTCAAAAATAGAACAGTCTGTAAAGACTCGAAGTTTAGTCATACTTCTGTAACTCCAAAAATTCTGAAAACTTAGGACAACCGAGCCAATTTGTATATAAATCTTTTGTAAAAAATTCAGAATTTTTGCCTCTTCTATAAATCTGAACATTTTTTTTACTGGACGCAAAAGTTTCTATTTTTCAACAGGATCAAATCAACTATCACCAAAGCTATCCCAAAGGCTTTACTTGGCACAAACACTAATTAAAACATGAAAAACACAATCATAACAGAGGCATAATTGTGCAAACACTCAAGAACAGAAAGAAAAAGGCAAAAATAAATTTTATTCATTGGGTTGCCTCCCAACAAGCGCTATCGTTTTATGCCCCTAGCTAGGCATGAGATTTTATTGATGCTCACATGAGAGATAATAATTGTAACGCGAAGAGAGCATCATAAAACAAGTGACAAGCAAATTTAAGTCTAACATACTTCCTATGCATCAGCATTTTATAAGCAAATAAATTATCACGGCAAGCAAAAACTAGCATATGCAAGGAAGAAGAAAGAAACAGTAGCAATCTCAACATAACAAGAGGTAATTTAGTAAAATGAAAATTTCTACAACCATATTTTCCTCTCTCATAATAATTACATGTAGGATCGTAATCAAATTCAACAATATAGCTATCATATAAAATTTTCTCTTCATGATCCACATGCATAAAAGTTTTATAATCTTCCAAGATAGTGGGATTAACACCAACTAAAGTCATGACCTCTCCAAACCCACTTTCATAAAAAAAATCGTAAGATTGAACACTCTCCAAATATGTGGGATTATTTTTACCTAAAGTTGACACTCTTCCAAACCCACTTTCAATATTATTGCAAACATTATTATCGATATCATATTCATCATGAGGCTTAAATAAAATTTCAAGATCATAAGAAGAATCACCCCAATCATGATCATTGCAATAAGTAGTGGACATAGCATAATTAGCATCCCCAAGCTTGGGGTTTTGCATATTAGTAGCATAATTGAAATTAATAGAATTTATAGTAAAATCATTGCAATCATGCTTTTCATTCAAGGAGCTATCATGAATCACTTCATAAATTTCTTCATCACAATTTTTAGATTCACGAATCTCAAGCAAAACTTTATAAAGATAATCTAGTGCACTCAACTCACTAGCAATTGGTTCATCATGATTGGATCTTTTAAAAAGATTAGCAAGTGGATGGGGATCCATATCAATAGATTTTAGCAAGCGTAGATGCAAGCATATAGAAGGCACATGGCAACACAAGCAAACAAAATATTGAACGAGAAAAAGGAGAACGAAAAAGAAGGCGAAAAAAAGGCAATTTTTTGTGAAGTGGGGGAGATGAAAACGAGAGGCAAATGGCAAATAATGTAAATTGCAAGAAGATGAGATTTGTGATTAGGAACCTGATAGATGTTGATGATGTCTCCCCGGCAACGGCGCCAGAAATCCACATGTTGACGGGAGACTATCTTGACTTGATCCTCCCCGGCAACGGCGCCAGAAATCCTTTCTTGATGGCTCGTATCTGCGTCAGTATTTCCCCAAAGAGGAAGGGATGATGCAGTATAGCTTCGGTAGGTATTTCCCTCAGTTATGAAACCAAGGTTATCAAACCAGTAGGAGAACCAAGCAACACTATGTAAACGGTACTTGCACATAAAGAACAAATACTTGCAACCCGACACATAAGAGGGGTTGTCAATCCCTCACGGGTAAAAGATAGATTGGTTTGTATGATTTTGGATAAATAGATCTCTCGATAAAAATAATAAAATAAATAAAGAAAAAGTGCAGCAAGGTATTTTTGGGGTTTTAGAATAATAGATCTGAAAACAAAAGCAAATAAAAATATATCGTAAAGCAAATATGATAAAGAATAGACCCGGGGTCGTAGATTTCACTAGTGGCTTCTCTCGAGAAAAATAGCATACGGCGGGTAAACAAATTACTGTTGGGCAATTGATAGAACTTCAAATAATTATGACGATATCCAGGCAATGATCATTATATAGTCATCACGTCCAACATTAGTAGACCGACTCCTGCCTGCATCTACTACTATTACTCCACACATCGACCGCTATCCAGCATGCATCTAGTGTATTAAGTTCATGAAAAAACGGAGTAATGCAATCAGAACGATGACATGATGTAGACAAGATCTATTCATGTAGGAATAGACCCCATCATGTTATCCTTAATAGCAACGATCAATACGTGTCTTGCTTTCCCTTCTGTCACTAGGAAAGAACACCGCCCGACCGAACCCATCACAAAGCACCTCTTCCCATGGCAAGAAAAATCGATCTAGTTGGCCTAACTAAACCAAAGATTCAAAGAAGAAATATGAGGCTATAAGTAATCATGCATATAAGAGATCAAAGAAACTCAAATAACTTTCAAGGATAAATAGATCTGCTCAGAAACTCAAAGTTCATCGGATCCCAACAAACACACCGCAAAAAGAGTTACATCAAATAGATCTCCAAGAGACCATTGTATTGAGAATGAAAAGAGAGAGAGGAAGCCATCTAGCTACTAACTACGGACCCGTAGGTCTACAACGAACTACTCACGCATCATCGGAGAGCCACCAACGAGGATGATGAACTCCTCCGTGATGGTGTCTAGATTGGATCTAGTGTTTCTGGAATTTGCGGTGGCTAGAATTGTGTTTCATCGAATCCCCTAGGGTTTTTGGATTTTCGGGGTATTTATAGAGCAAAGAGGCGGTGCGGGAGGTGGTCGAGGTGGGCACAACCCATCAGGGCGTGCCTGGGCCCCCAGGCGCGCCCAGGTGGGTTGGGCTCCCCTCGAAGCCCCCCTCTGGTACTTCTTTGGCCCAACAGGTGTCTTTTGGTCAAGAAAAAATCTCCAAAAAGTATCGCTGTGCTTGGAATCTGTTTGGTATTGATTTTCTGTGAAGTAAAAAACAAGCAAAAAAACAGCAACTGGCACTGGGCACTATGTCAATAGGTTAGTCCCAAAAATGATATAAAGTTGCTATAAAATGATTGTAAAACATCCAAGAATGATAATATAGCAGCATGGAACAAGCAAAAATTATAGATACGTTGGAGACGTATGAATCATCCAACGAATTCATCGATCCAATGCCTACGAACTTTCCACATATTGTTTCTGCTAAGTTACTATTGCTATTGCTACTGTTACAACTACTACAAAATCATTGCTATCATTGTTACCGTTACCGCTACTGTTACTACTACTATCAAAACTATCATATTACTTTGCTACTGATCATCTTGCTGCAGATAATTAATCTCTAGGTGTGGTTGAATTGACAACTCAGTTGCTAATACTTGCAAATATTCTTTGGCTCCCCTTGTCGAATCTATAAATTTTGGTTGAATACTCTACCCTCAAAAAATGTTGCAATCCCCTATACTTGTGAGTTATCATTGAACAAGCTGAGGAATTATTGAATAATATATTGAAAAATTATGATGATTGGACTCTTCCTGAACCACCTCCTAAACCCACTTCGAAGAAGAGGGGTATCTTATATCTAAGTCCTGAAGATATGCAAGAGGCAAATAAAAGTATGAAGTAAAAAGGTATTAAAGCAGAGGATGTTAAAAATTTACTTCCTATTGAAGAAATACATGGACTTGACACACCACCACCAAAGGTGGTAGAGGCAAATTCTTTAATGAAATTTGATGAAAGTGATATCCCTTATAATAAACATCCTAGTCAGTGCCTTTTTGAGTTTGACAACTACATTAGAAAACAAGATCACTTCAATGAAAATGTTATGAAACAATTGAAATACAATTCCAATATGATTGCTCGCTTGAGTGACTTGTTATTTAGAATCTCCAATGATGTTAGAGGTGTAGAAAACATGCTTCTATGGTTCAAACTCAACTAGAACAAGTTGCTAAATCTCAAAGAGAGGTGCTAGATGAAATGAATAATAATATAAATGACTTTGCTGTTAGAGTGGCAACCAGAGGAGGTAAAATGACCCTAAAAGAATTGAACAAGACTCTCAAAGAATTAACACT
The DNA here is from genome assembly GCA_011799875.1 of Thinopyrum elongatum. Lineage (NCBI taxonomy): Eukaryota > Viridiplantae > Streptophyta > Magnoliopsida > Poales > Poaceae > Thinopyrum > Thinopyrum elongatum. Next base: position 544,678,198 of record CM022303.1, read on the forward strand.
GATGCACCTAGTCCTTCTGGAAAGAAGAAGAAAAAGAAAAATGGTAGGACTTTGCATGCCTCTAGTGAAGCTGAAGTAGAAAAACCTCCTGATAATGATAATGATGTTTCTATTTCTGATGCTGAAACTCAATCTGGTAATGAACACTCATCTAGTGATCATGAAAAGGATAATGATGATGTTCATGAAGACACTCAACCAGACAATCATAAACAACCAGATAATGATGTTGAAATAGAACCAGTTGTTGATCTTGATAACCCACAACCTAAGAACAAAAGATATGATAAAAGAGACTTTTTGCTAGAAACCATGGAAGAGAAAGAGAACCATGGGTTCAAAAACCCATGCCCTTTCCACCTAAATCAACTAAGAAGAAAGATGATGAAGAATTTGAATGCTTTGCTGAAATGCTTAGGCCAGTCTTTTTGCACACTCGCTTGACTGATATATTAAAGATGGCTCCTTACGCAAAATATATGAAAGACATCATCACTAATAAGAGAAAAATACCATAAGCTGAAATCTCCACCATGCTTGCTAATTATTCTTTTAAGGATGGAGTACCTAAAAAATTGGAGATCCGGGAATACCAACTATACCTTGCTCCATCAAAAGAATTTATGTCAAAACTGCTTTGTGTGATTTAGGAGCTGGTGTTAGTGTTATGCCCTTCTCCTTATATAAAAAACTTGATTTGAATAAACTCACACCTACTGAAATATCTTTGCAAATGGCTAACAAATCAACTGCCATACCTATCGGTATTTGTGAGGATGTGCCCGTTTTTTTTAACATTAAAACAGCAGGAGAGGCTCCTACTGTTGCTTTATTTCAAAGGTTATAGTACATTTACAGTATTTACATAGCCTTAGAGGCAAAATAAAACAGATATCTACATTACACAGTTGTATCCTGGTGAGTAGCCAAGGTCTGCAGAAGCCCTTGGATGAAAGTATGTGTCTCTCCCTGCACTCTGAAAATTAGGATCTCCAAGTCTTTCTTTAGCATCCTCAACCAGTCCAAGCGTGAAGCCACCTCACCATCAAACAACAGCTTGTTTCTTTGCTTCCAGATGTTCCATGCTGATAGAATAGTTATTTCTTTGAAGATGGGTTTCTGCCATGCTGCTATAGCCGTATCAAACATCACTTGGAGTTCTTCATTAGTAGACCAGTTGACTCCAATGATCTCCCAGCATCTTTTGGCAAAATGGCAATCATAGAATTGGTGTTTGTTGGTCTCTAGCCCCGTGGAGTTGCATAAAAGGCAAGAATTATCCTCCCCTATGTTGAAATGTCTCCTTAGTAGTAGGTCTCTTGTGTTGATCCGATCCATCAACATGAGCCATGCAAAAACTTTATGTCTCATGATGCACTTGGATTTCCATATTGAGGTGATATAATGTGGTGCAGTTACATTTCGGAAGAGGAATCTGTAGAACTTTTTTGGTCTGTAGTGTTCATCCCCCCAACACAAAATCCATTCGTCAGTACCCATGTAGTCGAGTGTCATGGCATTGATCATTGGCATGATATCATCTAGTTCTGCTCTTGCTTCTAGTGATAAAGGCAGCTGGAAAAGAGTGGCGGGGTCTGGGTTGGAGTGAAATTGAGCCAAGGACAAATCTTCATTTTGGACGTATGAAAATAGATGGTTATGAGATTCCATGAGCACTCTATTTCCCTGCCATAAATCTTTCCAGAAAAGTATAGTATCTTCGGCCCGTTGTTGTTGCAAATGTTATTATCTTAACTGACTCTGTTATACTTGAGATGCCCGAGGACGACATTATGTCGATTATCCTTGGTAGACCCTTTTTGAATACTGTAGGGGTTGTTATTGATTGCAATAAAAGCAAGGTACTTTTCATATCAATGGTAATGAACATACAGTGCACTTTCCGAAGAAAAAATTCCAAGTGAATGGTATTAATGTTATTGAATAATCTCCGACACTCACTATTGGAAGTTTTCAACTACCTCTACCTACTGCCAAAAAGACATCTGAAATGCTTATTGTTGGGGACATGCATATCCCCGTTGAGGTAACTTAGTGTTTTATGAAAGTTCTTTGGTTTCATGCTAATCGAAGGTGGTTGTTAATAAGACTTGATAAACCTTATTAATGGATCATTTTTTAGAGGTATGAAGTTAATGAATTTAGTATGCACAACCTTCTGCTCCCAACTTGTATTCTCTATTTTTCTTAGTTAAATAAAATAAAATGCCATGCTTTGTCTGTTTTCTGAATTTCCCGTGCAATAAAAAAATGACCCAAAAATAAAAGTTCTCAGAATGCCCTAAAAATTTAATACGATTTTTTTCTGAATATTTCTGAATTTTTAGTACAAATAACATCAGAGGGGGGTGCACCAGGTGGGCACGACCCACCTGGGCGCGCCAGCAGCCCCAAGCGCGCCCTGGTGGGTTGTGGTCCCCATGTGGGCCCCCTCACTTATCTCTTTAGCCCATGTCATCACCTACCTCCAGAAAAAAATCACCATTGCTTTCTCTCTCGTGTTCTTGCTCTCAAACCCGCGGATTTCGATCTCTTTGCTCGAAGCTCCGTTTCCGAAACTGTTTTGGGGGATTGCTACTTGGTATGTGACTCCTCCATTGCTCCAATTAGTTTTTGCTTTAGTGGATTATATTTTGAATAATTAGCTACTCTTTGTGCTACTGTAGATGAGCTTGCATGTTGAATTCTTAGAGTTCTAAGTAGTTTGAATGCTCAATATAGCCTCTATGCCTCCTTATGAGTAGTTGCTATCAATCTTGTGAAGTTTTGTTGACAAAAATTTTGTGGACTAAAATTTTCAGAATTTTATTCATAGGAATAAGATGAGTTTCTTTAGGAAGTTTGCCTCAAAGAAGAGCTCTAAGGGAGTCATTGGGGAGTCATCAGACAACGATCTCCACACTCGGAGAAGGGCGAAGGTGCGGCCGTGCGAATGACCGCATAACCCCTTCATGGATGGAGCCGAGATCCGTCAAGAGTTCGCACAATTTGCTACTAATGCTGGTCTCACCGACTTTATCGCAGTTGAGTGTGAACAATACCATCTCCTTACAAATTCCTTTGTGTAAAATTTCCATTTTCTGAGTAGGAATAACCCCCCTGAGGTGCAGTTTTATTTATATGCTGAAACCCGTCAGATGCCACTCACAGATTTTTGTGACATATGCTTGATCCCTTCTAATGGGAAAATAAGAGAGCCTAGGCCTGCAAAGTTCGAGGGATTTTATCGTACTCTGTCAGTGGGGGATGAGAGAGGCGTGTCGTGTGTCACTTCTACTAGTTTGCAGTTTCCTGCTGTGCATTATTTTGCTCTATTCATTGCTATGTGTTTAGTTGCTAGAGAGAAAGTCGGTGCACTCAGTGCTCCTGACTTCACCATTTTACGCCGTGCACTCTACGGCGATAACAGCTATAGCCTCGGGGCCATTATTGCATGTCGTCTACGCCTTAACAGAACCAAGGGAAAAAATCATGCCGGTATTTATGCTACTCGTTTAGCAATTCACTTTAATGTTTAGATTCACCAACATGATTATCGTTTACCCAAGGTTTATCTGGATCATCAGACAACGAAAGATCACCAGTTTATGGATATTGATGATTCTATTAATAATATTCCTTACAACCTGGCTTTCAGTGTGGAAACCCGTGATATTATTCTGTTGCCTGCACCTGCTTTGTTTGATTCTATTGCCAGGGGCGGATACAGGATCATGCCTGAGGATATCATTGCCTACCGAAATGCCCAGGCAGAGGCAGAGGAGGAGCCTCAGGAGTGGGACGCTCAGGTGCCTGCTCCACAACACTTCAACGTGGGACCGGATGGCTACTACGAGTGGTGATTACCAAGCTAGGCCAAAAAGTCTAAGCTTGGGGGAGTACGTATTTCCACCGACATTACATTCATGTTCACACATTTCATTCCAGTTGTCGGTGTCCACACTTTTTCATTGTATTATCCATGCTAGATTTATTTTCTCGCTTTCTTCTTGTGTGTTTGAAAAACTTTAAGAAAACCCAAAAAGATTTCCTTGTTCTTCTTTTGCTTGTTGGGAGCTCTCCCGTGTAAATAGTTTTTCTCATTTTTGTTTTTCTCTTTAATTTGCTTTCTTCAAAAAAACTAAAAACTCCAAAAATATTTCAGTGTGTTTCTCTGAATTTCTCTTCCTTTTATTGAGTCGTACCGAGGAGAAGACCACGATGAAATTGTTGAGTGGCTCTCATATGCATTGATATTGATCTAATAAATAGCCCATATTACCTTGTCTTCTCCTTTTTGAATAAAATGTTTGCAGATTCCAGCTTAGTCCACGGCACTCTTGCACTATTATTATTTTCATATCATTCGGTTGTGCAAGTGAAAGGCAATAATGACGATATTTGATGAATTAGCTGTGGCAGAGAGAAACGGGTACGAACTCAAGTTGTTCTGTATTTGTAAATATGTTTAACCTAGTATCCATGATTTAGCCTATTATGATCAAACATGTTTGCAATGACAATTAGAGATTATAGTTTCTCATGCCATGCTTAAGTAGTTAGGAGTGGATAATGATTTATCTTGGATGTCAACATGCATTAAAATGATTGTGATGTGGTATGATGATATGTTATCCTCCTCTGAATGTTTCAAGTCGCTTGACTTGGCACATGTTCATGCATGTAGTTGAATCAAAACCAACATAGCCTCTATAATATTTATGTTCATGGTGTTCATATCCTACTCATGCTAGTATCCAATGTTACTTATGCATAATGCATGTTCATGACCATTTTCGCTCTCTAGCTGGCCGCTTCTCAACCTATTTGCTAGCCTTCGCCTGTACTAAGCGGGAATACCGCTTGTGCATCAAAATCCTAAAACCCAAGTTATTCCAGATGAGTCCACCATATATCTACCTATATGCGGTATTACCCTGCCGTTCTAAGTAAATTTGCATGTGCCACCTCTCAAAACTTCAAATAAACATCCGTTTTTGTGTGCCTGGATTGTTCATAGAGCGACAGGAGGTAGTCGGTATCTTCCATGCTAAGTGTGTTATTCTCATGATGAGTGTTTATTCACTCGTCCTTGCACGAGAGGGGCGGTAATAGGGATTCCCAGTCCTGAAATAAAAAATTGCAAATAATTAAACAAAACTCCCCCAGGAATGATGTTGGTATGGATGGTACCCGTGGATTCGGCTAGCCGTGGAGTGTGTTTGTTGGTGGAGGGGGAGTAAACCTTTACTTTTATCGCTTGGGAACCGCCACTAATGTGTTTAGCATGGAAGATATCGATAACTAATGGTCGCAAAGTAAACAGGAAGGGTGCATTTCTCAAAATTTCATTTATCTCTGTTTTAAAAATCTGAGCTCTGGCACCGCTGCAAATCACTGCTTCCCTCTGCGAAGGGACTATCTATTTAATTTTATGTTGTTTCATCACCTTCTCAAATAAGCGCCAGATCTGAGAGCACTATTGTCATCCTCATGCATTGTGTATAGCTAATGTTGGATGCATCATGACTGGATCTTTTCTACCATGAATTACAATGTTTAGTCGCTGCTTGAACTTTGGAGGTGCTCTGCATTTATGTTTTGCGGTCTCAGAAAGGGCTAGTGAGATACCACTGTTGTCATATTATATCATGATTGTTTTGACAAAGTGTTGTCATTTGAGATATTTTATTATTGCTCGCTAGTTGCTTATGCCATTGATATGAGTTAATATAATTTTTAAGAGTTATTGTTGACATGGTTAGTTATAATCTTTGCTTAAAACCTGGGTGCTACTTAAGCTTATTTATGTAAACAAGAACAAAAGAGTTCGTACAAGTTTTTCTTTTTCACTTTCAGTTTATCAACTGAATTGCTTGAGGACAAGCAACGGTTTAAGCTTGGGGGAGTTGATACGTCTCCGGCGTATCTACTTTTCCTAACGCTTTTGCTCTTGTTTTGGACTCTAATTTGCATGATTTGAATGAAACTAATCCGGACTGACGCTGTTTTTAGCAGAACTACGATGGTGTCATTTTTGTGCAAAAATAAAAGTTCTCGCAATGGAACGAAACTTTTTGGAGAATTTTTATGGAATAAAAGAAAAATACTAGAGCCAAGAAACACCGGAGGGGGGCCCCTGGGTGAGCACAACCCACCAGGGCGCACCACCCCCCCTCCAGGCGTGCCCAGGTGGGTTGTGCCCACCTGGTGGCCCCGCAGACGCTGACTCCGACTCTATAAAATCCTATTTTTGGAGAAAAAAAATCAAGGAGAAAGAATTATCGCGTTTCACGATACGGAGCCGCCGCCACCTCCTGTTCTTTATCGGGAGGCCAGATCTAGAGCCCGTTTGGGGCTCCGGAGAGGGGGATCTCCGATCTTCGTCATCACCAACCCTTCTCCATCGCCAATACCATGATGCTCCCCACCGGGAGTGAGTAATTCCTTTGTAGGCTCGCTGGTCGGTGAGGAGTTGGATGAGATTCATCATGTAATCGAGTTAGTTTATTTAGGGATTGATCCCTAGTATCCATTATGTTCTGACATTGATGTTGTTATGACTTTGCCATGCTTAATGCTTGTCACTTTGGGCCCGGGTGCCATGATTTCAGATCTAAAGCATTTAGGTTATCACCATTATATCTATGTTCTAGATCCGATCTTGCAAGTCATATTCACCTATTACGTGTTATGATCCGTAAACCCCGGTGTGACAGTAATCATGATACTTTTCGGTGATGACCGTAGTTTGAGGAGTTCATGTATTCACTATCTGTTAAAGCTTTGTTCTGGTTCTCTATTAAAAGGAGGCCTTAATATCCCTTAGTTTCCTTATGTACCCCGCTACCATGGGAGGGTAGGACAAAAGATGTCATGCAAGTTCTTTCCATAAGCACGTGTGACTTTTTACGGAATACATGCGTACATTATATTTATGAACTGGAGCTAGTGCCGTATCGCCCTAGGTTATGACTGTTATATGATGAATATCATCCAACGAATTCACCGATCCAATGCCTACGAATTTTCCATATATTGTTCTTGCTAAGTTACTACTGCTGCTGTTACTATTACACTTGTTACAAAATCATTGCTATCACTATTACCGTTGCCGCTACTATTATCACTGCTATCAAAACTATCATATTACTGCGCTACTGATCATATTGCTGTAGATAATTAATCTCCAGGTGTGGTTGAATTGACAACTCAGCTGCTAATACTTACAAGTATTCTTTGGCTCCCCATGTGTCGAATCTAGAAATTTGAGTTGAATACTCTACCCTCGAAAACTGTTGCGATCCCCTATACTTGTGGGTTATCACGTGCCCTTTGCCCCTTGTGCTTGCCGCTGCGTGCGCTCGCCGTCGCTGTCGCCCGCCCCTCCTGCTTGCTGCCTCTGCTACTGGCCGCTGCCGCCTCCCTGCTACGGCTCCACCCCGCGCCGCCTTCAGCCGCTGTCGCCCTCGTAGCTCGCCGTCGCGCCCATAGCTGCTGCCACCGCCATTTGTCATCGCCGGCGCCGACTCAGGCCATCTCCGGCCACCCCGCGGCCACCATCCGAAGCACGAGATCCTCAGCTGCCCAACGGTGCCACCCACGCCTCTTATCGCCACCGGAAATGGCCGGACGGCCAACTCTGGCGCGTTCGGCCTCGCCGGCGTTAACCAACTGATGTGGCCATCATTAGCCACTAGTTAGACTCCCCTAATTAAGCCCCATAGTGCATGACAGCCGGGCCCCGCAAGGATTAGTTAGAGCTAATAAAAATTGTTAGTTTAGTTAAATAAACCGTGGGGGCCCATGCGTCAGAATTGACCCCGCTCAGTCCACGTTGACTGGGCCCACAAGTCAGTGGCTGAGACCAACTGACAGGTGGCCCCCATGGCCCCTGTTGACCAGTCGACAGTCAACTCTGTTGACTGCTGACTGGACCAAAATGGGCCCCTCCTGGACCCACCTATCAGCATAATAGGCTAGCTGCCTCTATGTATAAAAAGGTAATACACTGTTTAAATTTTGAATTAAATTAATTCCAGAAATTTCAGAAAATGTTTAAAACTTAGAAAATTAATATAAAATAATCCGTAACTCAGATGAAAAAGTTTTATATATGAAAGTTGCTCAAAAAATCCAACGAATCCGAGTACGCGGTCCGTTCATCTGTCAAATGCCCCTAGCATGCTGAACATGGAACCGTCCCCTCTCTTTCATCTGTCTGAAATCCCTCTAACGCCGGGAAAACATCCCCGGATGTTTTCCCACTTCGTCTGCAACATCTAGTACTGTGTTAGGTCAACCCTAGCTCTGCATATTGTCATGTCATGCTTAGTGATGCATCTGTTTGCACTGTATTTACTGTTTCTTCCCCCCTCTTCTCTCCGATAGACCCCGAGACTGATGCTGCCCCTGCAATCGACTACGTCATCGATGACCCTTCTTCCTTTTCAGCTGAGCTTCTAGGCAAGCAAACCCCCCTTGATCATTCCGATATCGCCCATTTCTTTCCCTCTCATGCTTGCATTAGAACTGCTACTGTTTTTGTATGATCCTATTCTGATGCATAGCCTGTTTTTGTTACCTGCTTTCATACCTTACCTGCTTATCCTAAACTGCTTAGTTTAGGTTGGTTAGTGATCCACCAGAGACCCCTCACCTTGTCCCAGTTGCCCCCGCTTGATGACCGATGACTCGATCAACAAGATCGATATCCAAAGCCCGACACATCACATCACACCCCCTTAGTTGTATGACACTCCAGGGTTACTATCGAGTGCCGAGGGTGATACCTCATATAGCACTTCTGATGTTAACTCTGTAGTGTAGTTAATCGGTCATGGTCATCAAGGGTGATTCCTCCTTCACCACTCCCAATAACGACTATGTCGTGCAACCCCTCATGTGTGGACCATCGAGGGTGATTCCTCCAAGTCCACCTTGATGGTTACATCGAGTGGGAATCCATCGAGGGTGATTCCTTGGGTTTCCCCCTTGCTGTTTTGGACACACGGTTATTTTGACTTTATCATAGAACCATGACTGAAGTTGGGTCGGACCCGAGGGGTACCCACGAGAGAAATGATGGAGTCGGGTTGACCGTGAGTGTACCCGCGAGTTGATGTGTAGTCAGGTTGATCTGGAGGATACCCGCGAGTTTTCCATGCGGCACGGCTGGGCATTCTTAGCCCTTGCCGCAAGTCCATGAGATGGGGCGACGGGACCACATATCGTGGATCATTGACCGTTACCGCACGCTCCCAAGACACTAACGATTTGGATATGTGATCCGAGTAGGCCTCTGGCCTTTTTCGCACTCACCACCACGCGGGAATATGTATGGGCACTCTGCTTCATATGTATCAGCCGAACGCTCTTCGGACGTCAGCAATGGAGCGGCACGCGCCCGGGTTGGACTGCGTAAAGCACCCTCCTTTGTAATGGAGGTTGCCAGGTCTGCTCACCGGCCGCCCACGCAACATGCAGGTGTGCAACGGGCGATGGGCCCAAGACCCCTGCGCGCATAGGATTTAGACCGGTGTGCTGACCTCTCTGTTGGGCCTAGGTAGGGCTGCGACGTGTTGATCTTCTGAGGTCGGGCATGACCCAGGAAAGTGTGTCCGGCTAGAGTGATCGAGCGTGTTGGGTAATGTGGTGCACCCCTGCAGGGAAGTTAATCTATTCGAATAGCCATGTCCACGGTAACAAGATGACTTGGAGTTGTATTCTGATCTTTACAACTAGAATTGGATACTGAGATGTGGAATGGATATGATGGCTCTAGGATTGCTTTCTCGCAGGGAGTCGAGAAAGGATCCCTGGGCGTTAATGCTACAACATGCTTGCTTAATAAAATGCTATTATGTACTCTTCTAAATGCTGCAAGATGGTGGCTTCAAGAAGATGCTAGTCTTTGATAGGCTAAGCTTTCCCCTCTATTCTGGCATTCTGCAGTATAGTCCACATATACGGCCCCTTCCTTTTGATACCAGTGCATATGTAGTGTAGATCCTTGCTTGCGAGTACTTTGGATGCGTATTCACGGTTGCTTTGTCCCCTTTTTCCACCTCTTTCCATTCTTCTCGGATGCTGCAACCAGATGGTGGAGCCCAGGAGCCAGATGTTGGAAATATGCCCTAGAGGCAATAATAAAGTGGTTATTATTATATTTCCTTGTTCATGATAATCGTTTATTATCCATGCTATAATTGTATTGACCGGAAACTCAAATGCATGTGTGGATACATAGACAACAACATGTCCCTAGTAAGCCTCTACTAGACTAGCTCGTTGATCAAAGATGGCTATGGTTTCCTAGCCATAGACATGAGTTGTCATTTGATAATGGTATCACATCATTAGGAGAATGATGTGATGGACAAGACCCAAACTATAAACGTAGCATATGATCGTGTCAAGTTTATTGCTATTGTTTTCTACATGTCAAGTATATGTTCCTATGACCATGAGATCACGCAACTCACTGACACCAGAGGAGTGCCTTGTGTGTACCAAATGTCGCAACATAACTGGGTGACTATAAAGGTGCTCTACAGGTATCTCCGAGGGTGTCTGTTGAGTTGGCATGGATCAAGACTGGGATTTGTCACTCCGTGTGACGGAGAGGTATCTCTGGGCCCCCTCGGTAATACAACATCACAATGAGCTTGCAATCAATGTGACTAAAGAGTTAGCCACGGGATCTTGTATTATGGAACAAGTAAAGAGACTTGCCGGTAACGAGATTGAACTAGGTATGGTGATTGATACGTCTTCATCGTATCTACTTCTCCTAACGCTTTTACTCTTGTTTTGGACTCTAATTTGCATGATTTGAATGAAACTAACCCGGACTGACGTTGTTTTTAGCAGAACTACCATGGTGTTGTTTTTGTGCAGAAATAAAAGTTCTCGGAATGGAACGAAAGTTTTTGGAGAATTTTTATACAATAAAAGAAAAATTCTGGAGCCAAGAACCACCGGAGGGGGGTCCCTAGGGGAGCACAACCCACCAGGGCGCACCCCCTCCTGGCGCGCCCAGGTGGGTTGTGCCCACCTGGTGGCCCCACTGACCCTATCTCCGACGCTATAAAAACCTATTTTTCAGAGAGAAAAATCAGGGAGAAAGAATTATCACGTTTCACGAGACTGAGCCGCCGCCACCTCCTGTTCTTCATCGGGAGGCCAAATCTGGAGTCCGTTTGGGGCTCCGAAGAGGGGGATCTTTGATCCTCGTCATCACCAACCCTTCTCCTTCGCCAATTCCATGATGCTCCCCACCAGGAGTGAGTAATTACTTCGTAGGCTCGCTGGTCAGTGAGGGACTTGGATGAGATTCATCATGTAATCGAGTTAGTTTTGTTAGGGCTTGATCCCTAGTATCCATTATGTTTTGAGATTGATGTTGCTATGACTTTGCCAAGCTTAATGCTTGTCACTTTGGGCCCGGGTGCCATGATTTCAGATCTAAACTGTTTATGTTATCACCATTATGTCTATGTTCTAGATCCGATCTTGCAAGTTATAGTCACCTATTACGTGTTATGATCCATAAACCCCGGAGTGACAGTATTCGGGATACTTTCCGGTGATGACCGTTGTTTGAGGAGTTCTTGTATTCACTGTGTGCTAATGCTTTGTTCTAGTTCTCTATTAAAAGGAGGCCTTAATATCCCTTAGTTTCCTTATGGACCCCGCTGCCACGGGACGGTAGGACAAAAGATGTCATGCAAGTTCTTTCCATAAGCATGTATGACTATTTACGGAATACATGCCTACATTATATTTATGAACTGGAGCTAGTTTTGTATCGCCCTAGGTTATGACTGTTATATGATGAATATCATCCAACAAATTCACCGATCCAATGCCTATGAATTTTCCACATATTGTTTCTGCTAAGTTACTATTGCTATTTCTACTGTTACAACTGCTACAAAATCATTGTTATCATTGTTACCGTTACCGCTACTGTTACTACTACTATCAAAACTATCATATTACTTTGCTACTGATCATCTTGCTGCAGATAATTAATCTCCAGGTGTGGTTGAATTGACAACTCAGCTGCTAATACTTGCAAATATTCTTTGGCTTCCCTTGTGTCGAATCTATAAATTTGGGTCGAATACTCTACCCTCGAAAACTGTTGCGATCCCCTATACTTGTGGGTTATCAAGACCTTTTTCTGGCGGCGTTGCCGGGGAGCATAGCTATATTTGTTGAGTCACTTGGGATTATTATCTATTTATCACTATGAAGAATCTGAAGGATACAAAAACCAAGATCATTCCCTCTAGGACAAGGGGAGGTAAGGAACTTCCATCACACTCTGCACTTGATTCAACTTCTGTTTTGAGTAGACTTGCAACACCACCACATGCTATTAATCATGATATGTCACAAGTTATTGATGATGCTGCTTCTATGAATGCTACTCATGATGATGCTAGTACCTTTCTTGATGATGGTGTGCTACTAGGTGATTTTCTTGATGAACAAATTGCTAGAGCTAAAGATATTGAGAATGCTGAAACTGACGAAATGCCTGAAACTAAAAATCTTGAAACACCTATTAGACCTAGCTCTCCTAGATATGAATTGCCTAAGGTACCTGAAGGTTATGTTATGGATCAGGAGACAGCTAGAGATTTTCTTGCTTGCAATGATAGAGATGATCTTAAGAAATTATTATGCAAACTGAAAGAGAAATATTTGAATGCCAGAATGAAATGTGATCCTAAGTTTGCTACTTCACCTATCTTTATTGATGATAAGGATTACGAATTCTCTGTCGACCCAGAGTTAATTACTTTGGTTGAATCTGATCCTTTCCATGGTTATGAAACTAAAACTATTGTGGCACACCTTACTAAATTGAATGATATAGCTACCCTATTTGCTCATGATGAGAAGATTCGCTATTACTATATTCTCAAATTATTTCTGTTCTCATTAAAGGGTGATGCTAAGATATGGTACAATACTCTTGCTCCTAGTTGTGTGCATAGTCCCCAGGATATGATTTATTATTTCTCTGAAAAATATTTTCCTGCTCATAAGAAACAAGCTGCCTTACAGGAAATATTTAACTTTGTGCAAATTGAAGAAGAGAGTCTCCCACAAGCTTGGGGGAGGCTTCTCCAATTGCTTAATGCTTTACCTGATCATCCTCTTAAGAAAAATGAACTACTTGATATCTTCTATAATGGACTAACCGATGCTTCTAGGGACTTCCTAGATAGTTGTGCTGGTTGTGTTTTCAGGGAACGAACTATTGAACAAGCTGAGGAATTATTGAATAACATATTGAAAAATTATGATGATTGGACTCTTCCTAAACCACCGCTTAAGTCCACTCCGAAGAAGAGAGGTATCTTATATCTCAGTCCGGAAGATATGCAAGAAGCAAAGGAATCTATGAAGGAAAAAGGTATTAAAGCAGAGGATGTTAAAAATTTACCTCCTATTGAAGAGATACATGGACTTGACACACCACAACCCAAGGTGGTAGAGGTAAACTCTTTAATGAAATTTGATGCAAGGGATAATCCTTATAATATGCATCCTAGTCAATGCCTTTATGAATTTGATAATTATATTAGAAAGCAAGATCACTTCAATGAAAATGTTATGAAACAATTGAAATATAATTCTGATATGATTGCTCGCTTGAGTGACTTGTTGTTTAGAATCTCCAATGATGTTAGAGGTGTAGGAAAACATGCCTCTATGGTTCAAACTCAACTAGAACAAGTTGCTAAATCTCAAAGAGAATTTCTTGATGAAATGAATAATAATATAAATGATTTTGTTGTTAGAGTAGCAATTAGAGGAGGTAAAATGACTCAGGAACCACTTTATCCTATAGGACACCCTAAAAGAATTGAACAAGACTCCCAAAGAATTAACACTGATGCACCTAGTCCTTGTAAAAAGAAGAAGAAAAGAAAAATGATAGGACTTTGCATTCTTCTAGTGAACTTGAGATAGAAAAACCTCCTGAAGATAATAATGATGTTTCAATTTCTGATGCTGAAACTCAATCTGGTAATGAACATTCACCTAGTGATAATGAAAAAGATAATGATGATGTTCATGAAGACACTTAACTAGACAATGATAAACAACCAGACAATGATGTTGAAATAGAACCAGTTGTTGATCTTGATAACCCACAATCTAAAAATAAAATATATGATAAAAGAGATTTGTTGCTAGAAAACATGGAAGAGAAAGAGAACCATGGGTTCAAAAACCCATGCCCTTTCCACCTAAATCAACTAAGAAAAGATGATGAAGAATTTGAACGTTTTGCTGAAATGCTTAGGCCAGTCTTTTTGCGCACTCGCTTGACTGATATATTAAAGATGGCCCCTTATGCAAAATATATGAAAGACATCATCTCTAATATAAGAAAGATACCTGAAGCTGAAATCTCCACCATGCTTGCTAATTATTCTTTTAAGGATGGAGTACCTAAAAAACTTGGAGATCCGGGAATACCAACTATACCTTGCTCCATAAAAAGAAATTATGTCAAAACTGCTTTGTGTGATTTAGGAGCTGGTGTTAGTGTTATGCCTTTCTCTTTATATAAAAGACTTGATTTGAATAAACTCACACCTAATGAAATATCTCTGCAAATGGCTGACAAATCAACTGCCATACCTATCGGTATTTGTGAGGATTTGCCCGTTGTTGTTGCAAATGTTACTATCTTAACTGACTTTGTTATACTTGAGATGCCAGAGGACAACAACATGTCGATTATCCTTGGTAGACCCTTCTTGAATACTGCAGGGGCTGTTATTGATTGCAATAAAAGCAAGGTCACTTTTCATATCAATGGTAATGAACATACTGTGCACTTTTCGAAGAAACAATTCCAGGTGAATGGTATTAATGTTATTGAAAAATCTCCGACACTCACTATTGGAAGTTTTCAACAAGCTCTACCTACTGCCAAAAAGAAATATGAAATGCTTATTGTTGGGGACATGCATATCCTCGTTGAGGTAACTTAGTGTTTTACGAAAGTTCTTCGGTTTTATGCTAATCGAAAGTGGTTGTTAATAAGACTTGATCAACCTTATTAATGGATCATTTTTTAGAGGTATGAAGTTGATGAATTTAGTAAGCACAACTTTCTATTTCCAACGTTTGTTTTCTGTTTTTCTTAGTTAAATAAAATAAAATGCCATATTTTGTCTGTTTTCTGAATTTCCCTTGCAACAAAAAATGACCCAAAAATAAAAGCTCTCAGAATGCCCTGAAAATTTAATATGATTTTTTTTCTGAATATTTAAAAAAAAATTATGCAAATAACAGCAGAGGGGGTGCAACAGGTGGGCACAACCCACCTGGGTGCGCCAGCAGCCCCAGGCGCGTCTTGGTGGGTTATGGTCCCCACGTGGGCCCCCTCACTTATCTCTTTAGCCCATGTCATCACCTACCTCCAGAAAAAATCACCATTGCTCTCTCCCTCGTGTTCTTGCTCTCAAACCCGCGGATTTCAATCTCTTTGCTCGAAGCTCCGTTTCCGAAACTGTTTTGGGGGATTGCTACTTGGTATGTGACTCCTCCGTTGGTCCAATTAGTTTTTGCTTTAGTGGATTATATTTTGAATAATTAGCTACTCTTTGTGCTGCTGTAGATGAGCTTGCATGTTGAATTCTTAGAGTTCTAAGTAGTTTGAATGCTCAATAGCCTCTATGCATCCCTATGAGTAGTTGCTATCAATCTTGTGAAGTTTTGTTGACAAAAATTTTGTGACTCAATTTTTTTTCAGAAAATTGTACGCAAATATGATGAACTTCTTTGGAAGGAGTTCTTCGAGGCGGAGGTCCTCGGAGGCATCTTCCAGTAGGGGCTCAACCCGTCAATCTTATGTTGAACCAAGTGCAAGTTCAATACGGGATGCCACCACCAAATCATGCTTATGGCCATGCAACGATTTCATGGTGGTGGCAGGTATTAAAGAAGAATTTGAGCAATATGTTCACAATGCCAAGCTCGGTTCCTACATTGTAGATAAGTGCAACCAGTACCTCAGTCTCACATAATCATTTAATAAAGAGTTTAAATTTCATCCTCGTGAGTCTAGAGTTTCATTTAAACTTTATGACCGTTCAATTACCATGTCTCTAGATGCGTTTAGTGGTGTGTGTAAAATTCCAATTTTGGGGTTTGTTGGACGAACCACCAAGGTCTGAGTTTGAGTTATTTTTAACTAGTCTTTGCTATGGTGAGAATAGAGGAGTGACGCAAGGTAGAATAAAAAGTATTCACTTCCCATCAATTCAATACTTTGCACTGTTTAATTGAAAATGCATCGTAGGCAAACAAGACTGTAGTACACCTTGTGCTCCTGACTTGAGCCTTATACACACTGCTCTCACCGGTGCTAAATGTTATAACCTTGGAGTGATTGTTGCATGCAGATTGCAACACAATGCTGGTAGTGGATATTTTTATGGTGGGATTTATGCTTCATGTTTAGCAGAGGAGTTTGGTGTATCACTTTGGCCTAATGATCCCATCCTTCCCACTCGGTACTTAGACTTTGAGGCCATGAAGCGCCATAAGTTCTTTAAGGGTGAAATCAATGATTATACATATAACCTATTGTTCAATAAAAATTTCGTTGTGGACACCTTTTGCCTGCGCCTGCTCTCTTTGATTATCACAGCAAGGGAAGATATTATGTTCTTGAGAGTGAGGCCCGCGCACACAACGCAGAGGTTGTGGCTGCTTGGCAGGCTGAGGAGGCTGCACCAAGAGCCTCCGTGAGCTATCACTCCGATTATTACACAGGCTACAGACGGTGAGTACCAAGCTAGGCCAAAAGCCTAAGCTTGGGGGGGTACGTATTTCCACCGACATTACATTCATGTTCACACATTTCATTCCAGTTGTCGGTGTTCATACTTTTTCATTGTATTATCCATGCTAGATTTATTTTCTCGCTTTCTTCTTGTGTGTTTGAAAAACTTTGAGAAAATAAAAAAAATGTTGCTTGCTTCTTTTCAGTTTTTCTTTCTAGTTTAGTTAGTTGTAGTATTTAAAAGAAAACCCAAAAATATTTCCTTGTTCTTCTTTTGCTTGTTGGGAGCTCTCCCGTGTAAATAAGTTTTTCTCGTTTTTGTTTTTCTCTTTAATTTGCCTTCTTCAAGAAAAACAAAAAACTCCAAAAATATTTTAGTGTGTTTCTCTGAAATTCTTTTTCTTTTATTGAGTCATACCGAGGAGAAGACCATGATGAAAATGTTGAGTGGCTCTCATATGCATTATCGTTGATCTAACAAAGAGCTCAAATTGCCTTGTCTTCTCCTTTTGAATAAAATGTTTGCAGATTCCAGCTTATTCCATGGCACTCTTGCACTATTATTATTTTCATATCATTCGGTCGTGCAAGTGAAAGGCAATAATGACGATATTTGATGAACTGGCTGTGGCAGAGAGAAACGGGTATGAACTCAACTTGTTCTATTTTTGTAAATATGTTTAACCTAGTATCCATGATTCAGCCTATTATGATCAAACATGTTTGCAATGACAATTAGATATTATAGTTTCTCATGCCATGCTTAAGTAGCTAGGAGTGAATAATTATTTATCTTGGTTGTCAACATGCATTAAAACGATTGTGATGTGGTATGATGATATGGTATCCTCCTCCGAATGTTCGAGTGGCTTGACTTGGCACATGTTCATGCATGTAGTTGAATCAAAACCAACATAGCCTCTATGATATTTATGTTCATGGTGTTCATATCCTACACATGCTAGTATCCAATGTTACTTATGCATAATGCATGTTCATGACCGTTTTCGCTCTCTAGCTGGCCGCTTCTCAACCTATTTGCTAGCCTTCGCCTGTACTAAGCGGGAAAACTGCTTGTGCATCAAAATCCTAAAACCCAAGTTATTTCAGATGAGTCCACCATATACCTACCTATATGCAGTATTACCCTGCCGTTCTAAGTAATTTTGCATGTGCCACTAATGTCTACTACACAACTTGTTCTTGTAGACTCGTGTTGGGCCTCCAAGAGCAGAGTTTTGTAGGACAGTAGCAAATTTCCCTCAAGTGGATGACCTAAGGTATATCAATCCGTGGGAGGCATAGGATGAAGATGGTCTCTCTCAAACAACCCTGCAACCAAATAATAAAAAGTCTCTTGTGTCCCCAACACACCAAATGCAATGGTAAATTGTATAGGTGCACTAGTTCGGCGAAGAGATGGTGATAAAAGTGTAATATGGATGGTAGGAATATATTTCTATAATCTGAATAAATAAAAACATAAAGGTAGCAAGTGATAAAACGGAGCACAAAAGGTATTGCAATGCTTGAAAACAAGGCCTAGGGTCCGTACTTTCGCTAGTGCAATCTCTCAACAATGCTAATCTAACTGGATCATATAACCATCCCTCAACGTGCGATGAAGAATCACTCCAAAGTTCTTATTTAGCGAAGAGCATAAGAAGAAATTGTTTGTAGGGTACGAAACCACCTTAAAGCTATTCTTTCCGATCAATATATCCTAGAGTTTGTACTAAAGTAACACCAAGCTATTCTTTCCGATCGATCTAACCAAGAGTTCGTACTAAAATAACACCATATGATACACATCAACCAACTCTAATGTCACCTAGATACTCCAATGTCACCGCGACTATCCGTGAGTTGATTATGCGATGTGCATCAAACAATTTCAGATTCATAATACTCAATCCAACACAAAGAACCTCAAAGAGTGCCCCAAGATTTCTACCGGAGAAACAAAGACGAGACCGTGCATCAACCCCTATGCATAGATTACCCCAATGTCACCTCGGGAATCTGTGAGTTGAGTGCCAAAACACATATCAAGTGAATCAATATGATACCCCATTGTCACCACGGGTATTCATAGCAAGACATACATCAAGTGTTCTCGAATCCATAAAAGTATTCAATCCGATAAAACAAAATCTCAAAGGGAAAACTCAATTCATCACAACAAGATAGAGAGGGAGAAACACCATATGATCCAACTATATTAACAAAGCCCACGATACATCAAGATCGTGCCATCTCAAGAACACGAGAGAGAGAGATTAAACACATAGCTATTGGTACAAACCCTCAGCCCCGAGGGTGGACTACTCCCTCCTCATCAAGGTGGCCGCCGGGATGATGAAGATGGCCACCGGTGATGATCTCCCCCTCTGGCAGGGTGCCGGAACGGGGTCTAGATTGGTTTTTCATGGCTACAGAGGGTTGCAGCGGCGGAACTTCTCATCTAGGGTTACCCCCAGGGGTTTTGGAATATTTGGGAATTTATAGGGAGAAGAGGCGGTGCGGGAGGCCACCGAGGTGGGCACAACCCACCTGGGCGCGCCTGGGCCCCCAGGCGTGCCCTGGTGGGTTGTGCTCCCCTCGGAGCTCCCCTCTGGTACTTCTTTGGCCCACCGGGTGTCTTCTGGTCCAAAAAAAATCTCCAAAAAGTTTCGCTGCGTTTGGACTCCGTTTGGTATTGATTTTCTGCGATGTAAAAAACAAGCAAAAAATAGCAACTGGCACTGGGCACTATGTCAATAGGTTAGCCCCAAAAAATGATATAAAGTTGCTATAAAATGATTGTAAAACATCTAAGAATGATAATATAACAACATGAATACTTCATAAATTATAGATACGTTCGAGACGTATCAGCATCCCCAAGCTTAATTCCTACTCGTCCTCGAGTAGGTAAATCATAAAAGAAATAATTTATGAAGTGTGAATGCTAGAAAAGTGCATAAGTTTGATCAATGATAATTTCAATCACTTTTTCTAGCATCATAACAGCAACTCTTTCTCATAAAACTTATCATGATAAAGTAGCAATTGAAAACGGAATTTTTGTTGTGGAAAGCTACGTATCATATTCATCATATACACTTTCTTTTGTTGCATGGACATTTGTACTTGAATGATTCAAAGCAATAGTCTATAATTTGACATGAGGACATCAATACTCAAGCATATCAACAAGCAACCATGTCTTTCAAAATATCAACACTAAAGAAAGTTATCCCTAGCCCATCATGCTCAATCATTGATCCATTCATGAGACACACTCGAATATTAGCTACATCCAATGCTCAAGTACGATCATAGTGCCCCTTAGTTGGTCCTTCATAAGAGAAGATGGAGACTCAAATAAAAATAAAAATTGCATAAAGTAAATAGATAGGCCCTTCGCAGAGGGAAGTAGGGATTTGTAGAGATGCCAGAGCTCAAAGCTTAAATTGAGAGATAAAATTTTTGAGAGGCATACTTTTCCCATCAACGAAAACGACCGAGTAATTACCAACACTTTCCATGCTAGATATATCATAGGCGGTTCCCAGACAGAAAATAAAGTTTATTCCTTTTTCCACCATTCTTTCACGATCCATGGCTAGCCGTATCCATGGGTGCCCTCCATACCAACACTTTCCAAGGAATTTATTATTTGACAACATAAAGTAAATTCATTTTTCATTTCGGGACTGGGCATCCCTAATACCTTTGCCGTACTCTTGTGCAATGACAAGGGAATAAACACTCATCTTGAGAATAACACATCTAGCATGGAAAATATTGGCCACCCCCTGCCGCTTCATGAGCGGTACGAGTACACAAAAAAGGAAATCATTTTGAAAATTTAGAGAAGGCACATACAAATTTGCTTAGAACGGCATGGAAATACTGCATATAGGTAGGTATGGTGGACTCATTTGGCACAACTTTGGGTTTAAGAATTTGGATGCACAATTAGTATTCCCACTTAGTACAAACGAAGGCTAGCAAATAGATTGAGAAGCAACCAACCAAGAAACGAAAATTCACATAAACGAGCATTGAGCATAACTAACACCGAATAATGCACCACAAGTAGGGTGTAATTTCATTGCATAATTATTGACTTTCGTGCTTGCATAGGGAATCAAAAACCTTAACACCAATATTCTTACTAAAGCATAATTACTCACCAACTTGACTCACATATTATTATCTCCATAACGCAAAACTATTGCAAGGAATCAAACTTATCATATCCAGTGATCTATATGAAAGTTTTATTATATCCTTCTTGAATATCCATTACTTTGGGACTAAATTTAAAGCTTGTGCAAATTTTCATCACTAGTATCAACTCTCAAAATAATTTAAGTGAAGCACAAGAGCATTCGACAATCTACTCCAAAAAGATATAAGTGAAGATCAAATGAGTAGTTAAGTAAATAGGTAGCTATGTGAGGACTCTCTCTTATTTAAAAAATTTCAGATCTAAGTATTTTATTAAAACATCAAGCAAAACAAAATAAAATGACATTCCAAGAATAGCACAACTCATGTGAAGAAGCAAAAACTTAGGCTCAACCGAGGCTAACCGATAATTGTTGATGAAGAAAGGTGGGATGCCTACCGGGGCATCCCCAAGCTTAGATGCTCGAGAATTCTTGGAATATTAAATTGGGATTCCTTGGGCATCCCCAAGCTTGAGATCTTGTGTCTTCTTCATTCCTCTCAAATCACGGTTTCCCTAATTCTTAAAAACTTCATCCACACAAAACTCAACAAGAACTCGTGAGATAAGTTAGTATAAATCAATGCAAAACCTTATCATTATCTACTGTAGAAAATCACTAAAATTATTATTCAACATTGCATACTAAATGCATCTGCATATTTAATACTCCTATCCTCAAACAGAATATTTAAACAAGCAAACATATGCAAACAATGCGAACATAACAGCAATCTGTCTAAACAGGACAGTCTGTAAAGAGTGCAATTGTACTCATACTTACCTAACACCAAAACTTCTGAAAATTTACCACACCGTAGAAAAATTATCACAGCTTATTTTGCAAAAAAATTCAACATTTATCACATTCTGACATTTGTGGATAATTATTGCAACAGTGATAAACTTTCTGTTTTGAAACAGCAACTCATATATTTGCAAAATAAGCATGGTGATGGCTATCCTTGCCACTTTTATTGAAATAAAAGATGCAAAACATTATTATAAATAACAGCAAGAAAATACAAATAAAATAAAATGACGCTCCAAGCAAAACACATAGCATGTGACGAATAAAATTATAGCTCCAAGTGAGGTTACTGATAATGTCGGAGACGAAAGAGAGGGTGCCTTCCGGGGCATCCCCAAGCTTAGTTGCTCGGATATTCCTTAGATATTACCTTGGGGTGCCTTGGGCATCCCTAAGCTTAGGGTCTTGTCCCTCCTTATTCTCCTCATATCGATATCTCACCCAAAACTTGAAAACTTCAATCACACAAAACTTAACGGAACTTCGTGAGATGGGTTAGTATGATAAAGACAAATCATTCACTTTGGTACTGTCAAAGACAAGATTCATAATTGTTCTCACACAATGCCTATTTTACTCTACAATTTCCACAATTTATATTAAGCAATATAAGCCATAGAAACTAGAAAACAAGCAAATTATGCATTGAAAACAGAATCTGTCAAAAACAGAACAGTACGTAAAGATCTGAATTAAGGTCATACTTATGTCACTCCAGAAATTCTTAAAAATTAGGAAAATGTAGAAAATTTGTATAGCCATAATCTGTAAAAAAACGAAGAATTTTTTCACGTACCAGTAAAATACAGGAATTTCTGCACTGGATGCAAAAGTTTCTGTTTTTGCACAGAATCAAGTCAACTATCATCCACACTATCCCAAAGGCTTTACTTGGCACTTTATTTGTGGCGCCCCCGACTCAATCGTGCACTAATCATACATGCAAACATGCATGATCAAGCACAGGGACTCATGGGAAGATATCACAACTCAACTCTAACTCAAATAAATGGAGATCCACAATATTACAGACCAGGGATCACGAAGATCCGAATACATAAGTCAGTCATACAAATATTATCTGAGTACAGACATAGTTAGACAAGTTTTGCCTTAAGAAGGCTAGCACAAACAATGACTCTAGATCGAAAGGTGTAGGCCTCCTGCCTGGGAGCCTCCGATCCTACTCCTGGTCGGCTGGCTCGGTCCAGTAGTACGTGCCGTCTGGACCCTCCTGGTAGTAAGCTCCTATGGTGGCATCTGGCTCCGGGGCTCCATCGTCTAATGTATCATCAAAGTGGGGTATGGGGAAAAAGAAGTAACAAAGCAACCGTGAGTACTCATCCGAAGTACCCAGCAAGCAAGGATCTACACTACATATGCAACATTATCAAAGGGGAAAGGTTGTATATGTGGACTGGGCTGCAGAAATGCCAGAATAGAGAGAATGGCCTAGTCCTATCAAAGACTAGCATCTTCAAACATCTTCACGAAGCCACAATCTTGCCGCAATAGAAGAGAGTAGAATGGCATTTTATTAAGCAAACATGTTGAAGTACAGCTTAGAGATCCTTCCTCGACTCCCTGCGAGAAAGCGATCCCGAAGCTTCAATTAAGTAACAAGTATCCAGTTCAAGTAGTAGATCGGGATATACAAACTGAGCGTCCTTTACCGTAGGACTAGCTATCAATAGATTATTCATCCTTGCAGGGGTGCACTACTGTTACCCAACACGCTCGATCACCTCTGGCCGGACACACTTGCTGGGTAATGCCCGGCCTCGGGAGATCGACACGAAGCAGCGCCCTACCTAGGCTCAGCAGAGAGGTCAGCACGCCGGACTAACCTATGCACCTAGAGGTCTTGGGCCATCGCCCTGGGCACCCTGCGTGTTGCGAGACTGGCCGGGGTGCAGGCTCGACACTGAACTCGCCAGTGAAGTATCCAACCCATTCCCGACAATCAGCCCGCACGGTGAACCGTGACGTCTGAAGAGCTTTCGGGAGGAACGTACGACGTAGAGGGCCCCATAAACCATAATCCCGCGTGGTGGTAGTGCGTATAGGGCACGTCGACCCACTTAGATCAAACACCCAAATCCAATAGGCTCATTTAGTAACACGCGGAGACAATCAGAGTTTCTGAAGCTCCGCCACAATATCACACTCGAGTGCCCTTCCGGCACACCCGACAACATAGATCCCCTGCGGGCACCCATCAGGGTCGACCCGCCTGTAACAAAGGTCAAAGTAACCGTGTGGTCATAACATCAAGGGAGAAATCCGAGGAATCACCCTCGGCGAATTCCACTCGACAAAATCATCAGGCTGAACATATGAGGTATCACCCTCGAGGTTCACACTGAGGGGTTGCACGACAGAGTTGTATCGGAAGTGGAGAAGGAGGAATCACCCTCGATGACCACGACCGAACAGCTACACTGCAGAGTATTCTTCAGGAGTGCGTTACGAGGTATCACCCTCGGCACTTGTTAGTAACTATGCAGAGTCATACAACTAAGGGGGTGAGGTGATGTGTCGGTCTCTGGTCGACGATCACATTGATCGAGTCGTCGATGATCAAGCAGGGGCAACAATGGTAAGGTGGTGGGGGTCATTGATGGTTCACTACCAATCTATACTAAGCAGTTTAACATAGGCAGGTAAGGTAACAATAAACAGGTTACAAAAGCAGGCTATGCATCAGAATAGGAGCAAACATTAACAGTAGCAAAATCTAATGCAAGCAGGAGAAATGGAATGGGCGATATCTGGATGCTCAAGGGGGGGCTTGCCTGGTTGCTCTGGCAAGAAAGAGGGGTCGTCAACGGGCTGCTCGTCTGTAGCGTAGTCGTACTCGGCTGCAACGGTGTCGGTCTCGGTGTCTATCGAGAGAGAAGGAGGGGGGAGAAACAGTAAATTCACGGCAAAAATGCAAACAATATGTATGACATGCCTAGATGCTATGCAGAGGTGTTCTACTGCCTAACAAAATGATTTAGTTAATTTAGGAATTTATCCGGATTTATTTAATTAAAGTTGGGCACTATTCATTTATCAAAATCGGTCTAAAAGTTCCATGTTCATCTAGCTAGGGGCATCTGGCAGGAATACAGAGGGCGTATTCAGATTCGTATCGAAATTCTGAGCAACTTTCATGTATAAAGTATTTTCATCGGAGTTACGGTTTATTTTATATGATTTTCTAAAGTTTTAATTATTTTCTGAAATTTATTTAATCATTTAATATCAACATTATCCAGAACAGTGTATGCTGACGTCATCAGCATGACGTCAGCAGTCAACAGGGCGTTGACTGGGTCAATCTGACGTGTGGGTCCCACCTGTCAGTGTCTGTTCAGGTGAATTAGGGTTTAACTAATCTAATTACTGTTTAATTAAACTAACTAGTTAATTAGATTAACTCAATCAGAGTTAATTAACTTAATTAATTTACTAATTAATTAATTAATTATTACTTTTATTAATTCATTTTCATTTACTTTTTAATTACATTTTTATTTTCATTAAACGTTTTAAGGGCGTGGGGCCCCATCTGTCATAGGGCCAGGGGGCATCGTGCCCCACCTGGCAGTGGCATTGGGCCACTGCTAGGCGTCAACGCGCGCGCGGGCGTGCACAGCACGCGGCGACGCGGCTACGGGCGCGTGCCGGCGCGGGGAGCGGCGAGGCGAGGGCGAGCGGCGCGTGGGTGCAGGTGGCGAGCTGGGCTCGGCGGCAGCGGGCGAGCGGCGGCGTGCGCGGGCGGCGAGCAGCACGCGGATCAGCAGCAGCGCGGGCAGCGGCGCAGGACAGCGGCAGCAGCGAGGCTGTGCGGGCGAGGAGAGGCGCAGGCGAGCGCGGCGCGGGAGAGGAGGCCGAGGGTGGCTCGGGCTGCGGGCTAGCCAGGCGGGAGCGCGGGGCGCGCGCGGGACGACGGCGGGCGAGCGCGCGCGACAGAGAGAAGGGGGACTGGGAGGCAGAGGGGAGGCGCAACAGGCGTGGCGGCTCACCGCGATGCTGTAGGGGGGTGGCAGTGGGCTCCAGGAGGAGGACGGGGACGACGGCGAGGCAGCGGTGGTCGGCGAGGTGTCGACGGGGACGAGGGCGAGGTGGCGTCGGGCGGGGCCATGCGGGTGTCCAGATAGAGCGGGAGGGGGGGAAGGGGGAGAGTGAGGGGATCGGGTGGGTAGCTAGGGTTTCGGGGAAACAGGGGAGGCCATATAGGGGAGGGGGAAAGTAGGCCGGCCTGGCAAGCCACTGGCTGGGCTGAGGCCCAGTTGGCCTGGGGGGGTTTTCTTTTTATTTTTGTTTTATATCTTTTTGCCTTATTTTCTTTTCTGTTTTCTCTTTTAACTCCGTTTTGTTAATTGTTTAGGCACTAAATGAATTTTGTAAAAAGTGTGACCTAGTTCATAAATCACAGTGCATTATACCCTATCTCCAAAAACTGGTTTGGGCAAAACATAATTTCATATTTAATTTAGATTAAATAAAAGGTTAATAAATATTGTCTTTTGTCACTATTTGAGGATGTTTGAGTCACTTATGCAATCTCAATAAAGTTGGTTACAATTTTAGAATTGTCTGTGGAATATTTGTTATTTAATGAACATTTTAGTTTCTGCTTTGAACAACTTTTATTTTCCACTTTTAATTTTTATTTGAAGCTTGAACTAGGAGCTGAAATGCAATATGATGCAAATGATGATTAGGCACTGTTAATCATGCCGACTTGTCATTATCAAAAGGTGATCACTGTGGCTAATGACATGGGGTGTTACAATTCTCCTCATCTATCAAGAATTCTCGTCCCGAGAATTAAGAGGAAGACTGAAAGAAAGCGGGGTATTCTTCGCGAAGACGATCCTCGCGTTCCCAAGTGGCTTCATCTTCAGAATGATTTGACCACTGAACCTTGAGGAATTTGATTGACTGTTGATGTGTCCGGCGTTCAGCTTGATCAAGAATACGGATGGGATATTCTGGATAAGACAGATCTTCCCGCAATTCAAGCATTTCATGATCCACAGCTCGAATATGATCCTTGAAGCAGCGACGGAGTTGGGATACATGAAAGACAACATGCACTTGAGAAAGATTTGGCGGCAATTGCAATTGATAGGCCACTTCTCCTCGACGGGCAAGAATACGGAACGGGCCAATGTAGTGAGGAGCTAACTTGCCTTTGATTCCAAACCGATGAGTGCCTTTCAACGGAGTGACGCGGAGGTAAGCTTACTCGCTAGGTTGATAGACCATTTTCTGGTGCTTTCGGTCATAGTTGCTCTTTTGACGAGACTGAGCAGTCTTCAAATGTTCACGGATGATGCGGACTTGTTCTTCTGCTTGCCGAACAATGTCTGGTCCGATGAGTGAGCGTTCCCCAGTTTCTGACCAATTCAGAGGGGTTCGACACTTACGTCCGTAAAGAACTTCAAATGGTGCCATCTTCAGACTAGCTTGATAGCTATTGTTGTAAGAGAATTCAGCATACGGGAGAGATTCCTCCCATTTCTTACCGAAGGAGATGACGCAAGCTCGAAGCATATCTTCGAGCACTTGATTAACTCGTTCGACTTGACCCTGTGACTAAGGGTGAAAAGCGGTGCTGAAAGACAGATGAGTTCCCATAGCTTCTTGGAAACTATTCCAGAATCTGGAGGTGAAGAGGCTGCCACGATCCGAACTAATCTCCAACGGAACACCGTGGAGTGACACAATTCGGGAAACATACAATTCTGCTAACTGACTAGCAGTGATTGTCTCCTTAACTGGCAGAAAGTGAGCCACCTTGGAGAATCGGTCAATGACGACAAAAATAGCATCATGACCCTTCTGAGATCTGGGAAAACCAGTAATGAAATCCATTTGAACTTTGTCCCATTTCCATTCAGGAATATCAAGGGGTTGCAGAGTTCCAGTAGGCCTTTGATGTTCTGCCTTAATGCGGCGGCAAACGTCACACTCAGAAACATAACGAGCAATGTCTCGCTTCATATTAGGCCACCAGTATCTCTGACAAATGTCACGGTACATCTTTGTGCTACCAGGATGAATTGACAGAGGAGTGTCATGAGCTTCTTTTATAACGTGTTCCCTCTCATCCTTGAACTTGGGTACGAAGAGACGGTGTTGGAAAAATAGGATCCCATCCTTATCAAGATGGAATTCCAACGGCTTTCCTTTTTCGAGGTATCGCTTAATTCTTTCCACTTCAGAGTCATACTTTTGTATAATCTTAATGTTGTGTTCTAAATCTGGTTCGACAACCAGGGTATTGAGATAACCCTGTGGAACAATATGGAGGTTCAATTTGCGAAGTTCTTCATAAAGCATAGGTTGTGCTTCCTGAACCATAAGATTGTTGCAATAAGCCTTGCGACTCAAAGCATCGGCCATCACATTAGCCTTGCCAGGGGAGTATGAGATATTCATATCATAATCGGCAATTGTCTCGAGCCATCTTTGTTGACGAAGGTTCAGATCTGGTTGAGTGTATAAATACTTCAAACTTTGATGATCCGTATATATCTCGTATCGATTACCGAGAAGGTAATGTCGCCATAGTTTCAGGGCATAAATAACCGCAGAAAGTTCAAGATCGTGCACTGGGTAATTTTCTTCATGAGGACGCAATTGTCGAGAGGCATAAGCAATCACTTTAGGCTCTTGCATTAGGACACAGCCTAATCCTTGACGAGATGCATCACAGTATATCACGAAATCCTTTTGGGAATCCGGGGGTGCTAGCACTGGGGCAGATGTTAACTTATCTTTTAGTGCATGAAAGCTTTCTTGACATTTTTCTGTCCACTCAAATTTAACACCTTTGTGGAGCAGATTCGTCAATGGTTTTGCAATCTAGGAAAAGTTCTCAACGAATCGACGGCAATAACTAGCGAGTCCGAGAAAACTTCTGACTTGCTTGACATTCTTCGGGGGAGTCCAATCAAGAATGGCTTGAACTCATTCCGGGTTAACAGCAATTCCATTCTTGGAAATCACATGACCAAGATAGGTCACTTCAGATAACCAGAATTCACACTTGGAGAATTTAGCATACAACTGATGTTCTCGTAGCTTCTCCAATACAAGGCGAAGATGTTCAGCATGTTCTTCTTCATTCTTGGAATATATAAGGATATCATCGAAATAAACCACGACGAATTTGTCGAGGTAGTCCATGAAGATATAGTTCATCAACCGGGAGAAGGTTGCTGGAGCATTTGTTAAACCAAATGATATGACAGTGTACTCATAAGAGCCATATCGAGTAACAAAGGCAGTCTTCGGAATATCCTCTTCGCGAACACAGATCTGATGATAACCCAACCTTAAGTCGAGTTTCGAAAAGACAGCGAATCCAGCAAGCTGATCATAAAGATCATTGATCCGGGGTAGTGGGTATTTATTCTGGATTGTGGCTTGGTTAATGGGCCGGTAATCTTGAACCAATCGGTTAGTTCCATCCTTCTTCTTAACGAAGAGTGATGGTGCTCCCCAAGCAGAGGAACTGGGGCAGATGAAACCTTTCTTAAGTGACTTGTCGATTTCTTCCTTAAGCTCAAGGAGTTCATGTGGCGGCATCTTATAAGGACGCTTCGCAATAGGGGTAGTGCCAGGCTTCAAGTCAATGAAAAACTCGACAGCCCTAACCGGGGGTATTCCTGGAAGTTCTTCTGGAAAGACGTCCGGAAAATCTCGAACGACAGGAACGTTCTCAATTCCTTCCAGAGGTGAGGTGTTCAAAGCATTCAGAGCATATATCTGAGCTTCAGCATCCCGAGTAATTCGGGCGGTGTACTTCACTATCTCATCGGAGGGGTGAAGAAGTTGGATGACTTTTGTGGCACAATTGATCGAAGCTATATGAGCTTTCAACCAATCCATTCCGAGGATGAGGTCTATGGTGGAAGACTAAAGGATAATGGGCGAAACAAGGAATTCCAACCCTTTAATTTCGACGGTAACGTCAGGTGCCATCACGTCAGCATGACAATGAGAAGTATAATTCAACTCAGAGAGAAAGGTTAAACAAAACAATGGAAAGGAAAATGATTATCAGACTAATCAGATCAATGACAGGGAAATCGCACAGATATCCAGCTCTCCGGGTAGACGGGATTTACGAGATCCTAAGTGTCGGCGTTAGTAAAATTTATTTGACCCGAATAGAAGAGAGATCAGAGTCCCAAAGTATAGACAAGGAATAAAAGATCCTAATACCACCCAGTTGGCGACATGGGTCCGTAAGCCACACAGCCAAGTTAGTAAATTAATTTTTCGATGTCTAGACTCAACTTCGGCCAAGGAATTGGAAAGGGGGCTTCCTACAGGCAGTCGGCTCTGATACCAGCTTGTGGCGCCCCCGACTCAATCGTGCACTAATCATACACGCAAACATGCACGATCAGGCACAGGGACTCACGGGAAGATATCACAACACAACTCTAACACAAATAAACGGAGATCCACAATATTACAGACCAGGGATCACGAAGATCCGAATACATAAGTAAGTCATACAAATATTATCTGAGTACATACATAGTTATACAAGTTTTGCCTTAAGAAGGCTAGCACAAACAACGACTCTAGATCGAAAGGCGTAGGCCTCCTGCCTGGGAGCCTTCGATCCTACTCCTGGTCGGCTGGCTCGGTCCAGTAGTACGTGTCGTCTGGACCCTCCTGGTAGTAAGCTCCTGTGGTGGCATCTGGCTCCGGGGCTCCATCGTCTGATGTATCATCAAAGTGGGGTATGGGGAAAAAGAAGTAACAAAGCAACTGTGAGTACTCATCCGAAGTACTCAGCAAGCAAGGATCTACACTACATATGCAACATTATCAAAGGGGAAAGGCTGTATATGTGGACTGGGCTGCAGAAATGCCAGAATAGAGAGAATGGCCTAGTCCTATCAAAGACTAGCATCTTCAAACATCTTCACGAAGCCACCATCTTGCCGTAATAGAAGAGAGTAGAATAGCATTTTATTAAGCAAAGATGTTGAAGTACAGCTTAGAGATCCTTCCTCGACTCCCTGCGAGAAAGCGATCCCGAAGCTTCAATTAAGTAACAAGTATCCAGTTCAAGTAGTAGATCGGGATATACAAACTGAGCGTCCTTTACCGTAGGACCGGCTATCGATAGATTATTCATCCCTGCAGGGGTGCACTACTGTTACCCAACACGCTCGATCACCTCTGCCCGGACACACTTGCTGGGTAATGCCCGGCCTCAGGAGATCGACACGAAGCAGCGCCCTACCTAAGCTCAGCAGAGAGGTCAGCACGCCAGACTAACCTATGCACCCAGAGGTCTTGGGCCATCGCCCTGGGCACCCTGCGCGTTGCGAGACTGGCCGGGGTGCAGGTGCGACACTGAACTCACCAGTGAAGTATCCAGCCCATTCCCGACAATCAGCCCGCACGGTGAACCGTGACGTCGGAAGAGCTTTCGGGAGGAACGTACGACGTAGAGGGCCCCATAAACCATAATCCCGCATGGTGGTAGTGCGTATAGGGCACGTCGACCCACTCAGATCAAACACCCAAATCCAATAGGCTCATTTAGTAACACGAGGAGACAATCAGAGTTTCTGAAGCTCCGCCACAATATCACACTCGAGTGCCCTTCCGGCACACCCGACAACATAGATCCCCTGCGGGCACCCATCAGGGTCGACCCGCCTGTAACAAAGGTCAAAGTAACTGTGTGGTCATAACATCAAGGGGGAAACCCAAGGAATCACCCTCGGTGAATTCCACTCGACGAAATCATCAGGGTGAACGTATGAGGTATCATCCTCAAGGTTCACACTGAGGGGTTGCACGACAGAGTCGTATCGAAAGTGGAGAAGGAGGAATCACCCTCGATGACCACGACCGAACAGCTACACTTCAGAGTATTCATCAGGAGTGCATTACGAGGTATCACCCTCGGCACTCGTTAGTAACTATGCAGAGTCGTACAACTAAGGGGGTGAGGTGATGTGTCAGTCTCTGGTGGACGATCACATTGATCGAGTCGTCGATGATCAAGCTGGGGCAACAAGGGTAAGGTGGTGGGGGTCACTGATGGTTCACTACCAATCTATACTAAGCAGTTTAACATAGGTAGGTAAGGTAACAATAAACAGGTTACAAAAGCAGGCTATGCATCAGAATAGGAGCAAACATTAACAGTAGCAAAATCTAATGCAAGCAGGAGAAATGGAATGGGCGATATCTGGATGCTCAAGGGGGGGCTTGCCTGGTTGCTCTGGCAAGAAAGAGGGGTCGCCAATGGGCTGCTCGTCTGTAGCGTAGTCGTACTCGGCTGCAACGGCGTCGGTCTCGGCGTCTATCGAGAGAGAAGGAGGGGGGAGAAACATTAAATTCATGGCAAAAATGCAAACAATATGTATGACATGCCTAGATGCTATGCAGAGGTGTTCTACTGCCTAACTAAATGATTTAGTTAATTTAGGAATTAATCCGGATTTATTTAATTAAAGTTGGGCACTATTCATTTATCGAAATCGGTCTAAAAGTTCCATGTTCATCTAGCAAGGGGCATCTGACAGGAATACGGAGGGCGTATTCATATTCGTATCGAAATTCTGAGCAACTTTCATGTATAAAGTATTTTCATCGGAGTTACGGTTTATTTTATATGATTTTCTAAAGTTTTAATTATTTTCTAAAATTTATTTAATCATTTTATATCAACATTATGTGACACCCTGATTTTGACAACTTTTTCTTTTCAAACTTTTCTGGTTTTATTTGGAATTTGAATGGATTTTTGAATCTTTCACGTGGTCTTGGACATTCTTGAATCTTCTTCCAAGTGCTCCAAAGCTCCATCACCTTGCCAAAACCCTGCCAAGTACCCCAAGGATCCAAATTCCAATTAAAATTATTTTCCAAAACTCTTTTCTTTTATTTGAGGATTTAGGGCATTACTATGGGTTGTGAAGCAACCTATAGATTGGATGCTCAGAAAATCCTCAAATAATTCTTAAAAATCCTTAGGACTATATCTTGCCCCAATCTCCAAAAATATTCCATGGCCTAGTTCAAATATTTTGCAAAATAAATCATTTTTGCTCTTGGACAGTTTGGACCTTTGTGAAGGAAGTGTATGCTAGGATTGTCCAATTGCTCTCAAATTTTTGTGGCATGAGGACACCTACAAACAACCTTCCTCCACCAAGTTTCAACCCCAGGAGATCATTCTAGTGAGCAACACTTCAACATTTTGATTCTGGACCAGAAATGTAGTTTGTACATGAACTACCCTCAAACTTAAACCAAATCACCTCAAATTTTGTCAGCTCCTAGTCCTTCCAACCTAAATCACTCTAGACATCTCCATTGGCCCAACCTCCATCTCTCCAACCCTCCAGATCCCTCTCAAGTTCTCTGTCAGGAACTGTTGCTGATTCTACCATTCATCTCAGACCGAACCAAGCCAAACCAAGGACACAGGTGAAATGAGGGATCGAAGGTCGACGTGCTAGACAAGAAATGCCAGGCATACATGGCCTCCTGGTGCCAAGCACCGTGGTGAGCATGGTGCTGGCATGGTTGTCGCCGCGCTCTGCCTCGTGCCAGGCTCGGGTCTCGTCGAGGCGAGACGCCAGCGCCGCAGCAGCTTGTCCAAGCATGCCGACGTCGTCCCTGGATGCCACCTAGCCCCTCCAGAACCCTCGCCCTCGCCGGAGAAGCCCTCGGCGGCCGCCACGCCCGCGGGCACTGTTTGGCCCGTGCGGTCACAGTGCGGCGCCGCTCGTCATCTCCCCCCCCCCCGAGCTATCTCGTCGCATTAAGTGCTTCTGCTCGCTCCCGTCGCTTCGCCCCACGCCACGACGGCCAGCTCGCCATCCTTGCGCCAGTGGCGGAGCCACGTCGCCGCCAATCTAGAGAGATCGCCGCACCCCTCCTCCTGGCTATAAATAGCCCCGCTTGGCCTCGTTAAGCTCCTCACCTCTCTCCCTCCATCCTCAATAGCCTCCCCAAGCAAGAGCCAAGGCCGAGAGGCCCTCTGGCCTCGACCTCGCCGGAGCTCTGCCGTGAGTCGAGCTCCACCACTAGCTCTCTCCACTCCACCTTAGCCCCACCTGAGACCACCATAGTGCTCAGTGCACTCCACTAGAGCTCCCCGACCTCCTGCCCGACCGAATCGTCGCCGGAATCGTCACCTCCGTCGACCACCGCAGCCACCACCCGCCGGAGAAGAAGGGCACGACGCCGTCCGACCATCCTCGGAGGAGCCACGGGTACAGGGAGAATCGCCGTTGAACACCCGATCCATCCCCACCATCCACGAGCCCAACCGCCGTCGCTAACTCCGGCAATCACCGTCGGTGAGCCGCCCCCTCCCTCTGGTCTCTCTCCTCCCTCTGTTTAAACGGGCCCGGCCCCACCCATCAGCCACTGTGGGCGCGTGCACGAAGGGGTAAGTGGAGGTGTACTCTCCGTTTATGCCTTCGACGTGGCCCGTTCGTCTGTTTTTCTGATTTTTCTGATTTTTGTTTATTTAATAGAATTGACCAGGAACTTTGACTATTAATAACTTTTTACAGGAAGGTCCATTTGACCTGATTCTTTTTGCATTGTGTTTGTATCAAAGTCCTTTATTTTCCCACCAAGTTTGGTATTTTTCCAACACTCACAGAATTGTTGGTGAATAAAAAGGCTTTATGTGACATTTTCTTTTGCTATTTAAAAATATTTTCAGAAGGAGAATCTTGTGGATTTGAAGACCAGGAGTTTCTGAACAACCCAACTGATCAAGGCAAGCCAGGACATCCATATTATGAAGCATTTCAAGGCATTGCATAATTCATATTCATTTCTTGCATATATTAAACCTAGATAATTCATAGTAAATTATTTAAATGTTTAAAGTTGATAACTCAGAATGACATGATCAATAACTATGCTTGCTAAGTGAAACATAGTTGGTTGATCAAGAGTCACCTGTCCGGGCTTACCCGTGCAGCCACATTTGCCGGTGTGGGACGGCCTTGACTTGGTCCGGCTCGGTGCTCTTTCACCGGTACCTCCAAAGAGGGAGGGTTATGCGTGCGTGCTGCCCTGATCAGGTAGACGGCGATAACCCTGTGAGCCCAGTTGAGTTGTTTGCTGGTGTCCCTGTTTGGGACAGTTTAGTTAGGCCACGACGGTGGCAGGTGTCACGGGGTGACACGGGGCCACCCAAGGCTTGACTCCGGGGGAGTGTGATTGCCGGTGGTACGATGAAAGAGTCATGGGTCAGACAGGTTTCGTTGGAGCAATGCTGGTCCACCTGAATGGGATCACGAGGTCAGTGCTCCATAGTGTGGGTAAAGTGCGCAACCTCTGCAGAGTGTAAAATCTATTCGAATAGCCGCGTCCACGGTATTGGACAGCCCAACCAGACCTCTCTAGGTGATCAACCGTAATAACTATAGTAATGATGGAAGAACTTGTCTTTCGAGCGGAAGTACTCATTGGTATCGAGTATTCTGAGGGTTGTGAGGCAACCCAGAGACGAATAAGTTGGTAACAGTAAGTGAATCACCTAAGACTTAACATGTTGATTTGCCATGCCATTATTTGCTGCATAAATTGGTTGTCATGTGCTTGCGAGTACATTCAAAGTACTCACCTGGCGTATCATGCCAGATGCAGGAGAAGACTGAGACGGAGGTCTCGATGTCCGTGTTGTGATGCCTAGGATGTGTCCTCGGCAGTGTCCCTGTGGATGGAGTTACTATCATGTTCCTCTACGTAGTAGTCTTCCGCCGTAGTATTCTGCAGTAATACTGAGGCCCTGATATGTTGGATAAATAATGTAGATATTGTCATAGCACTAGGTGTGCTTTTGGCCTCGATGATCATGTAATATATGTGAGCTTGTACTCGACTATTATCAATAAAAGTTCAGCTATGTTCTGTTCCAAGTTGTTGTGTGTTTCCAGAAGACATGATCTCTGGGTTGGAAACACAGGTAAACCGGTTCTCTGAGCCGGGGTGCGACAACGCTTGGTATCAGAGCCATGCTGACTGTAGGACACCCTAGGCAACCGCGTTAGGACTGCGATTAGAATAGGACCTTGAGTGTGCATCTTGCTTGTTGCATTTGATTGTTGCATGCCATGCATCTTGCATCATAATTCATTATGTTATTAACCTTTGGCATTGTGAGTGTAGATGGCACCAGTTCCATATCACTACCATCATGAGCCCGAAGCCCACACTTTTCCGGCTTTGCTTCGTAGCGTCTGGCTTCGACTGTATCCCTACGGTGATGACCCGGTGTATCAGGTGTTTCGGGAGCAGTTGGGCGAGTCGGTATATGAGTACCATGCAGTAGCTTACCTGACCGCGACTTCGGATATTGGAAGCTCTTCTCGTTCTTCCAAGGGTGGGGTGGCTTCTCTCCGGAGTTGGTGATCCAGTTTGCTGCCATGGAGGCTATTACTGACTTGCGCTTCCACGAGGCTGAGATGCAGACCCATCCAGGTTTCCTCCACTATCCCACCCTGTCGCCTACGACAGGGCGAGTCCTTTTCTCACGTGTAGACCCCGCGTGTGATCATGCAGCTGGTGTTTTGTCTCGCTACCTGAACACCAGTTACCGTATGATCATTTCCTTGGCTGAGGAGTTGTGTCGTGTTCAGGGGGCACTTGCAGCAGTGACTCCAGCACCTCCTCCCGAAGTTCCACCTAGTTATCCACCACCAGTTCCACCTCCGCGAGTTCTTGATATCCCTTCTGGTTCTTCTGGACTATCAGGCTTATCGTCTGGTAGTCGATTTGAGACCCCAGCTGAGTGGGCCTCACCTCTAGCCACTCCTGCTCTGCCAATGCTGAGGCGACGTGCTCTTTCTTCCGCGGAAGAAGAGCCGTCCCAGCAGCGACATCGTGTCTCCTTTGACCCGGTGACTCGTATCATCAGTTCTGATTCCGACACACGATCTGATGATGAGGACTCTTCAGATGGGCAGTGCTTGTGTCACCGACACCACTAGACTGGAGCTTGAGTAGTAATGCATGCGTCTTTGCATATGTCAACTGCCGTATGAGCAGTTTAGCCATGATATTCCCCTACTAGCTTGCCATGTATGATGTTGGGTTATATTGTATAATTATGTTGTTCTCTTTATTTGCCTTTTCCATGAATTTTCTTCGGTGTCATATTACTGTATTTCTCCTTATGGATGTTGCTCATCGATTCGGTCTTTGCCATGGGAACAAAAATTAGGATGAAGAGAGGAAGTAGCATTCAAGGCGGCGATGGAAACCCCATCCGTCAATCCGCCAGGCAGGCAGGGCAACCGCCCGAAGACTTACCACCACCACCACCTCAAGCACCAACCACAGATCAGATAATGAGAATGTTCGAGAAAAAGAGAAACCAAGACCTCATGGAAACCCTCAAGAGTATGCAGACAATAGTAGGTCAGAATAATGGCAATGGGGTGCGTTCTAAACTGACTGACTTTCAGCGCACAAAACCACCCAGCTTTGGTCAGGCTGTGGATCCTATTGAGGCTGATGACTGGTTGAGAACCATGGAAAAGAAGTTGGACATCGCCCGTTGTGAAGAAGCAGATAAAGTTCCATTTGCCACTCATTATCTCGAAGGCCCAGCAGCCATATGGTGGGATAACACCAAGTTAATATGGCCTGCTGAAGAGATTTACTGGGAGAAATTCAAGGAGCTGTTCTGTAAGTATCATATTCCCATAGGTATCATGAAAGTGAAGCAGAGGGAATTTCTAGCCCTCACACAAGGCAACATGACTGTGGGAGAATACTTAAACAAATTCAACAACTTGGCCCGGTACTCTCTTTATGATGTGGCCACCGAAGAGAGGAAAATAGACCGGTTCCTCGGAGGACTTAATCACGCCCTCCGATGTCAGCTATGCATGTTGGATTTCCCCAATTTCCAGACATTGGTGAATAAGGCCTTCATCACCGAGCGAGAGTACAAATCTGGGAATGATGATCGTAAGAGGAAGTTCGAGCCCAAGAAGGACAACAAGGAACCGTATGCACAAAAGCTGCGCAGTTGGCAGCCAGGGCCATCTGAGAACAAACCAGTGTGGAACAATGGTGGCAACTACAATAACAAGCCAGTCAACTAGACCAAGACCTTCGGCAAACAGCCAGTCATAGAAGACTGTCATCGCAACAACACTTGTTTCACTTGTGGCCAGAGCGGACACTACGCCAAACAGTGTCCTACTAATAACGGAAAGCAATCAGCTGAACACAAGCCACAAGTCAATCACCTTGGACGCTGTCCCAACCACAACTTCAGCCATGGATGCGTCCATCATATCTCTGCCGAAGAAGTCTACGAAGCTCTAGACGTCGTCCTTGGTATGTTTTCTGTCCATAACATACCTGCAGTAATTTTATTTGATTCTGGGGCTTCCCACTCGTTTATTTCGTGGAGTTTCGCCACCTTGCATAAATTTTCTCCTTCACTTTTGGACAAAATCATGGTGGTACAATCCCCTGGCTCAATGCTCAGAACAAATATAGTATACAAGGATCTGGAAATCTCAATTCACCGAGTCAAATTTCCAGCTACCCTTGTTGCTATTGAATCCCCAGGACTGGACATAATACTAGGAATGGACTGGTTGGCACCGCACCAAGTGTGCATCAACTGCGCCACCAGAACAATGACAATGGTGAACCCCGCCGGACAGACCGTTCAATTCCTGGCCAGCAGAATGATAACAAGAAAGGGCACGGCATATCAGACCACTGTTATGGATATGAATCTGATTCCGGTAGTGGGTGAATTTCCGGATGTGTTTCCTGAGGAATTACCAGGAATGCCGCCCGACCGAGAATTGGAGTTTGCCATTGAAGTGATTCCTGGTACAGCTCCAATATACAAGAAATATTACCGTATGCCAGGCCCGGAGCTGGCAGAACTAAAGAAGTAGTTGGACGAGTTGCTACAAAAAGGATACATTCGTACAAGCATCTCGCCATGGGGGTCACCAGTATTATTTGTCAAGAAGAAGGATGGAAGTCTATGAATGTGTGTAGACTATCGCCAGCTTAATGAGGTCACTATCAAGAACAAGTACCCGCTCCCTCGAATTGATGACTTATTCAACCAGTTGAGTGGAGCACGGGTATTCTCCAAGATCGACCTCAGAACGGGATATCATCAATTGAAAATCCGAAAGGAGGATATCCCAAGACAGCGTTCACCACTCGATATGGACTATATGAATTTACAGTTATGGCGTTTGGATTGACCAACGCTCCTGCCTATTTCATGAGTATGATGAACAAAGTTTTCATGGACTTTCTGGGTAAGTTCGTAGTGGTGTTCATTGATGACATACTGATATACTCCAAGGATGAAGAGGAACATAAGCAACATCTCAGAGCTGTCCTAGAAAGGTTGAGAACCCATCGCTTATATGCCAAGTTCAATAAGTGCTAATTTTGGCTGAAAGAGGTGGGATTCCTTGGACATATTCTGTCAGAGAAGGGAATAGCTGTTGATCCAAGTAAGGTTACTACGGTCTTGAACTGGAAGACACCAGCTACGGTGACCGAAGTCCATAGTTTCCTGGGCTTGGCAGGCTACTACCGTCGCTTCATTGAAGGCTTCTCTAAGATAGCCAAGCCACTGATGGAATTGTTGAAAAAAAACCAAAGGTTTATCTGGACAGCTGAGTGCGACAGCAGTTTCCAGGAGTTAAAGACGAGGCTAACCACAGCCCCTGTCTTAGTTCTTCTAGATATTCACAAGAGTTTTGACATATATTGCGACGCATCCAGGCGTGGAATTGGATGCGTGTTAATGCAAGAAGGGAAGGTTGTGGCTTATGCATCACGACAGCTACGACCTCATGAGGAGGACTATCCCACACATGACTTGGAGCTAGCTGTTGTGGTTCCTGCCCTGAAGATTTAGAGGCATTACCTCATTGGACAACGATGTGAAATATACACCGACCATAAGAGTCTCAAGTATATTTTCACTCAACCTGACCTGAACCTCAGGCAGCGAAGATGGCTTGAACTAGTCAAGGACTATGATGTTGGGATAAACTATCATCCAGGGAAAGTGAATGTGGTCGCTGACGCCCTGAGCAGGAAACAAGCTACTGTGAATGCATTAGTTGAGAGTATGCATCCGAGCTTACAAGAAGAGTTTGTCAGGCTCAATATGGTGCTATGTGGCCCAATGACTCCGGACACGTTGGAAATTACTCCAACCCTCATGAAGGAAATCAAGGAAGCACATAAGTCAGATGAAGAAATTCGGAAGATCAAGGAGTTAATTCAGCAAGGGAAGGCCAAGTCCTTCCGCATGGATGAACAGGGTACCGTGTGGTTCGAGAAACGAATTTGTGTGCCAAGTCAGAACAACTTGAGGCAACAAATACTCAAGGAAGCACATGAGTCCGCATATTCGATCCACCCAGGAGGTACCAAGATGTATCAGGACTTGAGAGGAATGCGGAAAGATATAGCATACTATGTCGCCTGCTGTGACATTTGCAACAAGGTCAAAGCAGAGCATTAGAAACCTGCTGGGCTACTGCAACCTTTACCAGTACCCCAGTGGAAGTGGGACGACATATGTATGGATTTTATTGTGGGACTGCCCAAGTCCACGAGAGGCAATGATGCTATTTGGGTCATTGTAGACATCCTTACGAAAGTGGCGCACTTTATCCCAGTAAAGACCACTTTCAACGCAAATCAGTTGGCACAACTCTACATGTCCCGGATAGTCAGTCTGCACGGGGTACCCAAGTCTATCACTTCAGATAGGGGTTCCCTATTTACTTCAGCATTTTGGCTACGGCTACATCAGGCTTTGGGAACCATGCTGAAACATAGCACAACATATCATCCGCAGATAGATGGACAAACCGAGTGAGTGAACCAAATATTAGAGGATATGCTTCGGTCATATGCTCTCTCCCATGGACCCAAATGGGAGGATAGTCTGCCATATGCTGAATTCTCCTACAACAACAGCTATCAGGCAAGTCTCAAGATGTCGCCTTTTGAGGCATTGTACGGACGGAAGTGCCGCACACCGCTGAACTGGTCCCAAACAGGAGATAGTTGCATTTTTGGCATGGAC
Organism: Thinopyrum elongatum; assembly: GCA_011799875.1. NCBI lineage: Eukaryota > Viridiplantae > Streptophyta > Magnoliopsida > Poales > Poaceae > Thinopyrum > Thinopyrum elongatum. The sequence goes on from CM022303.1 coordinate 544,719,167, forward strand.
TTGGTGCTCGAGGCTGAGAGGCAAGTTAAGGATATCCAAGAACGACTTCGAGCAGCCAAGTCCCGACAGAAGAGCTATTACGACCCAAAGCACCGGGAAGTAACTTTTGAGCCCGGAGACTATGCTTATCTATGGGTAACTCCTATGAAGGGAGTAAAGAGGTTTGGTACTCGAGGAAAATTAGCCCCAAGATACATCGGCCCCTTTCCAGTGATTGCCAGGAAAGGCAGAGTCGCATATCAGTTGGAATTTCCACTAGCATTGTCAGACGTTCATGATGTCTTTCACATCTCACAGTTAAGGAAATGCATTGCACCCCCAGCCAAGCAAGCGGATATGAGTGAGCTAGAGCTGGCTAAGGATTTGACTTATGAGGAAAAACCTGTCAGGATCTTGGAAGAGATGGAAAGAACCACAAGGAGTAAGGTGATAAGATTTTACAAGGTGCTATGGGAGCATCACACTGAAGAAGAGGCTACTTGGGAAAGAGAAGATTTTCTGAGATCCGCTTACCCATATTTGTTCCCTGAGCAACCAAATCTCAAGGACGAGATTCATCCTAAGGGGGGTAGGTTTGTGACACCCTGATTTTGACAACTTTTTATTTTCAAACTTTTCTGATTTTATTTGGAATTTGAATGGATTTTTGAATCTTTCACTTGGTCTTGGACATTCTTGAATCTTCTTCCAAGTGCTCCAAAGCTCCATCACCTTGCCAAAACCCTGCCAAGTACCCCAAGGATCCAAATTCCAATTAAAATTATTTTCTAAAACTCTTTTCTTTTATTTGAGGATTTAGGGCATTACTATGGGTTGTGAAGCAACCTATAGCTTGGATGCTTAGAAAATTCTCAAATAATTCTTAAAAATCCTTTGGACTATATCTTGCCCCAATCTCCAAAAATATTCCATGGCCTAGTTCAAATATTTTGCAAAATAAATCATTTTTGCACCTAGACAGTTTGGACATTGTGAAGGAAGTGTATGCTAGGATTGTCGAATTGCTCTCAAAATTTTGTGGCATGAGGACACCTACAAACAACCTTCCTCCACAAAGTTTCAACCCCAGGAGATCATTCTAGTGAGCAACACTTCAACATTTTGATTCTGGACCAGAAATGTAGTTTGTACATGAACTACCCTCAAACTTAAACCAAATCACCTCAAATTTTGTCAGCTCCTAGTCCTTCCAACCTAAATCACTATGGACATCTCCATTGGCCCTACCTCCATCTCTCCAACCCTCCAGATCCCTCCCAAGTTCTCTGTCAGGAACTGTTGCTGATTCTACCATTCATCTCAGACTGAACCAAGCCAAACCAAGGACACGGGTGAAATGAGGGATTGAAGGTCGATGTGCTAGACAAGAAATGCCAGGCATACGTGGCCTCCTGGTGCCAAGCACCGTGGTGAGCACGGTGCTGGCATGGTTGTCGCCGCGCTCTGCCTCGCGCCAGGCTCAGGTCTCGTCGAGGCGAGACGCCAGCGCCTCAGCAGCTTGTCCAAGCATGCCGACGTCATCCCTGGATGCCACCTAGCCCCTCCAGAACCCTCGCCCTCGCCGGAGAAGCCCTCGGCGGCCGCCATGCCGGCGGGCACTGTTTGGCCCGTGTGGTCACAGTGCGGCGCCGGTCGTCGTCTTCCCCCCGAGCTATCTCGTCGCATTAAGTGCTTCTGCTCGCTCCCGTCGCTTCGCCCCACGCCATGACTGCCAGCTCGCCGTCCTTGCGCCAGTGGCGGAGCCACGTCGCCGCCGATCCAGAGAGATCGCCGCACCCCTCCTCCTGGCTATAAATAGCCCCGCTTGGCCTTGTTAAGCTCCTCACCTCTCTCCCTCCATCCTCAATCGCCTCCCCAACCAAGAGCCAAGGCCGAGAGGCCCTCTGGCCTCGAGCTCCACCACCAGCTCTCTCCACTCCACCTTAGCCCCACCTGAGACCACCATAGTGCTCAATGCACTCCACTAGAGCTCCCCGACCTCCTGCCCGACCGAATCGTTGCCGGAATCATCACCTCCGTCGACCACCGCAGCCACCACCCGCCGGAGAAGAAGGGCACGACGCCGTCCGACCATCCCCGGAGGAGCCACGGGTACAGGGAGAATCGCCGTTGAACACCCGATCCATCCCCACCATCCACGAGCCCAACCGCCGTCGCTATTTCCGGTAATCACCGTCGGTGAGCCGCCCCCTCCCTCTGTTTAAACGGGCCCGGCCCCACCCGTCAGCCACTGTGGGCGCACACGTGAAGGGGTAAGTGGAGGCGTACTCTCCGTTTACGCCTTCGACGTGGCCCGTTCGTCTGTTTTTCTGATTTTTCTAATTTTTGTTTATTTAACAGAATTGACCAGGAACTTTGACTATTAATAACTTTTTACAGGAAGGTCCATTTGACCTGATTCTTTTTGCATTGTGTTTGTATCAAAGTCCTTTATTTTCCCACCAAGTTTGGTATTTTTCCAACACTCACAGAATTGTTGGTGAATAAAAAGGCTTTATGTGACATTTTCTTTTGCTATTTAAAAATATTTTCAGAAGGAGAATCTTGTGGATTTGAAGACCAGAAGTTTCTGAACAACCCAACTGATCAAGGCAAGCCAGGACATCCATATTATGAAGCATTTCATAGCATTGCATAATTCATATTCATTTCTTGCATATATTTAACCTAGATAATTCATAGTAAATTATTTAAATGTTTAAAGTTGATAACTCATAATGATATGATCAATAACTATGCTTGCTAAGTGAAACACAGTTGGTTGATCAAGAGTCACCTGTCCGGGCTTACCCGTGCAGCCACATTTGCCGGTATGGGACGGCCTTGACTTGGTCCGGCTCGGTGCTCTTTCACCGGTACCTCCAAAGAGGGAGGGTTATGCGTGCGTGATGCCCTGATCAGGTAGACGGCGATAACCCTGTGAGCCCAGTTGAGTTGTTTGCTGGCGTCCCCATTTGGGACAGTTTAGTTAGGCCACGACGGTGGCAGGTGTCACGGGGTGACACGGGGCCACCCAAGGCTTGACTCCGGGGGAGTGTGATTGCCGGTGGTACGATGAAAGAGTCACGGGTCAGACAGGTTTCGTTGGAGCAATGTTGGTCCACCCGAATGGGATCACGAGGTCACTGCTCCATAGTGTGGGTAAAGTGCGCAACCTTTGGAGAGTGTAAAATCTATTCGAATAGCCGCGTCCACGGTATTGGACAGCCCAACCAGACCTCTCTAGGTGATCAACCGTAATAACTGTAGTAATGATGGAAGAACTTGTCTTTCGAGCGGAAGTACTCGTTGGTATCGAGTATTCCGAGGGTTGTGATGCAACCCAGAGACGAATAAGTTGGTAACAGTAAGTGAATCACTTAAGACTTAACATGTTGATTCGCCATGCCATTATTTGCTGCATAAATTGGTTGTCATGTGCTTGCGAGTACATTCAAAGTACTCACCTGGCGTATCATGCTAGATGCAGGAGAAGACTGAGATGGAGGTCTCGATGTCCGTGTTGTGATGCCTAGGATGTGTCCTCAGCAGTGTCCCTGTGGATGGGGTTACTATCATGTTCCGCTCGCAGTAGTCTTCCGCCGTAGTATTCTGCAGTAATACCGAGGCCCTGATATGTTGGATAAATAATGTAGATATTGTCATAGCACTAGGTGTGCTTTTGGCCTCGATGATCATGTAATATATGTGAGCTTGTATTCGACTATTATCAATAAAAGTTCAGCTATGTTCTGTTCCAAGTTGTTGTGTGTTTCCAGAAGACATGATCTCTGGGTTGGAAACACCGGTAAACCGGTTCTCTGAGCCGGGGTGCCACACATTATCAGTCAACAGGGCATTGACTGGGTCAATCTAACGTGTGGGTCCCACCTGTCAGTGTCTGTTCAGGTTAATTAGGGTTTAACTAATCTAATTACTGTTTAATTAAACTAACTAGTTAATTAGATTAACTCAATCAGAGTTAATTAACTTAATTAATTTACTAATTAATTAATTAATTATTAATTTTATTAATTCATTTTCATTTACTTTTTAATTACATTTTTATTTTCATTAAACGTTTTAAGGGCGTGGGGCCCCATCTGTCATAGGGCCAGGGGGCATCGTGCCCCACCTGGCAGTGGCACTGGGCCACTCCTGGGCGTCAACGCGCGCGCGCGTGCACAGCAAGCGGCGACGCGGCTATGGGCGCGTGCCGGCGCGGGGAGCGGCGAGGCGAGGGCGAGCGGCGCGCGGGTGCAGGCGGCGAGCTGGGCTCGGCGGCAGCGGGCGAGCAGCGGCGTGCGCGGGCGGCGAGCAGCACGCGGATCAGCAGCAGCGCAGGCAGCGGCGCAGGACAGCGGCAGCAGCAAGGCTGCACGGGCGAGGAGAGGCGCAGGCAAGCGCGGCGCGCAAGAGGAGGCTGAGGGCGGCTCGGGCTGCGGGCGAGCGAGGCGGGAGCGCGGGGCGCGCTCGGGACGACGGCGGGCGAGCACGCGCGACAAAGAGAAGGGGGGACCGGGAGGCAGAGGGGAGGCGCAACTGGCGTGGCGGCTCACCGCGATGCTGTAGGGGGGTGGCAGTGGGCTCGGGGAGGAGGACGGGGACAACGGCGGGGCAGCGATGGTCGGCGAGGTGTCGACGGGGACGAGGGCGAGGCGGCGTCGGGCGTCGCCGGGCGGGCGTCCAGATCGAGCGGGGGGGGGGGGGGAGGGGGAGAGTGAGGGGATCGGGTGGGTAGTCTAGGTTTTCGGGGAAACAGGGGAGGCCATATAGGGGAGGGGGAAAGTGGGCCGGCCTGGCAGGCCACTGGCTGGGCTGAGGCCCAGTTGGCCTGGGGGGGTTTTCTTTTTATTTTTGTTTTATTTCTTTTTGTCTTATTTTCTTTTCTGTTTTCTCTTTTAACTATGTTTTGTTAATTGTTTAGGCACTAAATGAATTTTGTAAAAAGTGTGACCTAGTTCATAAATCACAGTGCATTATACCCTATCTCCAAAAACTGGTTTGGGCAAAACATAATTTCATATTTAATTTAGATTAAATAAAAGGTTAATAAATATTGTCTTTAGTCACTGTTTGAGGATGTTTGAGTCATTTATGCAATCTCAATAAAGTTGGTTACAATTGTAGAATTGTCTCTGGAATATTTGTTATTTAATGAACATTTTAGTTTCTGCTTTGAACAACTTTTATTTTCCACTTTTAATTTTTATTTGAAGTTTGAACTAGGAGCTGAAATGCAATATGATGCAAATGATGGTTAGGCACTATTAATCATGCTGACTTGTCATTATCAAAAGGTGATCACTATGGCTAATGACATGGGGTGTTACATTATTGAAACAAAAGCTATAAAACATGATCACTACAGTAGCCTAATAATGTGAACACACAAAAACAGTAGGTTTAAATGTTGGGTTGTCTCCCATCAAGCGCTTTTCTTTAATGCCTTTTTAGCTAGGCATGATGATTTTAATGATGCTCGCATAAAAGATAAGAATTGAAACATAAAGAGAGCATCATGAATCACATGACAAGCACATTTAAGCCTAACCCACTTCCTATGCATAGGGATTTTGTGAGCAAACAATTTATGGGAACAAGAATCAACTAGCATTGGAAGGCAAAACAAGTGCAACTTCAAAACTTTCAACACATAGAGAGGAAACTTGATATTATTGAAGGAAATATGCCCTAGAGGCAATAATAAAGTTGTTATTTTATATTTTCTTATTCATGATAAAGGTTTATTATTCATGCTAGAATTGTATTGATCGGAAACCTTAATACATGTGTGAATACATAAACAAACACCGTGTCCCTAGTGAGCCTCTACTAAACTAGCTCGTTGATCAAAGATGGTTAAGGTTTCCTAACCATGGACATGAGTTGTCATTTGATAACGGGATCACATCATTAGGAGAATGATGTGATGGACAAGACCCATCCGTTAGCTTAGCATAATGATCGTTCAGCTTTATTGCTATTGCTTTCTTCATGCCAAATACATATTCCTTCGACTATGAGATTATGCAACTCCCGGATACCGGAGGAGTGCCTTGTGTGCTATCAAACGTCACAACATAACTGGGTGATTATAAAGATGCTCTATAGGTATCTCCGAAGGTATTTGTTGAGTTGGCATAGATCGAGATTAGGATTTGTCACTTCGAGTTTCGGAGAGGTATCTCTGGGCCCTCTCGGTAATACACATCATAAGCTTGCAAGCAAACGACTAAGGAGTTGGTCACGAGGTGATGTATTACGGAACGAGTAAAGAGACTTGCCGGTAACGAGATTGAACTAGGTATGAAGATACCGACGATCGAATCTCGGGCAAGTAACATACCGATGGACAAAGGGAATTACGTATGTTGTCATTACGGTTCGACCGATAAAGATCTTCGTAGAATATGTAGGAGCCAATATGAGCATCTAGGTTCCGCTATTGGTTATTGACCGGAGAGATGTCTCGGTCATGTCTACATAGTTTTCGAACCCGTAGGGTCCGCACGCTTAACGTTCATTGACGATATAGTATTATATGAGTTATGTGATTTGGTGACCAAATGTTGTTGTCCCGGATGAGATCACGAACATGGCGAGGAGTCTCAAAATGGTCGAGAGGTAAAGATTGATATATAGGACGATGGTATTCGGACACCAGAAGTGTTTCGGGGGTCACCAGGTACTTATCGGGTCACCGGAAGGGGTTCCGGGCACCCCCGGCAAAAGATATGGGCCTTATGGGCCAAAAGGGGAAACACACCAGCCACAAGGGTCTGGTGCGCCCCCCATATGGGCCTCTCAAGGTGGAGAAGGAAAGGAGAAGGAGGAAAGGAAAGAAAAGGAATAGGATTCCCCCTTCCTTTCACCTCCACCCCCCCTTTTCCTTCCCCCTCCAACAAATAAGGCAGGGGGCGCGCCACTTGGGAGGACCCCAAGTAGGATTCGGCCTACTTGGGGCGCCCTCCTGGCTGCTCCCTCCTCCCCTCCACCTATACATATGTGGGAGGGGGGCGCCTAGCACACCTAGACAATTGTTTAGCCGTGTGCGGCGCGAGAGATCACTTCACCATCACCGTCACCACGCCGTCGTGCTGACGGAACTCATCTACTACCTCGACATCTTGCTAGATCAAGAAGGCGAGGGACGTCACCGAGCTGAACGTGTGCAGAACGCGGAGGTGTTGTATGTTCGGTACTTGATCGGTTGGAGCGCAAAGAAGTTCGACTACATCAACCGCGTTGTTAAACGCTTCCGCTTACGGTCTACGAGGGTACGTAGACACACTCTCCCCCTCGTTTCTATGCATCTCCATGGATAGATCTTTGCGTGTGCGTAGAAGTTTTTTTGTTTTCCATGCAACGATTCCCAACAATTATTGCAATACCTACAAGCATGTGTTCCTCTCTCATAATAATTTTCAGTAGCATCATGAATGAATTCAACAATATAGCTATCACATAAAGCATTCTTTTCATGATCCACAAGCATAGAAATTTTATTACTCTCCACATAAGCAAATTTATTCTCATCAATAGTAGCGGGAGCAAACTCAACAAAATGGCTATCATGTGGTTGGAAATTAAAATCATGATGACAAGTTTCATGGATATCATTACTCTTTATAGCATACATTTCATAACCATAATCATCATAAATAGGAGGCATGCTTTCATCATAGTAAATATTCTCATCAAAACTTGGGGGACTAAAAATATCATCTTCATCAAACATAGCATCCCAAAGCTTATGGCTTTGCATATCATTAGCATCATGGATATTCAAAGAATTCATACTAACAACATTGCAATCATGCTCATCATTTATGCCAAACATTTTATTGAATTCTTCTTCTATCAATTGAGCACAATTTCACTTTCCATCATTTTCACGAAAGACATTATAAAGATGTATAATATGATGCAACCTCAATTCCATTTTTTTGTAGTTTTGTTTTTATAAACCAAACTAGTGATAAAACAAGAAACTAAAAGATTCAATTGCAAGATCTAAAGATATACCTTCAAGCACTCACCTCTCCGGCAACGGCGCCAGAAAAGAGCTTGATGTCTACTACACAACTTGTTCTTGTAGACTCGTGTTGGGCCTCCAAGCGCAGAGTTTTGTAGGACAGTAGCAAATTTCCCTCAAGTGGATGACCTAAGGTTTCTCAATCTGTGGGAGGCATACGATGAAGATGGTCTCTCTCAAACAACCCTGCAACCAAATAATAAAAAGTCTCGTGTGTCCCCAACACACTAAATACAATGGTAAATTGTATAGGTGCACTAGTTTGGCGAAGAGATGGTGATAAAAGTGTAATATGGATGGTAGAAATATATTTTTATAATCTGAATAAATAAAAACAGCAAGGTAGCAAGTGATAAAACGGACGGTATTGCAATGCTTGAAAACAAGGCCTAGGGTCCGTACTTTCGCTAGTGCAATCTCTCAACAATGCTAATCTAACTGGATCATATAACCATCCCTCAACGTGCGATGAAGAATCACTCCAAAGTTCTTATTTAGCGGAGAACATAAGAAGAAATTGTTTATAGGGTACGAAACCACCTTAAAGCTATTCTTTCCGATCAATCCATCCTAGAGTTTGTACTAAAATAACTCCAACCTATTCTTTCCGATTGATCTAACCAATTCGTACTAAAATAACACCATATGATACACATCAACCAACTCTAATGTCACCTAGATACTCCAATGTCACCGCGAGTATCCGTGAGTTGATTATGCGATGTGCATCAAACAATTTCAGGTTCATAATACTCAATCCAACACAAAGAACCTCAAAGAGTGCCTCAAGATTTCTACCGGAGAAACAAAGACGAGAGCGTGCATCAACCCCTATGAATAGATTACCCCAATGTCACCTCAGGAATCCATGAGTTGAGTGCCAAAACACATATCAAGTGAATCAATATGATACCCCATTGTCACCAAGGGTATTCATAGCAAGACATACATCAAGTGTTCTCAAATCCATAAAAGTATTCAATCCGATAAAACAAAATCTCAAAGGGAAAACTCAATTCATCACAACAAGATAGAGAGGGAGAAACACCATATGATCCAACTATATTAACAAAGCCCGCGATACATCAAGATCGTGCCATCTCAAGAAAACAAGAGAGAGAGAGAGATTAAACACATAGCTACTGGTACAAACCCTCAGCCCCGATGGTGGACTACTCCCTCCTCATCACGGTGGCCGCCGGGATGATGAAGATGGCCACTGGTGATGATCTCCCCCTCTGGCAGGGTGCCGAAACGGGGTCTAGATTGGTTTTTTGTGGCTACAGAGGCTTGCAGCTTCGAAAGTTCTCATATAGGGTTACCCCCGAGGGTTTTGGAATATTTGGGAATTTATAGGGCGAAGAGGCTGTGCGGGAGGCCACCGAGGTGGGCACAACCCACCTGGGCATGCCTGGGTCCCCAGGCGCACCCTGGTGGGTTGTGCTCCCCTCGGAGCTCCCCTCTAGTACTTCTTTGGCCCACCGGGTGTCTTCTGGTCCAGAAAAAATCTCCAAAAAGTTTCGCTGCGTTTGGACTCTGTTTGGTATTGATTTTCTGCGATGTAAAAAACAAGCAAAAAAATAGCAACTGGCACTGGGCACTATGCCAATAGGTTAGTCCCAAAAAATGATATAAAGTTGCTATAAATGATTGTAAAACATCTAAGAATGTTAATATAATAGCATGAATACTTCATAAATTATAGATACGTTGGAGATGTATCAGCCACCTCTAAAAACTTAAATAAACATCCGTTTTTGTGTGCTTGGAGTGTTCATAGAGTCACAGGAGGTAGTCAATATCTTCCATGCTTGGCGGGTTATTCTCATGATGAGTGTTTATTCACTCGTCCTTGCACGAGAAGGGAGGTAATAGGGATTTCTAGTCCCGAATTCAAATCGCAACTAATTAAAAAAAACTCCCCCAAGACTGATGTCGGTATGGACGGTTGATACGTCTCCAACGTATCTATAATTTTTGATTGTTCCATGACATTATATTAACTGTTTTGGATGTTTTATGTGCATTAATATGCTATTTTATATTATTTTTGGGACTAACTTATTAACCTAGAGCCCAGTGCCAGTTTCTGTTTTTTCCTTGTTTTTGAGTTTTACAGAAAAGGAATATCAAACGGAGTCCAAACAGAATAAAACTTTTGCGATGATTTTTCTTGGACCAGAAGACACCAATAGACTTGGAGAGGGGGGCAGAAGAGTCCTGAGGGCTCCACAAGCCCTCAGGGCGCGCCCCTGGCTTGTTTGCCCCACGAAACTCCTCCAACCCTAATTCTTTTGCTATAAATTCCCAAATATTCCCAAATGACCAGAAGCATCCACCAAAATACTTTTCCGCCGCCGTAACCTTCTGTACCCATGAGATCCCATCTTGGGGCCTTTTCTGGCACCCTGTCGGAGGGTGATTCGATCACGGAGGGCTTCTACATCAACTCTATTGCCCATCCGATGAAGTGTGAGTAGTTTACCACAGACCTACGGGTCCATAGCTAGTAGCTAGATGGCTTCTACTCTCTCTTTGATCTTCAATACAATGTTCTCCTCGATGTTCTTGGAGTTCTATCGGATGTAATATTCTTTTGCGGTGTATTTGTCGAGATCCGATGAATTGTGGATTTATGATTAGATTATCTATGAATATTATTTGAATCTTCTCTGAATTCTTATATGCATGATTTGATATCTTTGTATTTCTCTTCGAATTATCGGTTTGGTTTGGCCAACTAGATTGGTTCTTCTTGCAATGGGAGAGGTGCTTAGTTTTGGGTTCAATCTTGCGGTGTCCTCACCCAGTGACAAAGTAGGGGTAGCGAGGCACGTATTGTATTGTTGCCATCAAGGGTAAAAAGATGGGGTTTTCATCATATTGCTTGAGTTTATCCCTCTACATCATGTCATCTTACTTAAGGCGTTACTCCGTTCTTATGAACTTAATACTCTAGATGCATGCTGGATAGCAGTCGATGTGTGGAGTAATAGTAGTAGATGCACGCAGGAGTCGGTCTACTTGACACGGACGTGATGCCTATATTCATTGGATATCATCATAACTTTGCACTTTTCTATCGATTGTTCGACTGTAATTTGTTCACCCACCATATGCTTTCTTTCAAGAGAGAAGCCTCTAGTGAAACCTATGGTCCTTGGGTCTATTTTCCATCATATATTTTCAGATCTATAAACCAAAAAACCCAAAAATACCTTGCTGCAATTTATTTACTTTTATTTTGTTTTACGTTTTAGTAATCTTTTATATCTATCTCTATCAGATCTCATCCTTGCAAGTGACCGTGAAGGGATTGACAACCCCTTTATCGCATTGGGTGCAAGTGTTTGATTGTTTGTGCAGGTGCATAGATTGGAGACTTGCGTGTACCTCCTACTGGATTGATACCTTGGTTCTCAAACTGAGGGAAATACTTATCTCTACTTTGCTGCATCACCCTTTCCTCTTCAAGGGAAAAACCAACGCAAGCTCAAGAAGTAGCAGGAAGAATTTCTGGCGCCATTGCCGGGGAGGTTCTACTTCAAGCCTACCAAGTACCCACCATGAACTCTCATCTCTTGCATTACATTATTTGCCATTTGCCTCTTGTTTTCCTCTCCCCCACTTCTAAAATGTTTTCAGAAAAACACAAAAAGATTTGCCTTTTTATTTGCCTTCTTTTCGTTTGCCTTTTATGTCTTACTTGGTTTGTTTGCTTGTTCGCTTGGAATAATTGTGTATTTATTGAAAATCAGAAAGCAAAAAGTTTATGGATCCTCATCCACTTGCTAATCTTTTTAAGAGATCCAATTATGATGAACCAATTGCTAGTGAGTTGAGTGCACTACATTATCTTTATGAAGTTTTGCTTGACATTCATGAATCTGAAAATTGTGATGAAAATTATGAAGTGATTCACGATAACTCCTTGAATGAAAAGCATGATTGCAATGATGTTATTATAAATTCTATTAATGTTAATTGTGCTAATAATATGCAAAACCCCAAGCTTGGGAATGCTAATTTTGCTATGTCCACTACTTATTGCAATGATCATGATTGGGGTGATAATGCTTCTTATGATCTTGAAAATTTATTTAAGCCTCATGATAATAATGTTTGCAATAATATTGAAAGTGGGTTTGGGAGAGTGTCAACTCTATGTAATAATGATCCCACTACTTTGGAGTATGATCAATCTTATGAAATTTTTAATAAAAGTGGGCTTGGAGAAGTCATGACTTTATTTAATGATAATCCCACTATTTTGGAAGAGTGTCAACTTTGCATGCATGTGGATCATGAAGAGAATATTTTATGTGATAGTTATATTATTGAATTTGATTATGATCCTACATGTAATTATTATGAGAGAGGAAAATATGGTTGTAGAAATTTTCATGTTACTAAATTACCTCTCGTTATGTTGAGATTGCTATTGTTTCTTTCTTCTTCCTTGCATATGCTAGTTTTTGCTTGTCTTGATAGATATTTTCCCTATAAAATTCCTATGCATAGGAAGTATGTTAGACTTAAAGTTGATTTTCACATGCTATATTATGCTCTCTTTGTGCTTCAATTTTTTTGTCTTTCATGTGAGCATCATTAAAATTATCAACGCCTAGCTAAAAGGCTTTAAAGAAAAGCGCTTGTTGGGAGACAACCCAGTATTTTTCTTTTCTGTTTTTATGAAAATACACATTATTACCTCTGTAGTAATTGTGTTTTTGTGTTTTAATTAGTGTTTGAGCCAAGAAAGACCTTTGGGATGGTCTACGGTGATAGTTGATTTGATTTTGCTGAAAAACACAAAATTTTGCGTCCAGTAACAGAATTTTAAAAATTCACACAAGCAACGAAAAATTCTAATTTTATTACACAAGCTTGATATACAAATTTCCCAGGTTTTACTAATTGTACAGAATTTTTGGAGATACAGAAGTATGACTACAATTCAGATCTTCGGAGACTGTTCTGTTTTTGACAAATTCTGTTTTCTATGTGTTGTTTGCTTATTTTGATGAATCTATGGGTAGTATCGGGGGGTATGAACCATGGATAAGTTGGAATACAGTAGATATTACACCAATATAAATAAATAATGAGTTCACAACAGTACCTAAAGTGGTGATTTTTTTATTATACTAACGGATCTTATGAGATTTTCTGTTGAGTTTTGTGTTGTGAAGTTTTCAAGTTTTGGGTAAAGATTTGATGGACAACGGAATAAGGAGTGGCAAGAACCTAAGCTTGGGGATGCCCAAGGCACCCCAAGGTAATATTCAAGTACAACCAAGCATCTAAGCTTGGGGATGCCCCGGATGGCATCCCCTCTTTCTTCTTCAATCCATCGGTAAATTTAGTTGAGGCTATATTTGTATTCACCACATGATATGTGTTTTGCTTGGAGCGTCTTGTATGATATGAGTCTTTGCTTTTTAGTTTGTCACAATCATCCTTTCTGTACATACCTTTTTAGAGGGACACGCATGAATCGTGATTTATTAGAATACTCTATGTGCTTCACTTATATCTTTTGAGCTAGGCAATTTGCTCTAGTGCTTCACTTATATCTTTTTAGAGCACGGCGGTGGCTTAATTTTATAGAAATTGTTGAACTCTCATGCTTCACTTATATTATTTTGAGAGTCTCTAAACAGCATGGTAATTTGCTTAGGTTATGAATTTAGTCCTAATATGATGGGCGTCCAAGAGGGATATAATAAAAACTTTTATATAAAGAGCGTTGAATACTATGAGAAGTTTGATTCCTTGCATTTGTTTTGAGATATAAAGATGGTGATATTACAGTCATGCTAGTGAGTAATTGTGGATTGGTAGAAATACTTGTTTTAAAGTTTGTGATTCCCGTAGCATGCACGTATGGTGAACCGTTATGTGATGAAGTCGGAGCATGATTTATTTATTGATTGTCTTCCTTATGAGTGGCGGTCAGGGACGAGCGATGGTCTTTTCCTACCAATCTATCCCCCTAGGAGCATGCGTGTAGTACTTTGTTTCGATAGATAATAAATTTTTGCAATAAGTATGTGAGTTCTTTATGACTAATGTCGAGTCCATGGATTATACGCACTCTCATCCTTCCACCATTGCTAGCCTCTCTAGTACCGCGCAAATCTCGCTGGTGCATTAAACCCATCATATACCTTCCTCAAAACAGCCACCATACCTACCTATTATGGCATTTCCATAGCCATTCCGAGATATATTGCCATGCAACTTCCACCGTTCCGTTTATTATGACACGCTTCATCATTGTCATATTGCTTTGCATGATCATGTAGTTGGCATAGTATTTGTGGCAAGGCCACCGTTCATATTTTTCATACATGTCACTCTTGATCATCGCACATCCCGGTACACCACCGGAGGCATTCATATAGATTCATATTTTGTTCTAGAATCGAGGTGTAATTCTTGAGTTATAAGTAAATAAAAGTGTGATGACCATCATTATTAGAGCATTGTCCCATGTGAGGAAAGGATGATGGAAGCTATGATTCCCTCACAAGTTGGGATGAGGCTCCGGACTTTAAAAAAAATAAAAGAGGCCAAAAGAAGCCCAAACAAAAAAATGAGAGAAAAGAGAGAAGGGACAATGCTACTATCCTTTTACCACACTTGTGCTTCAAAGTAGCACCATGATCTTCATGGTAGAGAGTCTCCTATGTTGTCACTTTCATATACTAGTGGGAATCTTTCATTATAGAACTTGGCTTGTATATTCCAATGATGGGCTTCCTCAAATTGCAATAGGTCTTCGTGAGCAAGCGAGTTGGATGCACACCCACTTAGTTTCTTTTTGAGCTTTCATATACTTATAGCTCTAGTGCATCCGTTGCATGGCAATCCCTACTCACTCACATTGATATCTATTGATGGGCATCTCCATAGCCCGTTAATACGCCTAGTTGATGTGAGACTTTCTCCTTCTTTTTGCCTTCTCCACAACCACCATATTCTATTCCACCTATAGTGCTATATCCATGGCTCACGCTCATGTATTGCGTGAAAGTTGAAAAAAATTGAGAACATCAAAAGTATGAAACAATTGCTTGGCTTGTCATCGGGGTTGTGCATGATTTAATACTTTGTGTGATGAAGATGGAGCATAGCCAGACTATATGATTTTGTAGGGATAGCTTTCTTTGGCCATGTTATTTTGAGAAGACACGATTGCTTTATTAGTATGCTTGAAGTATTATTGTTTTTATGTCAATATTAAACTTTTGTTTTGAATCTTATGGATCTGAATATTCATGACACAATAAAGAAAATTACATGGATAAATATGTTAGGTAGCATTCCACATCAAAAATTCTGTTTTTATCATTTACCTACTCGAGGACGAGTAGGAATTAAGCTTGGGGATGCTTGATACGTCTCCAACGTATCTATAATTTTTTATTGTTCCATGCTATTATATTATCTGTTTCGGATGTTTTATATGCATTAATATGCTATTTTATATTATTTTTGGGACTAACTTATTAACCTGGAGCCCAGTGCCAGTTTCTGTTTCTTCCTTGTTTTTGAGTTTTAGAGAAAAGGAATATCAAACGGAGTCCAAATGGAATAAAACTTTTGCGATGATTTTTCTTGGACCAGAAGACACCCAGCAGACTTGGAGAGGGCGCCAGAAGAGTCCCGAGGGCTCCAAAAGCCCTCAGGGCGCGCCCTAGGGGGGCGCCCCCTGGCTTGTGGGCCCCACGGGACTCCTCCAACCCTAATTCTTTCGCTATAAATTCCCAAATATTCCCAAACGACCAGAAGCGTCCACCAAAATACTTTTTCGCTGCCGTAACCTTCTGTACCCGTGAGATCCCATATTTGGTCGTTTTCCGGCACCCTGCCGAAGGGGGATTCGATCACGGAGGGCTTCTACATCAACTCTGTTGCCCTTCCGATGAAGCATGAGTAGTTTACCACAGACCTACAGGTCCATAGCTAGTAGCTAGATGGCTTCTTCTCTCTCTTTGTTCTTCAATACAATGTTCTCCTCGATGTTCTTGGAGTTCTATCCGATGTAATATTCTTTTGCGGTGTGTTTGTCGAGATCCGATGAATTGTGGATTTATGATTAGATTATCTATGAATATTATTTGAATCTTCTCTGAATTCTTATATGCATGATTTGATATCTTTGTATTTCTCCTTGAATTATCGGTTTGGTTTGGCCAACTAGATTGGTTCTTCTTGCAATGGGAGAGGTGCTTAGTTTTGGGTTCAATCTTGCGGTGTCCTCACCCAGTGACAAAGTAGGGGTAGTGAGGCACGTATTGTATTGTTGCCATCAAGGGTAAAAAGTTGGGGTTTTCATCATATTGCTTGAGTTTATCCCTCTACATCATGTCATCTTACTTAAGGCGTTACTCCGTTCTTATGAACTTAATACTCTAGATGCATGCTAGATTGCGGTCGATGTGTGGAGTAATAGTAATAAATGCAGGCAGGAGTCGGTCTACTTGACACGGACGTGATGCCTATATTCATAATCATTGCCTTGGATATCGTCATAACTTTGCGCTTTTCTATCAATTGTTCGACAGTAATTTGTTCACCCACCGTATGCTTTCTTTCAAGAGAGAAGCCTCTAGTGAAACCTATGGTCCCCGGGTCTAGTTTCGATCATATATTTTCAGATCTATAAACCAAAAAACCCAAAAATACCATGCTGCAATTTATTTACTTTTATTTTTTTTATGTTTTAGTAATCTTTTATATCTATCTCTATCAGATCTCATCCTTGCAAGTGACCGTGAAGGGATTGACAACCCCTTTATCGCGTTGGATGCAAGTGTTTGATTGTTTGTGCAGGTCCATAGATTGGAGACTTGCGTGTACCTCCTACTGGATTGATACCTTGGTTCTCAAACTGAGGGAAATACTTATCTCTACTTTGCTGCATCACCCTTTCCCCTTCAAGGGAAAAACCAACGCAAGCTCAAGAAGTAGCAATGGTACCCATGGATTCGGCTAGCCGTCGAGTGTGTTTGTTGGTGGAGGGGGAGTAAACCTTTACTTTTATCGCTTGGGAACCGCCACTAATGTGTTTAGCATGGAAGATATCGATAACTAATGGTCGCGAAGTAAACAGGAAGGGTGCATTTCTCAAAATTTCATTTATCTCTGTTTTAAAAACTTGAGCTCTGGCACCGCTGCAAATCACTGCTTCCCTCTGCGAAGGGACTTTCTATTTAATTTTATGTTGTGTCATCACCTTCTCAAATAAGCGCGAGATCTTAGAGCACTATTGTCATCCTCATGCATTGTGTATAGCTAATGTTGGGTGCATTATGACTGGATCTTTTCTACCACGAATTACAATGTTTAGTCGCTGCTTGAACTTTGGAGGTTCTCTGCATTTATGTTTTGTGGTCTCAGAAAGGGCTAGCGAGATACCACTGTTGTCATATTATATCATGATCGTTTTGACAAAGTGTTGTCAGTTGAGATGCTTTATTATTGCTCGCTAGCTGCTTATGCCATTCATATGGGTTAATATAATTTCTAAGAGTTATTGTTGACATGGTTAGTCATAATCTTTGCTGAAAACTTGGGTGCTACTTAAGCTTATTTATGTAAACAAGAGCAAAAGAGTTCATAAAAGTTTTTCTTTTTCACTTTCAGTTTACCAATTGAATTGCTTGAGGACAAGCAAAGGTTTAAGCTTGGGGGAGTTGATACGCCTCCGTCGTATCTACTTTTCCTAACGCTTATACTCTTGTTTTGGACTCTAATTTGCATGATTTGAATGAAACTAACCCGGACTGACGCTGTTTTCAGCAGAACTACAATGGTGTTGTTTTTGTGCAGAAATAAAAGTTCTCGGAATGGAACGAAACTTTTTGGAGAATATTTATACAATAAAAGAAAATTACTGGAGCCAAGAACCAACGGAGAGGGGTCCCTGGGGGAGCACAATCCACCAGGGCGCGCCCCCTCCTGGCGCGCCCAGGTGGGTTGTGTCCACCTGGTGGCCCTACTGACCCTATCTTCAACGCTATAAAATCCTATTTTTCGAAGAAAAAAATCAGGGAGAAAGAATTATCGCGTTTCACGAGACGGAGCCGCCGCCACCTCCTGTTCTTCATCGGGAGGCTAGATCTGGAGTCCGTTTGGGGCTCCGGAGAGGGGGATCTTCGATCTTCGTCATAACCAACCCTTCTCCATCGCCAATTCCATGATGCTCCCCACCAGGAGTGAGTAATTCCTTCGTAGGCTCACTGGTCGGTGAGGGAGTTGGATGAGATTCATCATGTAATTGAGTTAGTTTTGTTAGGGCTCGAGCCCTAGTATCCATTATGTTCTGAGATTGATCTTGCTATGACTTTGCCATGCTTAATGCTTGTCACTTTGGGCCCGGGTGCCATGATTTCAGATATGAACCGTTTATGTTATCACCATTATATCCATGTTCTAGATCTGATCTTGCAAGTTATAGTCACCTATTGCGTGTTATGATCCGTAAACCCCAGAGTGATAGTATTCGGGATACTTTCCGGTGATGACCGTAGTTTGAGGAGTTCATATATTCACTGTGTGCTAATGCTTTATTCCGGTTCTCTATTAAAAGGAGGCCTTAATATCCCTTAGTTTCCTTATGGACCATGCTGCCATGGGAGGGTAGGACAAAAGATGTCATGCAAGTTCTTTCCATAAGCACGTATGACTATTTACGGAATACATGCCTACATTATATTTATGAACTGGAGCTAGTTTTGTATCGCCCTAGGTTATGACTGTTATATGATCAATATCATCCAACGAATTCACCGATCCAATGCCTACGAATTTTTCACATATTGTTTCTGCTAAGTTACTATTGCTATTGCTACTGTTACAACTGCTACAAAATCATTGTTATCATTGTTACCGTTACCGCTACTATTACTACTCTATCAAAACTATCATATTACTTTGCTACTGATCATCTTGCTGCAGATAATTAATCTCCAGGTGTGGTTGAATTGACAACTCAGCTGCTAATACTTACAAATATTCTTTGGCTCCCCTTGTGTCGAATCTATAAATTTGGGTTGAATACTCTACCCTCGAAAACTGTTGCCATCCCCTATACTTGTGGGTTATCAGTGATACCGATGATCGAATCTCGGGCAAGTAACATACCGATAGACAAAGGGAACTGCATACAGGATTCGCCGAATCCTTGACATCGAGGTTCGACCGATAAAGATCTTCGTAGAATATGTAGGAACCAATATGGGCATCCAGGTCCCGCTATTGGTTATTGACCGTAGAGGTGTCTCGGTCATGTCTGCATGGTTCTCGAACCCGCAGGGTCTATACACTTAACGTTTGGTGACGATATAAGTATAGTTGAGTCATTATGGTGGTTACCGAAGGTTGTTCGGAGTCCTGGATGAGATCCCAGACATGACGAGGAACTCCGGAATGGTCCAGAGGTGAAGATCGATATATAGGATGAAGGGAATCAGAGTCCGGAAGTGTTCCAGGGGCACCGGGTTATGACCAGGATGACCGGAAGGGGTTTCGGGGGGGCCCGACAAGTGTTGGGGGGCCTCATGGGCCTAGACGAGGGGGCACACCAGCCCACTAAGGGGTTGTGCGCCCCCTCACCCCATCCTACGAGGCCAGGAGGGTTGGTGCGCCCCCCCAGGGCTGCCTCCCCCTTGCTTGGGGGGCAAGGCACCTAGGGGGGCCACCCAAAACCCATCTAGGGTTGCCTTGTGGCCGCCCCCCTAGGGGAAACCCTAGGGCGCCTCCTCCTCCCCCCTTCCCCCTATATATAGAGGGGTAGAGGGAGGGCAGCCGCTGTTGGGGATCGTAGCAGAATTTTAAAATTTTCTACGCATCACCAAGATCAATCTATGGAGTCATCTAGCAACGAGAGAGAGGGGAGTGCATCTACATACCTTTGTAGATCGTGAGCGGAAGCGTTCAAGAGAACGGGGTTGATGGAGTCGTACTCGTCGTGATCCAAATCACCGATGACCGAGCGCCGAACGGACGGCACCTCCGTGTTCAACACACGTACGGTTGGGAGAGACGTCTCCTCCTTCTTGATCCAGCAAGGGGGAAGGAGAGGTTGATGAGGATCCAGCAGCACGACGGCGTGGTGGTGGAAGCAGCGGGATCTCGGCAGGGCTTCACCAAGCACCAACGAGAGGGAGAGGTGTCACGGGAGGAGAGGGAGGCGCCAGGGGCTGAGGTGTGTCCTCCCTCCCACCCCTCCACTATTTATAGGGGGAAGGGGAGAGGGGGCCGGCCCCCTCAGATCCAATCTGAGGGGAGGGGCGGCGGCCAAGGGGGTGGCTTGCCCCCCAAGCCAGGTGGAGGCGCCCCCCACCCCTAGGGTTCCCAACCCTAGGCGCAGGGGAGGCCCATAGGGGGGCGCACCAGCCCACCAGGGGCTGGTTCCCTTCCCACTTCAGCCCATGGGGCCCTCCGGGATAGGTGGCCCCACCCGGTGGACCCCCGGGACCCTTCCGGTGGTCCCGGTACAATACCGATTACCCCCGAAACCTTCCCGGTGGCCGAAACTGGACTTCCTATATACAATTCTTTACCTCCGGACCATTCCGGAGCTCCTCGTGACGTCCGGGATCTCATCCGGGACTCCGAACAACTTTCGGGTTACCGCATACTAATATCTCTACAACCCTAGCGTCACCGAACCTTAAGTGTGTAGACCCTACGGGTTCGGGAGACACGCAGACATGACCGAGACGACTCTCCGGTCAATAACCAACAGCGGGATCTGGATACCCATGTTGGCTCCCACATGCTCCTCGATGATCTCATCGGATGAACCACGATGTCGAGGATTCAATCAATCCCGTACGCAATTCCCTTTGTCTATCGGTACGATACTTGCCCGAGATTCGATCGTCGGTATACCGATACCTTGTTCAATCTCGTTACCGGCAAGTCTCTTTACTCGTTTCCGTAACACATCATCCTGTGAACACCTCCTTGATCACATTGAGCTCATTATGATGATGTCCTACCGAGTGGGCCCAGAGGTACCTCTCCGTCACACGGAGTGACAAATCCCATTCTCGATTCGTGCCAACCCAACAGACACTTTCGGAGATACCCGTAGTGCACCTTTATAGCCACCCAGTTACGTTGTGACGTTTGGTACACCCAAAGCACTCCTACGGTATCCGGGAGTTGCACAATCTCATGGTCTAAGGAAAAGTTACTTGACATTGGAAAAGCTTTAGCAAACAAACTACACGATCTAGTGCTAGGCTTAGGATTGGGTCTTGTCCATCACATCATTCTCCTAATGATGTGATCCCGTTATCAATGACATCCAATGTCCATGGTCAGGAAACCGTAACCATCTATTGATCAACGAGCTAGTCAACTAGAGGCTTACTAGGGACATGTTGTGGTCTATGTATTCACACATGTATTACGATTTTCGGATAACACAATTATAGCATGAATAACAGACAATTATCATGAACAAGGAAATATAATAATAACCATTTTATTATTGCCTCTAGGGCATATTTCCAACAGTCTCCCACTTGCACTAGAGTCAATAATCTAGTTACATTGTGATGAATCGAACACCCATAGAGTTCTGGTGTTGATCATGTTTTGCTCGTGGAAGAGGTTTAGTCAACGGATCTGCTATATTCAAATCCGTGTGCACTTTACAAATATCTATGTCTCCATCTTGAACATGTTCACGTATGGAGTTGAAGCGACGCTTGATATGCCTGGTCTTCTTGTGAAACCTGGGCTCCTTGGCAAGGGTAATAGCTCCAGTGTTGTCACAGAAGAGAGCCATTGGACCCGACGCATTTGGAATGACTCCTAGGTCGGTGATGAACTCCTTCATCCATACTGCTTCGTGTGCTGCCTCCAAGGCTGCTATGTACTCCGCTTCGCATGTAGAACCCGCCACGACGCTTTGCTTGCAACTGCACCAGCTTACCGCTCCACCATTCAAAATATACACGTATCCGGTTTGTGACTTGGAGTCATCCGGATCTGTGTCGAAGCTAGCGTCGACGTAACCCTTTACGACGAGCTCTTCGTCACCTCCATATACGAGAAACATATCCTTAGTCCTTTTCAGGTACTTCAGGATGTTCTTGACCGCTGTCCAGTGTTCCTTGCCAGGATTACTTTGGTACCTACCTACCAAACTTACTGCAAGGTTTACATCAGGTCTGGTACACAGCATGGCATACATAATAGACCCTATGGCTGAGGCATAGGGGATGACACTCATCTCTTCTATATCTTCTGCCGTGGTCGGGCATTGAGCTGTGCTCAATCTCACACCTTGCAATACAGGCAAGAACCCCTTCTTGGACTGATCCATATTGAACTTCTTCAATATCTTATCAAGGTATGTGCTTTGCGAAAGACCTATGAGGCGTCTCGATCTATCCCTATAGATCTTGATGCCTAATATATAAGCAGCTTCTCCAAGGTCCTTCATTGAAAAACACTTATTCAAGTAGGCCTTTATACTTTCCAAGAATTCTATATCATTTCCCATCAGCAGTATGTCATCCACATATAATATGAGAAATGCTACAGAGCTCCCACTCACTTTCTTGTAAACACAGGCTTCTCCATAAGTCTGTGTGAACCCAAACGCTTTGATCATCTCATCAAAGCGAATGTTCCAACTCCGAGATGCTTGCACCAGCCCATAGATTGAGCGCTTGAGCTTGCATACCTTGTCAGCATTCTCAGGGTCGACAAAACCTTCCGGTTGCATCATATACAACTCTTCCTTAAGAAAACCATTAAGGAATGCCGTTTTGACGTCCATTTGCCATATCTCATAATCATAGTATGCGGCAATTGCTAACATGATTCTGACGGATTTCAGCTTCGCTACGGGTGAGAAAGTCTCATCGTAGTCAACCCCTTGAACTTGTTGATAACCCTTAGCGACAAGCCGAGCCTTATAGATGGTCACATTACCATCCGCGTCAGTCTTCTTCTTAAAGATCCATTTATTTTCTATGGCTTGCCGATCATCGGGCAAGTCAGTCAAAGTCCATACTTCGTTTTCATACATGGATCCTATCTCGGATTTCATGGCTTCAAGCCATTTGTCGGAATCCGGGCCCGCCATCGCTTCTTCATAGTTCGAAGGTTCACTGTTGTCTAACAACATGATTTCCAGGACAGGATTGCCATACCACTCTGGTGCGGAACGTGTCCTCGTGGACCTTCGAAGTTCAGTGGTAGCTTGATCATGGTCATTATCAATAACTTCCTCTCTAGCCGGTGTAGGCTCCACAGAAACATTTTCCTGTGCTGCGCTACTCTCCGGTTCGAGGGTCATCTCATCAAGCTCCACTTTCCTCCCACTTACTTCTTTCGAGAGAAACTCTTTCTCTAGAAAGGATCCATTCCTGGCAACAAAGATCTTGCCCTCGGATCTTAGGTAGAAGGTATACCCAATAGTTTCCTTAGGGTATCCTATGAATACGCATTTTTCCTACTTGGGTTCGAGCTTCTCTGGTTGAAGTTTCTTCACATAAGCATCGCATCCCCAAACTTTCAGAAACGACAGCTTAGGTTTCTTCCCAAACCATAATTCATACGGTGTCGTCTCAACGGATTTTGACGGTGCCCTATTTAAAGTGAATGCGGCAGTCTCTAAAGCATAACCCCAAAAGGATAGCGGTAAATCGGTAAGAGACATCATAGATCGCACCATATCCAATAGAGTGCGATTACGACGTTCGGACACACCATTACGCTGAGGTGTTCCAGGCGGCGTGAGTTGTGAAACAATTCCACATTTCCTTAAGTGCGTGCCAAATTCATGACTCAAATATTCTCCTCCACGATCTGATCGTAAGAACTTTATTTTCTTGTCACGTTGATTCTCAACCTCACTCTGAAATTCCTTGAACTTTTCAAAGGTCTCAGACTTGTGCTTCATCAAGTAGACATACCCATATCTACTCAAATCATCGGTGAGGGTGAGAACATAACGATAACCACCGCGAGCCTCAACACTCATTGGACCACACACATCAGTATGTATGATCTCTAATAAGTTGGTTGCTCGCTCCATTGTTCCGGAGAACGGAGTCTTGGTCATCTTGCCCAAGAGGCATGGTTCGCATCTGTCAAATGATTCATAATCAAGAGACTCCAAAAGTCCATCTGCATGGAGTTTCTTCATGCGTTTAACACCGATATGACCAAGGCGGCAGTGCCACAAGTATGTGGGACTATCGTTATCAACCTTGCATTTCTTGGCATTCACATTATAAACATGTGTAACATCACGTTCGAGATTCAATAAAAATAAACCATTCACCAGCGGGGCATGACCATAAAACATATCTCTCATATAAATAGAACAACCATTATTCTCAGATTTAAATGAGTAGCCATCTCGCATTAAGCGAGATCCAGATACAATGTTCATGCTCAAAGCTGGCACTAAATAACAATTATTGAGGTTTAAAACTAATCCCGTAGGTAGATGCAGAGGTAGCGTGCCGACGGCGATCACATCGACCTTGGAACCATTCCCGATGCGCATCGTCACCTCGTCCTTTGCCAGTCTACGCTGATTCCGCAGTTCCTGCTTTGAGTTACAAATATGAGCAACCGCACCGGTATCAAATACCCAGGAACTACTACGAGTGCTGGTAAGGTACACATCAATTACATATATATCACATATACCTTTGGTATTGCCGGCCTTCTTATTTGCTAAGTACTTGGGGCAATTCCGCTTCCAGTGACCGTTTCCCTTGCAATAAAAGCACTCAGTCTCAGGCTTGGGTCCATTCTTTGACTTCTTCCCAGCAGCTGGCTTACCGGGCGCGGCAACTCCCTTGCCGTCCTTCTTGAAGTTCTTCTTACCCTTGCCCTTCTTGAACTTAGTGGTTTTATTCACCATCAACACTTGATGTTCCTTTCTGATCTCTGCCTCCGCTGACTTCAGCATCGCATATACCTCGGGAATGGTCTTTTCCATCCCCTGCATGTTGAAGTTCATCACAAAGCTCTTGTAGCTAGGTGGAAGCGACTGGAGGATTCTGTCAATGACCGCGTCATCCAGGAGATTAATCCCCAGCTGAGACAAGCGGCTGTGCAACCCAGACATTTTGAGTATGTGCTCGCTGACAGAACTATTTTCCTCCATCTTACAGCTGTAGAACTTATCGGAGACTTCATATCTCTCGATCCGGGCATGAGCTTGGAAAACCATTTTCAGCTCTTCGAACATCTCATATGCTCTGTGATGCTCAAAACGCTTTTGGAGCCCCGGTTCTAAGCTGAAGAGCATGCCGCACTGAACGAAGGAGTAATCATCGGTGCGTGTCTGCCAAACGTTCAAATCGTCTGGCAGTGCTGGGAGAGCAGGTGGGCCACCTAACGGTGCTTCAAGGACATATGATTTCTTGGCAGCTATGAGGATAATCCTCAGGTTACGGACCCAGTCCGCATAGTTGCTACCATCGTCTTTCAGCTTGTTTTTCTCTAGGAACGCGTTGAAGTTGAGGGTAACATTAGCGTTGGCCATTTGATCTACAAGATAGATATGTAACATTTAGACTAAGTTCATGACAATTAAGTTCATCTAATCAAATTATGTAATGAACTCCCACTCAGATAGACATCCCTCTCGTCATCTAAGTGATACATGATCCGAATCGACTAGGCCGTGTCCGATCATCACGTGAGACGGACTAGTCATCAACGGTGAACATCTCCATGTTAATCGTATCTTCTATACGACTCATGTCCGACCTTTCGGTCTCTTGTGTTCCGAGGCCATGTCTGTACATGCTAGGCTCGTCAAGTCAACCTAAGTGTATTGCTGTGTAAATCTGGCTTACACCCGTTGTATTCGAACGTTAGAATCTATCACACCCGATCAACACGTAGTGCTTCGAAACAACGAACCTTCGCAACGGTGCACAGTTAGGGGGAACACTTTCTTGAAATTTTAGTGAGGGATCATCTTATATGCTACCGTCGTTTTAAGCAAATAAGATGCAAAAACATGATAAACATCACATGCAATCAAAATAGTGACATGATATGGCCATTATCACTTCGCTCCTTTTGATCTCCATCTTCGGGGCTCCATGATCATCATCGTCACCGGCATGACACCATGATCTTCATCATCATGATCTCCATCATCGTGTCTTCATGAAGTTGTCTCGCCAACTATTACTTCTACTACTACGGCTAACGGTTAGCAATAAAGTAAAGTAATTACATGGCGAATTTCAATGACACGCAGGTCATATAATAAATTAAGACAACTCCTATGGCTCCTGCCGGTTGTCATACTCATCGACATGCAAGTCGTGATTCCTATTACAAGAACATGATCATCTCATACATCACATATATCATTCATCACATCCTTTGGCCATATCACATCACAAAGCACTTGCTGCAAAAACAAGTTAGACGTCCTCTAATTGTTGTTGCAAGTTTTTTTATGTGGCTGCTATAGGTTTCTAGCAAGAACGTTTCTTACCTACGCCAAAACCACAACGTGATATGCCAATTTCTATTTACCCTTCATAAGGACCCTGTTCATCGAATCCGATCCGACTAAAGTGGGAGAGACAGACACCCGCTAGCCACCTTATGCAACTAGTGCATGTCAGTCGGTGGAACCTGTCTCACGTAAGCGTACGTGTAAGGTCGGTCCGGGCCGCTTCATCCCACAGTGCCGCCGAATCAAGATAAGACTAGTAACGGCAAGAAGATTGACAAATCGACGCCCACAACTACTTTGTGTTCTACTCGTGCAAGATACTACGCATAGACCTAGCTCATGATGCCACTGTTGGGGATCGTAGCAGAATTTTAAAATTTTCTACGCATCACCAAGATCAATCTATGGAGTCATCTAGCAACGAGAGAGAGGGGAGTGCATCTACATACCTTTGTAGATCGCGAGCGGAAGCGTTCAAGAGAACGGGGTTGATGGAGTCGTACTCGTCGTGATCCAAATCACCGATGACCGAGCGCCGAACGGACGGCACCTCCGTGTTCAACACACGTACGGTTGGGAGAGACGTCTCCTCCTTCTTGATCCAGCAAGGGAGAAGGAGAGGTTGATGAGGATCCAGCAGCACGACGGCGTGGTGGTGGAAGCAGCGGGATCTCGGCAGGGCTTCACCAAGCACCAACGAGAGGGAGAGGTGTCACGGGAGGAGAGGGAGGCGCCAGGGGCTGAGGTGTGTCCTCCCTCCCACCCCTCCACTATTTATAGGGGGAAGGGGAGAGGGGGCCGGCCCCCTCAGATCCAATCTGAGGGGAGGGGCGGCGGCCAAGGGGGTGGCTTGCCCCCCAAGCCAGGTGGAGGCGCCCCCCACCCCTAGGGTTCCCAACCCTAGGCGCAGGGGAGGCCCATAGGGGGGCGCACCAGCCCACCAGGGGCTGGTTCCCTTCCCACTTCAGCCCATGGGGCCCTCCGGGATAGGTGGCCCCACCCGGTGGACCCCCGGGACCCTTCCGGTGGTCCCGGTACAATACCGATTACCCCCGAAACCTTCCCGGTGGCCGAAACTGGACTTCCTATATACAATTCTTTACCTCCGGACCATTCCGGAACTCCTCGTGACGTCCGGGATCTCATCCGGGACTCCGAACAACTTTCGGGTTGCCGCATACTAATATCTCTACAACCCTAGCGTTACCGAACCTTAAGTGTGTAGACCCTACGGGTTCGGGAGACACGCAGACATGACCGAGACGACTCTCCGGTCAATAACCAATAGCGGGATCTGGATACCCATGTTGGCTCCCACATGCTCCTCGATGATCTCATCGGATGAACCACGATGTCGAGGATTCAATCAATCCCGTACGCAATTCCCTTTGTCTATCGGTACGATACTTGCCCGAGATTCGATCGTCGGTATCTCGATACCTTGTTCAATCTCGTTACCGGCAAGTCTCTTTACTCGTTTCCGTAACACATCATCCTGTGAACAACTCCTTGATCACATTGAGCTCATTATGATGATGTCCTACCGAGTGGGCCCAGAGGTACCTCTCCGTCACACGGAGTGACAAATCCCAGTCTCGATTCGTGCCAACCCAACAGACACTTTCGGAGATACCCGTAGTGCACCTTTATAGCCACCCAGTTACGTTGTGACGGTTGGTACACCCAAAGCACTCCTACGGTATCCGGGAGTTGCACAATCTCATGGTCTAAGGAAAAGTTACTTGACATTGGAAAAGCTTTAGCAAACGAACTACACGATCTAGTGCTAGGCTTAGGATTGGGTCTTGTCCATCACATCATTCTCCTAATGATGTGATCCCGTTATCAATGACATCCAATGTCCATGGTCAGGAAACCGTAACCATCTATTGATCAACGAGCTAGTCAACTAGAGGCTTACTAGGGACATGTTGTGGTCTATGTATTCACACATGTATTACGATTTCCGGATAACACAATTATAGCATGAATAACAGACAATTATCATGAACAAGGAAATATAATAATAACCATTTTATTATTGCCTCTAGGGCATATTTCCAACACCCCCCACCCCTAGGGTTCCCAACCCTAGGCGCAGGGGAGGCCCATAGGGGGCGCACCAGCCCACCAGGGGCTGGTTCCCTTCCCACTTCAGCCCATGGGGCCCTCCGGGATAGGTGGCCCCACCCGGTGGACCCCCGGGACCCTTCCGGTGGTCCCGGTACAATACCGATTACCCCCGAAACCTTCCCGGTGGCCGAAACTGGACTTCCTATATACAATTCTTTACCTCCGGACCATTCCGGAACTCCTCGTGACGTCCGGGATCTCATCCGGGACTCCGAACAACTTTCGGGTTACCGCATACTAATATCTCTACAACCCTAGCGTCACCGAACCTTAAGTGTGTAGACCCTACGGGTTCGGGAGACACGCAGACATGACCGAGACGACTCTCCGGTCAATAACCAACAGCGGGATCTGGATACCCATGTTGGCTCCCACATGCTCCTTGATGATCTCATCGGATGAACCACGATGTCGAGGATTCAATCAATCCCGTACGCAATTCCCTTTGTCTATCGGTACGATACTTGCCCGAGATTCGATCGTCGGTATACCGATACCTTGTTCAATCTCGTTACCGGCAAGTCTCTTTACTCGTTTCCGTAACACATCATCCTGTGAACAACTCCTTGATCACATTGAGCTCATTATGATGATGTCCTACCGAGTGGGCCCAGAGGTACCTCTCCGTCACACGGAGTGACAAATCCCAGTCTCGATTCGTGCCAACCCAACAGACACTTTCGGAGATACCCGTAGTGCACCTTTATAGCCACCCAGTTACGTTGTGACGTTTGGTACACCCAAAGCACTCCTACGGTATCCGGGAGTTGCACAATCTCATGGTCTAAGGAAAAGTTACTTGACATTGGAAAAACTTTAGCAAACGAACTACACGATCTAGTGCTAGGCTTAGGATCGGGTCTTGTCCATCACATCATTCTCCTAATGATGTGATCCCGTTATCAATGACATCCAATGTCCATGGTCAGGAAACCGTAACCATCTATTGATCAACGAGCTAGTCAACTAGAGGCTTACTAGGGACATGTTGTGGTCTATGTATTCACACATGTATTACGATTTCCGGATAACACAATTATAGCATGAATAACAGACAATTATCATGAACAAGGAAATATAATAATAACCATTTTATTATTGCCTCTAGGGCATATTTCCAACAGCCGCACCCATCTATGCCATGGTGCTGCCCTCCCTCTCCCTCGTAGCCCTCTTCTTCTCTGTAGTGCTTAGCGAAGCTCTGCTGAGATTCCACCGCCACCACGCCGTTGTGCTGCCAGAGGACTCGAGCTGCTACTTCACCATCGCTCGCTGGATCGAGGAGGTGAAGGCGTCATCAAGCCGTACGTGTGTTGAACGCGGAGGTGCCGTCCGTTCGGCACTTGGATCGGGAGTTCGTGGGACGGATCGTGAAGACGTTCGAATACATCAACCGCATTTCTTAACGCTTCCTCTTAGCGATCTACAAGGGTATGTAGATGCAATCTCTCCTCTCGTAGATGTTCATCTCCTAGATTGATCTTGGTGAGCGTAGGAATTTTTTTGTTATGCAACGTTCCCCAACAGTGGCATCATGAGCTAGGTCTATGCGTAGATGACATCACGAGTAGAACACAAAGGAGTTTGTGGGCCTTGATATTCAGATTGCTTCCTTCCTTGGTCTTTTCTTGATTCGGCAGTATTGTGGGATGAAGCGGCCCGGACCAACTTTACATGCCCACGTACATGAGACCGGTTCCATCGACTGACATGTGACTTTGTTGCATAAAGATGGCTGGCGGGTGTCTGTCCCTCCCACCTTAGTTGAATCGGATTCGACAAAGGCAGCCCTTGTAGAAGGTTAAATAGCAACTTGCATATCACCGTTGTGGCTTTGCGTAGGTAAGAATCGCTCTTGCTAGATACCCATAGCAGCCACGTAAAACATGCAACAACAATTAGAGGACGTCTAACTTGTTTTTGCAGGGTATGTTGTGATATGATATGGCCAAAGACATGATGAGATATATTTGATGTATGAGATGATCATGTTTTGTAATAGTTTATCACGACTTGCATGTCGATGAATACAGCAACCGGCAGGAGCCATAGGGTTGCCTTTAATTATTGTATGACATGCATGTCAATCATTAAGCGCTATGTAATGCTTTACTTTATCGCTAAGCGGTAGCAATAGTAGTAGAAGCTTGGTTGGCGTGACAACCCCGATGGCGACACGATGATGGAGATCATGATGATGGAGATCATGGTGTCATGCCGGTGATGATGGAGATCATGCCGGTGCTTTGGAGATGGAGATCAAAAGCACAAGTTGATGGCCATATCATGTCACTTATGATTTGCATGTGATGTTAATCCTTTTATGCATCTTATTTTGCTTAGGACGACACTAGCATTATAAGGTGATCCCTCACTAAAATTTCAAGATAAAATTGTGTTCTCCCCAAGTGTGCACCGTTGCGAAAGTTCATCGTTTCGAAGCACCACGTGATGATCGGGTGTGATAGACTCTATGTTCGCATACAACGGGTGCAAGCCAGTTTTGCACATGCGGAACACTTGGGTTAAACTTGACGAGCCTAGCATGTACAGACATGGCCTCGGAACACAAGAGACCGAAAGGTCGAACATGAGTCATATAGTAGATATGATCAACATGGAGATGTTCACCATTGAAACCACCTCATCTCACGTGATGATCGGACTTGGGTTGGTGAATTTGGATCATGTTACACTCGGACGACCGGAGGGATGTCGATTTGAGTGGGAGTTCTTAAGTAATATGATTAATTGAACTCATTTATCATGAACAATAGTCTAAGTTATCTTTGCAAATTTATGTTGTAGATCAATGGCTCACGCAGTAGCTCCCCTGAATTTCAATGCATTCCTAGAGAAAGCTAAGCTGAAAGATGATGGAAGTAACTTTGTGGACTGGGCCCGTAATCTGAGGATTATCCTCACGGCTGCCCAAAAGGCTTATGTCCTTGATGCATCACTTGGTGCGCCACCCCCTCCAGCAACTGCGGACGTTGTGAACGCCTAGCAGTCGCGTGTAGATGACTACTCAATAGTTTAGTGCACCATGCTGTATGGCTTAGAGCCGGGACTTCGAAGGCGTTTTGAACGTCATGGAGCATATGAGATGTTCCAGGAGTTGAAGTTTATCTTTGAAAAGAATGCCCGGATCGAGAGGTATGAGACCTCTGATAAGTTCTATGCCTGCAAGATGGAGGAGAATGGGTCTGTTAGTGAGCACATACTCAGAATGTCTGGGTACTACAACCGTCTGGCTGAGTTGGGAGTTGAGCTCCCGCCAGAGGCTGTCACTGACAGAGTTCTTCAATCGCTACCACCTAGCTACAAGAGCTTTGTGTTGAACTATAACATGCAAGGGATGAACAAGTCAGTCTCCGAGCTGTTCACGATGCTGAAAGTCGCTTAGTCAGACATCTAGAAGGAGCATCAAATGTTGATGGTGAATAAAACTACTAGTTTCAAGAAAGGCAAGGGAAAGAAGGGAAACTTCAAGAAAGGTGGCAAAGCAGTTGCTCCTCCCGTGAAGAAACCCAAGGCTGGACCCAAGCTGGAGACTGAATGCTTCTATTGCAAGGGAACATGCCATTGGAAGCGTAATTGCCCCAAGTATCTGGCCAATAAGAAGGGGGCCAACGTCAACAAAGGTATATATGATATACATGTTATTGATGTGTACCTTACCAACTCTCGTTGTAGTGCCTGGGTATTTGATACCAGTTCGGTTGCTCACATTTGCATCTCAAAGAAGGAACTACGGAATAGACAGAGGCTGGCAAAGGACAAAGTGACGATGCGCGTGGGAAATGGTTCCAAGGTTGATGTGATCGCCGTCGGCACGCTCGCTCTTCGATTACCATCAGGATTAGTGATGAACCTGAATAATTGTTATTTAGTGCCTACGTTGAGCATGAACATTATATCTGGATCTTGTTTCATGCGAGATGGTTACTCATTTAAATCAGAGAATAATGGTTGTTCTATTTATATGGGTAATATCTTTTATGGTCATGCACCCATTGTGAGGGGTTTATTCTTATTGAATCTCGATAGTGATGATACACATGTTCATGACATTGATGCCAAAAGATGTAGAGTTGATAATGATAGTACCACTTTCTTGTGGCACTGCCGCTTAGGTCATATTGGTGTAAAGCGCATGAGGAAACTCCATGCTGATGGACTTTTGGAGTCACTTGATTTTGAATCACTTGACACATGTGAACCATGCCTCATGGGCAAGATGACTAAGACCCCGTTTTTCGGAACAATGGAACGGGCAAGTGACTTGTTGGAAATCATACATACTGATGTGTGCGGTCCGATGAGTGTTGACGCGCGCGGTGGATATCGTTATTTTCTCACCTTCACCGATGACTTGAGTAGATATGGGTATGTTTACTTAATGAAGCATAAGTCTGAAACGTTTGAAAAGTTCAAGCAATTTCAGAGTGAAGTTGAGAATCATCGTAACAAGAAGATCTAATTCCTACGATCTGATAGAGGGGGAGAGTATCTGAGTTATGAGTTTGGCAATCACTTAAGACAATGTGGAATCGTTTCACAGTTGACGCCACCTGGAACACCACAACGTAATGATGTGTCCGAACGTCGTAATCATACCCTATTGGATATGGTGCGTTCTATGATGTCCCTTTCCGATCTGCCACTCTCGTTTTGGGGTTATGCATTAGAGACAGTTGCATTCACTTTAAATAGGGCACCATCTAAGTCCGCAGAGACGACACCGTATGAACTGTGGTTTGGCAAGAAACCTAAGCTGTCGTTCTTTAAGGTTTGGGGCTGCGATGCTTATGTCAAAAGGATTTAGCTGGAAAAGCTCGAACCCAAAGCGGACAAATGCGTATTCATAGGATACCCAAAAGAGACGGTTGGGTATACCTTCTATCTCAGATCCAAGGGCAAAGTGTTTGTCGCTAAGGACGGGTCCTTTCTCAAGAAAGAGTTTCTCTCGAAAGAATTGAGTGGGAGGAAGGTAAAACTTGATGAGGTTGTTGAACCTTTACTTCAACCAGAGAGTAGTGCAGCACAGAAAGATGTTTCTGTGGCACCTACGTCAGTTGAAGAGGAAGCTAATGATGATGATCATGAAGCTTTGGATCAAGTTACTATCGAACCTCGTAGGTCGACAAGGGTACGTACAACTCCTGAGTCTTACGGTAACCCTGTCTTAGAGGTCATGTTGTTGGACAACGGTGAACCTACGAGCTATGGAGAAGTGATGGTGGGCCCGGATTCCAACAAATAGTTAGAGGCCATGAAATTCGAGATGGGATCCATGTATGAAAACAAAGTATGGACTTTGGAAGTATTACCTGAAGGGCGAAAGGCCATTCAGAATAAATGGATCTTCAAGAAGAAGACGGACGCGGACGGTAATGTCACCATATATAAAGCTCAATTTATGGCAAAGGGATTTTCACAAGTTCAAGGAGTTGACTACGATGAGACTTTCTCGCCCTTAGCGATGCTTAAGTCCGTCAGAATCATGTTAGCAATAGCTGCATTTTTCGATTATGAAATCTGGCAGATGGATGTCAAAACAACGTTCCTTAACGGTTTCCTTAAGGAAGAGTTGTATATGATGCAACCAGAAGGTTTTGTTGATCCAGAGAATGCTGACAAAGTGTGCAAACTCCAGCGATCCATTTATGGACTGGTGCAAGCATCTCGGAGTTGGAATATTCGCTTTGATGAGGTGATCAAAGCGTTTGGGTTTATACCAGTTTTTGGAGAATCTTGTATTTACAAGAAAGTGAGTGGGAGCTCTATAGCATTTCTAATATTATATGTGGATGACATATTGCTGATTGGAAACAATATAGATCTTTTGGAAAACGTGAAGGAATATTTGAACAATAGTTTTTCAATGAAGGACCTAGGATAAGCTGCTTTCATATTGGGCATCAAGATCTATAGAGATAGATCGAGACGCTTAATAGGACTTTCACAAAGCACATACCTTGATAAGATTTTGAAGAAGTTCAAAACGGATCAGTCCAAGAAGGGGTTATTGCTTGTTTTGCAAGGTGTGAAGTTGAGTCAGACTCAATGCCCAGCGACTACAGAGGATAGAGAAAAGATGAGTGTCATTCCCTATGCTTCTGTCATAGGCTCTATCATGTATGCGATGTTGTGCATAAGACCGGATGTCAGCCTTGCCATAAGTATGGCCGAAAGGTTTCAAAGTAATCCAGGAATGGATCACTGGACAACGTTGAAGAATATCCTTAAGTACCTGAAGAGGACTAAGGAAATGTTTCTCGTTTATGGAGGTGATCAAGAGCTCGTCGTAAAGGGTTATGTCGATGCAAGCTTTGACACTAATCCGAATGACTCTAAGTCTCAAACCGGATACGTATACATTATGAATGGGGGAGCGGTAAGCTGGTGCAGTTCCAAGCAAAGCATGGTAGCTGATTCTACATGCGAAGCAGAGTACATAGCTGCCTCGGAGGCAGTGAAGGATGGTGTCTGGATGAAGGAGTTCATGACAGATCTTGGAGTTGTGCCCAGTGTACTAAACCCAATGACTCTGTTCTGTGACAACACTGGTGCCATTGCTCTAGCCAAGGAACCAAGGTTTCACAAGAGGACCAGACACATAAAGCAACGCTTCAACTCCATCCGTGATGTAGTCAAGGAGGGGGACATAAACATTTGCAAAGTACATACAGATTTGAATGTTGTAGATCCGTTGTCTAAACCTCTTCCACGGGCAAAACATGATCAACACCAGAACTCTATGGGTGTTAGATTCATTACCATGTAATACTAGATTATTGACTCTAGTGCAAGTGGGAGGCTATTGGAAATATGCCCTAGAGGCAATAATAAAGTGGTTATTATTATATTTCCTTGTTCATGATAATCGTTTATTATCCATGCTATAATTGTATTGACCGGAAACTCAAATGCATGTGTGGATACATAGACAACAACATGTCCCTAGTGAGCCTCTACCGGACTAGCTCGTTGATCAAAGATGGCTATGGTTTCCTAGCCATAGACATGAGTTGTCATTTGATAACGGGAGCACATCATTAGGAGAATGATGTGATGGACAAGACCCAAACTATAAACGTAGCATATGATCGTGTCAAGTTTATTGCTATCGTTTTCTGCATGTCAAGTATATGTTCCTATGACCATGAGATCATGCAACTCACTAACACCGGAGGAGTGCCTTGTGTGTACCAAACGTCGCAACGTAACTGGGTGACTATAAAGGTGCTCTATAGGTATCTCCGAGGGTGTCTGTTGAGTTGGCATGGATCAGGACTGGGATTTGTCACTCCGTGTGACGGAGAGGTATCTCTGGGCCCTCTCGGTAATACAATAACACAATGAGCTTGCAAGCAATGTGACTAAAGAGTTAACCACGGGATCTTGTATTACGGAACGAGTAAAGAGACTTGCCGGTAACGAGATTGAACTAGGTATGGTGATACCGACGATCGAATCTCGGGCAAGTAACATACCGATAGACAAAGGGAACTGCATACGGGATTGGCTGAATCCTTGACATTGAGGTTCGACCGATAAAGATCTTCGTAGAATATGTAGGAACCAATATGGGCATCCATGTCCCGCTATTGGTTATTGACCGTAGAGGTGTCTCGGTCATGTCTGCATAGTTCTCGAACCCGCAGGGTCTACACACTTTTGGTGACGATATAAGTATAGTTGAGTCATTATGGTGGTTACCGAAGGTTGTTCGGAGTCCCGGATGAGATCCCGAACGTGACGAGAAACTCCGGAATGGTCCGGAGGTGAAGATCGATATATAGGACGAAGGGAATCGGAGTCCGGAAGTGTTCCAGGGGCACCGAGTTATGACCAGGATGACCGAAAGGGGTTTCGGGGGGCCCCGACAAGTGTTGGGGGGGGGGGGCTCATGGGCATAGAGGAGGGGGCACACCAGCCCACTAAGGGGTTGTGCGCCCCCTCCCACCCCATCCTACGAGGCCAGGAGGGTTGGTGCGCCCCCCAGGGCTGCCTCCCCCTTGCTTGGGGGGCAAGGCACCTAGGGGGGCCACCCAAAACCCATCTAGGGTTGCCTTGTGGCCACCGCCACCCCCCTAGGGGAAACCCTAGGGCGCCTCCTCCTCCCCCCTTCCCCCTATATATATAGAGGGGTAGAGGGAGGGCAGCCGCACCCATCTATGCCACGGCGCTGCCCTCCCTCTCCCTCGTAGCCCTCTTCCTCTCTGTAGTGCTTAGCGAAGCTCTGTTGAGATTCCACCACCACCACCACGCTGTCGTGCTGCCGGAGGACTCGAGCTACTACTTCACCATCGCTCGCTGGATCGAGGAGGTGAAGGCGTCATCAAGCCGTACGTGTGTTGAACGCGGAGGTGCCGTCCGTTCGGCACTTGGATCGGGAGTTCGTGGGACGGATCATGATTGGATCGCGAAGACATTCGACTACATCAACCACGTTTCTTAACGCTTCCGCTTAGCGATCTACAAGGGTATGTAGATGCAGTCTCTCCTCTCATAGATATTCGTCTCCTAGATTGATCTTGATGAGCGTAGATTTTTTTTTTTGTTTCCCATGCAACGTTCCCCAACACCAGATGCTACCGCCGACGACTACTACTACCCGGCGGAGCTGACTACTACGTGGAGGCCGCCGACGACCAGGAGTAGTTAGGAGGATCCCAGGCAGGAGGCCTGCGCCTCTTCGATCTGTATCGTTGTTTGTGCTAGCCATCTTATGTCACCTTATTTAACTTTATGTCTGTACTCAGATATTGTTGCTTTCGCTGACTCGTTTGTATTCGAGCTGATGTATTTGAGCCTTCGAGGCCCCTGGCTTGTAATATGAAGTTTGTATGACTTTAATTTGTGTCTAGAGTTGTGTTGTGATATTTTCCCGTGCGTCCCTGATCTTAATCGTACACATTTGCGTGTACACATTTGCGTGTATGATCAGTGTACGATGAAATCAGGGCGTCACAACCGCCACTGTAGATTTCGCGGGATAGGCAACGGAAGTGCCCGCCGGAAGTCCCACAGGCCATACTCGAGGTGCCCGCCTTAGATGAAGGCTCAATACATGTTGAGCGCGCCCGACTGCGGCATTCAACATCCTCTCCCGCAGCCCAGACAACCAAATATCCCCTTTGTGTAACTGTTCGTACATCACGAACACAGCGTCAATGTGTCACCACTTCTCTGTTTTTCACTTGTATCGAAGCGTACCAATTCCATCGCTTACAGTTGGTGTTTTTTTTTTTTTTTTAAAAGAAGGATGACCCCCGACCTCTGCATCCGGGAGATGCATGCGGCTATTTTATTGATTATTCTTGAGGACCTTACAAAGTAGAACAACAATATGTCTGAAACCGCCATCTTGGCAAACATCTGCCTCTACTCCTATCCATATGATGAAGGGGTGCAAGCTGGGCCACATACCTAGACCTCTCATCTAAGCCTAACATCTAAAGCCGGAGGCCCCGACCGAGCCATCTACCGGGTCCGGGGCACAAACCGGTCCGACGCACTCACATGTGTCGTCGCCGCCATCTTCCACTGGTCCATCTTCAGAGCAGATTGAGGTGTCAACCTTGGCAGGTCCTCCGCCAGCGACGCCACCACGACGCCAGACGATGACCTCCACCTACGCGAGCCTTAGCAGGTCGTCCGCCATCGATGCCACCACGACGCCAAACGATGACCTCCACCTACGCGAGTCCATCTCCCAGCAACGGACGTAGATCCATGCTAGGATAGGTCCGCACCACCGCCGTCGCCCACCACCCACAAGCGCCACCCAACCCCAAGGTTCCCAAAGCGGCGCCTTCAAGAAGGGAACGGCGCCGTGAGCGCCGCCGCCGCCCAACAAAGTTAGGGCTTTCGCCCGGGAGACCTAGGGAAAGAGGGAGTGAGGAGATCAGTCCATACCGACGCCTCCAAAGAGGGGAACGGCGCCCTCAGGCATCGCCGTCGGCGCGGCCGGTCATGGCCGGCCAGGGATTTCACCCGAACTAAATCCCCGCCACCAGCAGCGCCTCCTGTACAGAACCGGCGACCAAGGGAAGCGCGGCCCGACCAGGCTGGCCCGCACGCCGAACAGGGGAGGAGGGGAGGCGCCAGATCGCGCGCACCGACCGCCGCAGAAGCCGCCGCCAGCCGCCAACGACCACCGGGATCCCGCCGCCCACGCGGCCAGGGCGCTAGATCCACCGCCCGCACGGCTGCTCGCCGGAGCCTGCCGTGCCTCGCCAAAGGAGCCGCCGCTCCAAATCCGAGACTCCCCACGCAGAGGCAGGGCAGCCGAGGCCCCGCCGCCACCATCCTTGGCGCCCCGGGCTTGCCCGGCGGCTGCCTCAGGCGGCGGCGAGGAGGTGGGGCGAGGTGGAGAGGGGGCCGCGGCGGCGCGGCTAGGGTTCCCCCGCCGCCGCCGAGGGAGGCGACGCTGGGGTCTCGGGAGGGGTTAGAGCCTGATCTTCTTATGTGATGTTGACAGCCAATCACGCTAGAACAAGTGAGCGAATGAAGTTTAAATCTCGGGCTTCATTACAGTTGGTGTATACGCTCTGTATATAATGTAACTATTTATGTATAGCTACTGACCATTTGGTGGACGCAGCTTAGTTATTCATAATCACCACGAGCCTGTCAATCAGCAGGATCCGGGGGCGAAGCCGACGGTCTTCTTGCCGAGGTCGTAGAGCACGCCGTAGGTCTTCTGCTGCGTGTTCCCGACGATGGCGACGCTCTCGTCGTCGCCGTTGGACGCGAACGCCAGGCACACCTGCGCCTGGCTGATGGCGTACACGATCCCGGACACGTCCACGTCCAGGCACGCGCCGCCCTGGAACACCAGCGACACCGTCGGCAGCGCCACATCGCTCAGCCCCGTGAAGTCGTAGCAGGTGTCCAGGATCGAGTACGCCGGCGCCGTCTTGTACCCGCTCGCCGACATGCCCTTGGCGAACGCCTTGGACAGCGCGAGGTAGGCGGTCGCCGGGAGCCGCGTGATCACCGTCCCGGAGTCCACCAGCGTCCCGGCCGTGGAGAACACCGACTCCGCGATGGGCACCTGCTGCCCGCCCACGCGGATGCCGGTCATGCCCACGTAGTAGAACGTCTGCCCCTTGTCGGTCAGCATCGGCGTCAGCCTCGCGTTGTTGCCCGCCGACCCCGGGCCGAAGTCCAGGTACCCTGTCCCCGTCGACGACGCCGGGAGGCAGTACGCGAACGCGCCGCCGTACTTGTCGTAGGCCTGCACCGTCAGCGACGTCTTCCCGCGGCCGAGCCCCATCAGCCCCGCCGTCTTCCCGAACAGCCCGCTGTTCTTCTCCCCGCACCCGAACCGGAACCCCTGCAGCACGTCCAGGTACGACGCCATGTCAATATTGCTCGATCCGTGTCACGTGGCGTACGCATTGGCCATTGGCGCGTGTGTAGACTAGTGGTAGTAACCTTGATGGCGTCGTGGGCGATGGTGAGGGTGTCCTGGGCGAAGAAGCCGACGGTGTAGGAGCCGTCGCCGTACTGG
Organism: Thinopyrum elongatum; assembly: GCA_011799875.1. Lineage (NCBI taxonomy): Eukaryota > Viridiplantae > Streptophyta > Magnoliopsida > Poales > Poaceae > Thinopyrum > Thinopyrum elongatum. Next base: position 544,759,322 of record CM022303.1, read on the forward strand.
ACGGCGTAGAGGCAGTGGCCGCCAGTGCAGCCGTTGCTGTCGAGGTCGTCGCAGGCGGGGTCGGAGCAGGAGACGTTGGCGTAGGTGGACGACTTGGCCGGGTCGAAGAGCGGCTCCTTCTGCCTGTAGCACTTGACCACGCAGGGGCGGCACTGCACCCACGTCGTGTCGCTGCCGGTGTCGAACACCACCGTGTACTTGGACGCCGGCGTGCCGAGCCCGACGGTCACCACGTAGTTGCCCGTGCTCAGCGCGCGGCCGGACGTCGCCGGGAGCGACGGGGTGGAGGAGGACGCCGAGTGCCCGGGGCTCTTCTTTGGCCCTGGCTGGACAGGCGCAGCGCGCTTCGTCAGTTTGCCCCGGCCGGTGGTCGCCGACACCCGGCGCTGGATCGACTCGACGCGGTTCTGGTCGGCGGCGAGGATCTCGCCGTGGGCCGGCGGCCTCCCGTGCGCATCGGCCAGAGGGGAGCATGGGCCGTGCTGGTGGACGATCCTCATCCTCGCTGACGCCGCAGCGCTGGGTCCGTGCTCTGCATTTTCAGGTGCATGTTCGGCTTGGATCAGAAAATTCAGATTTTACTTGGGCTAGATAATAATCAGGATGGAAATTAAACTCTTTCTAGAAAAATAAAATTCGAATTACAGGTGTAATCAATGAAAACGAACCATCCTTGTCAGGAATTGCAGAAAATATGTACTGGTGGTGGGGTTTGGTCAGAGTGTCACTCTAGCTACTTGGTCTCTAATTGGTCACATTCGACCAGTCAAAGAACAGTAAAAGACAACTCAGCTATTTTTGTTCACTTCAGCTGTTCTGTAGCAAACAACATTTTGCAGTCAAAAAACGTCTTACATTGACCCCAAAAAAAAAACATCTTAAATTATGGAATGGAGTCATGCATGCAATATTCCGTGGATGGATCCAATAGTCCATCACTACTCTGAGGTTCATGCTACTCCTTTAGTATTGGACAAAAATTATATTATTTTAGTGTGTTACATAATGTTTCATTGCATTTTTGTAGAAAAAGTATATCATAGGGTTTCGTCGTGTATCAGAAAAAAGAGCTCACTCATTTTTCCTTATAAAAAAGATTCCCTAAGAAAGAAGAAGAATTTCTTTTTATCAATCAAACCTATAAAACATAGCACGAACCCAAGAGCAAACGGTTGACGGTGGATCCATATCCCGTGGCACGGTAGAATTCATTTTCTCGAAGAATACTGGAAAGATTTTATTCAACAGTTCTTATAAGTCCGGTCTATTTTTGGTGGGACAAAATCACACTTCACTCTCTATCTATCCAATACTTAGAGAAACTAAATCATCTATATTTAACGTGTAGTCGTCGCTAGGTGGTCTACACATCTGGATGTAATTTTTACTTCTAGTATTTTTTGTACTAGTCATCATTAGGTTATCTACAGACCAGGATGTACTTTTTATTTCTAGTGTTCTTTGTACTGCCTTGACAGATAATGGATCGATCACAAAAAAAATTTCTTTCAAAAAACAAGACCCAAAAAGACACATCCAATTAATTTCCACGTCAATCCAACAACATAGATTGTTTCAGTGGATCCTCAAAAAAAAAAAAGATTGTTTCAGTGTTAAAAGAAACACATATTGTTTCAATAGTGACCGCTTAATATGTTTAGCGTGCAATTAATATCGTATTAAATATCAATGTTTGTGCTTATCACATATAGTAATACACAAGTAAGATATTCTATCTAATAGAAACATATCAACGTACGTTGCAGTATACATTTATTAGTTGGTGTCAAAGAAGAGATAAAATTACTAAGGCCGAAAAATAGAAACAACACAGGCGATTCAACCATGGCCGGATTCAATCAGCTAGATGCAGCAGTCAACGACTGAGAGAAGAAAAGCGGCCAACTTGACGGGCTACGATCATGAGCTCGGCCGGGAATTAACCTGCTTTCGTGGGGCAAGCCGGGCTGGGGAACAGGGACGCCACGCTCAGCAGCGCGCGATCATCCGAGGTCCCCGCAGCACGGGCAGCACCGAGCCCGAATGCCGCGAGGACGGCCGCGGCGGCGACCAGGCGAAGGAAGCCATGGCGAGAGGAAGCTGCAGCGGGGGCGGCCATGGCGTGCACCACCGCACAAGTGGCCGTCAGGTAGTGGGGCGGCTTGGGTCCCGGTGAGTGGAGGGAACACAAATTAAACGGTCCATCACACAGCTCCTATCCTGTCATATATATAGCCTAGGGCCGGCTGATTAGTCTGACTGGAGCCGTGCGCACTGGCTGTTGCTTGGTCGTCTTTCTTCGGGTGTCCGGCCCCTCTCCGCACTGCCCTTCGGGGCAGGGACGAACTCGGGGGGTGCATTGATTGGTGTTGCGCCTGGCAATAGGCACCGTGTGATTTGTGAACCCCCCTGCGGTCTGGCGGCGACTCGATCACATCCGACCCAACATGGCGTTAGAGAAGATGCAAGATCGTCGGCAACTGGTGACTGGCGCCTCTCTCTGGACCGGGAGCAGAAGTCCTGGAAGTCTGGAACCGGCCGTACTGACGGAACGAGTTGGTGCAAGTAGCTTGCTTGGCAGGTAAGGGCACCTACAGTCCTACACGGACTCACAAATCCTCCGTTCGGATTGAGCGGTCTGGACTCATTTTGTCATTCAGCGATACTTCATCAGTTTTCTGACCGGTCCACACGTCCATTTTCCCGTAAACCAGAAGTAAACCGGAGGGTTTGCATCCGAACCGTTGCCACTTACATGTCGGACACCATAGACCCACCAAAACCCCTCTCCCATGTCTGCACCCTCTCTGGCGCGAAGCGGTTGCCGCATTTATGTCAGTCCAAAGCTCCAGCGCCGCATGACGATGACATGTACCTGGGGTAGGGTAATAGGCCTGACCTAGACATCCTTCCCAAGAACATTACCTTAAAGTCAGGGATATTCAAGGACAATACCATTCACTCGACCATAAGCATTCCACTCGGAAAACCCAATTCCATTCGACCGGAGTGTCCTCACTCGACCACATCAGAAATCACTCGGAAGACAGAAGATCTAAAGTCACTCAGAACGGCAATGGTCAGGCGTTCACTCCGAAGTCTTAATGATCATTTATATGCCTTTATTGCTGGCGTTACCAGTAACGTCCCCTCTTTATGTACATTGAATCATGTGTAACTGAGGGCTGGAGGGGTCTGGCGAACTCTATATAAGCCACCCCCCTCCTCAGGCACAAGGGTTCGGACCCCCTGTAACTTCACGCATAATCCAATCGACCGAGCCTCCGGGCACCGAGACGTAGGGCTGCTACTTCCTCCGAGAAGGGCCTGAACTCGTAAATCTTGCGTGCACAACCTCACCGTAGTTAGGATCTTGCCTCCTCATACCTACCCCCTATTCTACTGTCAGACTTAGAACCACGACAGTTGGCGCCCACCTTGGGGCGGTTTCTTAGCGACTTTCCGGTGAGGTTGCGATTTTTTCCGATTCCCATCATCATGGTTTCTGGTGGAGGTTCGGCTGAGGGCCGCGAGATCCGTCTCGGCGCGCTCGTCTTCATCGCCGACGACTCTGCCTGGCTCCAGGAAGCCCCCCTCGACGTCGAGACACTCCCCGTCCGCGGGGCGACGCACTTTCGCGCGTGTGTCCGCGGCGTCCTTCTGCGGCAGCCGTCGACCCAGTATCGGTCGGCTCCCGCAGTAACTTCGTTCCCCGCCGTTCGCCGTCGCAAGCGATCCGGTCGATCACGGCTTCAGCGGTGGGTGAAGCATGCGGTGGCACGTCAGTCGGCCACCCCTCAAGTCGCGGCAATCGAGCCCGATGAATCTCTCTACGGCCTGTTCGATCTGTCGACTGGCTCCGTCGAGACCCTGTCCGAGTGCGACAGCAGCGACCTTGCAGCAGAGGTCCTGATGGTCGACACACCGCGCAGCCCACCTGGCATGCGTTGCAACGGTGGCGACGACAGCGGTGGCGATCCGTCGCATGTTCACGAGGAATATCACCCCGAAACCCTCTCTTCGCAGCGGAGGGAGGAACTCCACCGCTGCACCGAGGAGGCACTCCACACGCCCATCGTCGGAGAGACCTCTGAGGCTCGGGCCTTGGAGGCAGCGCGCTTGGCCACTTTGGCTGAACGCACTCGACTGGAAAACCTCCAACATGCACTCGACGAACGTGCTCAGCAGCAGATTCCTGAGTCCAGTCGACGGCAGCAATTGTTCCCGCCTCAAGCTCAGGTATACCGCACTCCTATTTAGAATCTTACGGCCGCAGCTCGTATAGCAGAGTCCATCCAACCATCCCAGTCGGAGGCTGGACGAGGTTTGATGCAGATCCGGGCTCTGCTCCGGGCAGCAAGAGAGCAAAACACTGCAGTATCTCAATCGCGTAACAGAATCCATAGCAGATCTGTGGTGGCCGACACAGTCCAATCGGCTCACAGCCCAAGATCGCCTCCGCGGCGTGAAGGACGTGGGCATCGCCAAGAGCAGTACTTGGGTCAGAACCACGAGCAGTACGATCATCGGCTCGGCCGTGGTGACCACCGTCGAGTGCCTACGCCCCCTCTGAGAGGCGGATCATATGTGCCCCGGCGTTATGATGACAGGCACCCGTACAGCGAAGAGCGGAGGGTGCCAGTCGACCCAAGAGAGCCAGGGTTTGATGCGAGGTCAATTTTGGTGCAAGGTTTGGTCGACAGGAACCGAGCACACAGAGAAGGGCAAGACAGAGATCGCCCGAGTGGAAGTAGAGCACATGTTTCAGGCCCCGAGTGTTTTAGCAGAGCCATCAGAGCTGCTGAGATCCCCCCCAACTTCAGGTTGGCGACTGGGGTTAGTAAGTTCACCGGTGAGTCGAAGCCTGACACTTGGCTGGAAGATTACCGGGTAGCTGTTCAGATCGGTGGTGGAAATGATGAGGTAGCTATGAAACATCTTCCTCTCATATTGGAAGGATCGGCCAGAGCATGGTTGAATCAGTTGGCTCCAGGCAGTATATTCAGCTGGGAAGAGTTAGCTCGAGTGTTTGTCAGGACATTCGAGGGCACATGCAAACGACCTGCAGGGTTGACAGAATTGCAACATTGTGTACAGAAGCCGAATGAAACTCTGAGGGATTACATCCAAAGATGGACCACTTTACATCACACAGTAGAAAATGTATCCCAACACCAAGCAGTTTGCGCCTTCAAGGAGGGCGTTCGGTATCGAGAGCTTAACCTGAAATTCGGTCGGACAGGAGATATGTCTCTGACCCGAATGATGGAAATAGCCACTCGGTACGCTAATGGTGAAGAAGAGGATCGACTCCGCAATGGAAAGGGCAAGCCAGTCGCCCAAGACACCAGAGGAGGTCGAAAGCAGAAACGCAAAGCCGAGCCAGCAGGTCCTGGTGAAGCTGCAGTTGTAACTCAAGGAAAATTCAAGGGGAAGCCCAAAGGGCCCTGGATCCCCAAGAAGGTGAAAGATCAAGCAGGGAATGATGTGTTGGATTTGCCATGTCACATTCACACCAAGAAGGATGAAGAGGGTAATCTGATTTATCCCAAACATACCACTCGACAATGTCGGCTCCTAATCCAGCAGTTCCGAGAGAAACAGCCCAATGAGAAGGAAAAAGAGTTTGACAAGGATGAGGACAAGGAAGAAGATGATGACGGTTTTCCTAACGTCAATTCCACTTTGGTGATTTTTGCTGACATTGAAAGCAAAAGTCGACTGAAAGTCATCAACAGAGAAGTAAACATGGTTGCTCCGGCAACGACGACATATTTGAAATGGTCAAAGACTCCCATTACATTCGACCAATCTGACCACCCACCACACGTTGCCAACCCCGGGAGGCAAGCGTTGGTGGTCGACCCAGTCGTTGGGGGCACCCGACTGACCAAAGTCCTGATGGATGGTGGCAGCGGCTTGAACATTTTGTATGCTGAGACCCTCCATGGGATGGGCATTCCGATGTCCAAGCTCAGTGAGAGCAACATGCGATTCCACGGTGTCATTCCAGGAAAGAAAGCTGATTCACTCGGCCAGATCGCTCTTGACGGGGTTTTCGGTGATTCAAAGAATTACCGTAAGGAGAAGTTGACATTTGAAGTTGTGGATTTTCACAGTGCCTATCATGCTATTCTGGGCAGAACTGCATATGCCCGTTTCATGGCTCGACCGTGTTACGTGTACCTCAAGCTGAAGATGCCTGGCCCCAGGGGCGTGATCACAGTCACTGGTAATCAGCAACGAGCAGAAGAGTGCCTCCAGAAGGGCTCTAAGATAGCCGATGAACAGATGGCAGCAGTAGAAATGGAAGAATATAAGAAGACTGCAGATCCGAGTGATTTGTTGCGTGCTAATAAGCCTGCTTCAGAGTCTGCATTTCAGTCGTCCGGTGAAACAAAGCCTGTTCACATTCACCCGACCGATCCCAGTGCTGCTCCGACTCATATCTCAACAACACTCGACAGCAAATAGGAAGAAGCGCTCATCCAGTTCCTCCGTGAGAACTGGGACATCTTCGCATGGAAGCCGTCTGACATGCCGGGTGTACCCAGGGGACTGGCTGAGCACCGTTTGCGAGTCGATCCAAAGACAAAACCTGTGAAAGAGCATCTCCGTCGGTCCGCTGTGGAGAAGAGAAAGGCAATCGGTGAAGAGGTGGCTCGGCTTCTGGCGGCTGAGTTCATCCGCGAAATTTACCACTCCGAGTGGCTCGCCAATGTTGTCATGGTTCCCAAGAAGGACGATTCACTTCGTATGTGCATTGATTTCAAGCATATCAATCGGGCCAGCCCGAAAGATCATTTCCCTCTCCCCCGCATTGATCAGATAGTCGACTCGACTGCGGGATGTGAGCGATTGTCCTTCCTGGATGCATATTCCGGGTACCATCAGATCCGACTGTATGGACCTGATGAAATAAAAACAGCTTTCATCACCCCATTCGGGTGCTTTTGGTACGTCACCATGCCCTTTGGTCTCAAGAATGCTAGTGCCACATTCATGCGCATGATACAGAACTGCCTGCTAACTGAAATCAGTCGGAATGTGGAAGCATACATGGATGACATCGTGGTTAAGTCGCGTAAAGGTTCCGACCTGCTGACTGACCTTGCTGAAACCTTTGCCAATTTGAGAAGATATGATATCAAGCTTAATCCGTCGAAGTGTACATTTGGAGTTCCAGGTGGAAAGTTACTCGGTTTCCTCGTTTCCGAACGTGGGATCGATGCAAACCCAGAGAAAGTTGGTGCAATCCTCCGAATGAAACGCCCTGCGCGTGTACACGACGTTCAGAAGCTTACTGGTTGTTTGGCCGCTTTGAGTCGATTCATCTCTCGTCTCGGTGAAAAGGCATTGCCTCTTTACCGACTGATGAAGAAATCTGATAAGTTCGAGTGGACTCCTGAAGCTGACGCAGCGTTTGCAGAGCTCAAAGCCCTGCTTTCCACCCAGCCGGTGCTTGCTGCTCCAATCAGCAAAGAGCCTTTACTGCTTTATATAGCAGCCACTGGACAGGTTGTCAGTACAGTACTCACGGTCGAGCGGGAAGAAGAAGGTAAAACCTACAAGGTTCAACGCCCAGTGTACTATATTTCTGAAGTCTTAACCCCATCCAAGCAGAGATATCCACATTATCAGAAGCTTGTCTATGGAATTTACTTGACCACAAAGAAGGTTGCACATTACTTCTCAGATCATTCGATTACAGTCATCAGCGACGCTCCGTTGTCAGAAATTTTGAACAGCAGAGATGCAACTGGTCGAGTGGCAAAGTGGGCGATTGAACTCCTTCCGCTGGATATCAAGTTTGAGGCAAAGAAAGCGATCAAAACTCAAGCAATAGCAGATTTCCTCGTCGAGTGGATTGAACAGCAGCTACCGACCCAGATACAGTTGGAACATTGGACTATGTTCTTCGACGGGTCCAAGATGTTGAATGGTTCAGGCGCTGGAGTAGTCCTGGTATCTCCACGAGGCGACAACCTCAGATATGTTCTCCAGATTCACTTTGATTCCTCCAACAATGAAGATGAATTTGAGGCACTCCTGTACGGGTTGCGTATGGCCATTTCACTCGGCGTCCATCGCCTAATGGTTTACGGCGACTCAGATTTAGTGGTTAATCAAGTGATGAAGGAGTGGGACGTCAGGAGCCCAGCTATGACTGGTTATTGCAATGTGGTGAGAAAGTTAGAAAAGAAGTTTGAAGGGCTAGAGCTCCACCATATACCCCGACTGAAGAATCAAGCAGCTGATGACTTGGCGAAAATAGGTTCCAAGCGGGAGCCTATTCCCAGCAATGTGTTTTTGGAGCATATTCACGCACCATCAGTTCAAGAAGATCCCTTCACTGAAGAGCCCCCACAGCCTAAGAGCTCCGCTGATCCGACTAAAGTTGAAATCCCAGCTGTGGTCGACTTAATCATGGAGGTTTTGGTCATCATTCCCGATTAGACAGTGCCATATATTGCATATATTCTCGGGAAAGAGCTTTCGGAGGATGAAGAAGAGGCTCGTCAGATTGTCCGTCGATCCAAAGCCTTCACGGTAATGGGTGGACAGCTCTACAGAGAGAGTGTTACTGGGGTCGTTCAGAAATGCATCACTCCAGAAGAAGGCCGAATGATCCTCAATGATATCCACTCAGGGACCTGTGGTCACCATGCGTCCTCTCGGACCATCGTGGCCAAAGTATACCGAGCAGGGTTTTACTGGCCACGGGCAAATGAGATGGCAAAGGAAATAGTTGACAAGTGCGAGGGCTGTCAGTTCTACTCCAACATGTCCCACAAACCTACTTCAGCCTTGAAGACTATTCCACTCGCCTGGCCATTTGCTATTTGGGGATTAGATATGGTCGGACCTCTGAGGACTGGCAGGAGTGGCTTCACCCATGTGCTTGTAGCAGTCGACAAGTTCACTAAATGGATTGAAGCTAAACCTATCAAAAACCTGGAAGCAAGTACTGCTGTCAGCTTCATCAGAGGGTTAACATTTAGATATGGAGTTCCGCACAGCATCATCATGGATAATGGGTCAAACTTTGATTCAGATGAGTTCCGAGCTTTCTGCGCTTCCCAAGGTACTCGGGTCGACTATGCTTTAGTCGCCCACCCTCAGTCGAATGGACAAGCAGAAAGAGCGAACGGTTTGATTCTCAAAGGGCTGAAACCTCGATTGATGCGCGACCTCAAGCATGCAGCCGGCGCTTGGGTAGATGATCTACCGTCAGTCCTTTGGGGATTAAGAACAACACCAAATCGGTCGACCGGTCGAACCCCCTTCTTCATGGTCTATGGGGCTGAGGCTGTGCTACCGAGTGACTTGCTTCACAATGCACCCCGAGTAGAACTTTTTTCAGAAGCCGAAGCCGAACGGGCTCGAGAAGACACTGTTGATCTTCTAGAAGAAGAAAGAGAGATGGCCTTGATCCGGTCGACCATTTATCAGCAAGACCTTCGTCGATTATATGCCAGAAATGTGAAGGGTCGAGCATTTCAGGAAGGGGACCTTGTGCTCCGAGTGGACCAGCAACGGCCTCACAAACTTGCCCCCGCTTGGGAAGGTCCCTTCATCGTCACCAAGGTGCTCCACAATGGAGCGTATCACCTCTACAATGTGGAGCAGAATAAAGACGAGCCACGCACTTGGAATGCGGAGCTACTCCGCCGTTTTTATACTTAAGTGTTCAGACTGATGAGATGTAATAAGGAGTACCTTTCAATTCGTTTATCAAAGACATGGTTTTACAATCTCCTAAATGATTGTTGTTACTAATACATGTGTCCAAAATCCCCCAGTGGGTGGCTTAGCCGCGAATCCGATTCGCCTAAGTTTTAAAAAAAATCCTACCGAGTGATGAGCAACCCTCTCACTCGGGGGCTTAGCCGCGAATCCGATTCGCCTAAGTTTAAAAAAAAATCCTACCGAGTGATGAGCAACCCTCTCACTTGGAGGCTTAGCTGCAGTCATGTACTCGCCTAAGTTTAAAAAATCCTACCGGGTGATGAACAACCCTCTCACTCGGGGGCTTAGCTGCAGTCCTGTACTCGCCTAAGTTTAAAAAATCCTACCGAGTGATGAGCAACCCTCTCACTCGGGGGCTTAGCTGCAGTCCTGTATTCGCCTAAGCTTGTAAAATCCTACCGAGTGATGAGCAACCCTCTCACTCGGGGGCTTAGCTGCAGTCCTGTACTCGCCTAAGTTTAAAAAATCCTACCGAGTGATGAGCAACCTTCTCACTCGGAGGCTTAGCTGCAGTCCTGTACTCGCCTAAGTTTAAAAAATCCTACCGAGTGATGAGCAACCCTCTCACTCGGGGGCTTAGCTGCAGTCCTGTACTCGCCTAAGCTTGTAAAATCCTACCGAGTGATGAGCAACCCTCTCACTCGGAGACTTAGCTGCAGTCCTGTACTCGCCTAAGTTTGTAAAATCCTACCGAGTGATGAACAACCCTCTCACTCGGAGGCTTAGCTGTAGTCCTGTACTTGCCTAAGTTAAAACACTCTCCATCCTGATCCGTCAGGACAATGAAGTGCAGGCCGACTACGACCTTCTCTTCAGAGCTACGCCACAAGTACAATGTGTGCTCCATCCTGATCTGCAAGAATGACGAGGTGCAGGTCGTCCGCGATCCTCTCCTCAGAATTGCATCACAAGAACAAAAGTCTGTTCCGAGTGAAGATACAAGTTCCACTCGGAAATAAAAACAAGCATATTTAAGGGAAAACTAAGTTCGGACAAATCCCCATGAGGTTCCGGACCGCAGATTAAAGTACTCGGGCATCAGGCCCGAAGGAGTTTAACGGTTACAAAACCACTCGGCATACCGAGGCAAATTTAATCGGATCATAAAAATTTTGTTCACTCCGCAAGAGGGCTGGCAGGCTCGACGAACTCATCCAGGTCGATTCCATCTGCAATTCGAGTAGCAGCACCAATAAAAGTCTCCATGAAGGACTGGAAGTCAAGTTTCTTGGTATTGGCAACCTTGATTGCTGCTAGATTCTCTTCTTTGGTTTCCTTGCAATGAACACGAACCAGGGACAGAGCTACGTTGGCACCGCATCGAGCAGAGGACTTCTTCCATTCCTGCACTCGACCAAGAATCTCATTGAGTCGAGTCATCAAAGACTTGAGATCATTTTGGAGCGTTTCCCTTGGCCAGAGCGCTGTGTCGATCCGCGACACCGCAACCTTCAGTCGAGCAAGGTAATTCATGGCGCTGGCAAGGCGAGAATCCAGTCGGAGCACGTTCATGGCAGCTTCATCTTTAACAAGGGAGTTGATGGGGTCCAAGCTTGTCTCGACTCGTCCAGTCTCTTCCTCGAAGTTTTGACAGAATTCTGCACTCACAGAGAAATAATGAGTCGACAGTTATATGACAAGTCAACGAAAGCAAATCAATCGGACAGGGAAAAGTACCTTCAAGCATGAGGAATAACTTCTTGGCGAGTCCTCCCAGATAATTCTCTAGCTCGTTCCTCTTGCGGGTGATGTCTTCCACTTTGTCAGTCAGGGTCCCTTTATCCTTCTTCAGTCGAGTTACCTCTTTGTTGGCGTCATCGAGAGCAGTCTTCAGCTTGGTATTCTCTTCCTCCAACTTTCCGACTGAGGCCAGCTTTTGGTCAGCGAGTGCCATTTTTTCTTCTGCTGTTTTCTTCGCAGCCGCAAGGTCAAGGTCCTTCTTTTCCAAAGCCCGTCTCATTGTTTCTAGAAAGAATAACATTCGAATCAGAAAGAAGAGGAGAAAAGATGGCAGGAGAACCAGTCGACAAGCTTTACTTACCAGCAGCGTCATCCTTAGTCTTCTGCAAGTTATTCTAAGCCAACTCCAGATCAAGATTGAGCTGGTCTGCTTCTGTTCTAAGTCAGCGAACCGGGCTCCAAGATCACAAGATTTCTGTGTTTAGAAGATAGTCAGTCGGCAGACACAAAGATTGGTTGCTTCCGAGCAATAAAGTAACAAGTTCAAAGAGTTCTAAGACTACTGCCGAATCAAACATTCAACAATAGTCTCGGGGACTACACCCAGTGGGTGCACTCAGCGTGCCCCCACTGGTTCGATTTTTCTATTGACTTGGTCCGTCTAGTAAAAAAAATAATAAAAAAAAAATACTCAGACCATAGCCAACTGCCCGCAGTCGACTACGGTCTCAGGGACTACACCCAGTGGGTGCACTCAGCGTGACCCCACTGGTCCAGGTTCAACTCGACATGATCTGCTCAGACCGAGTGGAAAAGTTCTGTTCAAAGACCCCCGCCGAGTCAAATATTCGACGGCGGTCTCGGGGACTACACCCAGTGGGTGCACTCAGCGTGCCCCCACTGGTTCAGAGATTCAATCGACACAACATAGTCGACTCAAGTGGAAAAACTACTCAACAGAAATTAAAACACCCAATGGGTGTACAGACTGACAATGGGTGTGCAATTAAGGTTCCAAAACGCTCATCCACGGACGTCTTGCAGATAATAAAGCAGCAGTTTCTAAATATCATATCCTAACAGAACAAGCGTCAAGATGGAGTTCAGTCGGAAGTAAGTTAACCTGGACATTAGCCTGGAGTGCTGAGCTGGCATCATAGGCAGCTTGACTGGCCTCGCGCACCACTTTCATCTGATCCATCATAATGCCTGCCTGGCGTATGGCTTCCTTGGCAGCACTCACTTGGTCCTCTGGGACGTGATGGGCGGTGAAAAGTGGAGATGGTGGATCAGCTGCAGCAGCTTGAGAGCTTGAGGCATGAAGTTGCACAGATGAAGCAGGGGCCTGTGCAGTCGACGCTGAAGGACGACCACTCGACAAGGGAATCGCAAAAGTAACAGAAGCACGGTTGAGGTCCCCGGGCTGCTGGATAGCTGGTTCTGCCGCCGGCGTCGACTGAGGCGTCTTGCTAGCTGGTGCCTTTTTGCCCAAGGTCCTGCTCCTCTTTCCCACGAGCTTCTATGGCACATCTTCATCGTCATCTGGAAGTTCAATAACATTTTGCGGAGCTGCAAAAGAATCGACCACAAGAGTTCAGTCGACTGTAGAAGTGGTTAGCAAAGAAAAGACAAGATAACAAGAGTCATACCCGCATTGGATGTGACCGCGTCCTCCATCTCCTCATCGTCATCATCTTTGTAAGCAGAAGTCCCAGAGGTAGCAGCACTGCAAATTTCAAGGTTCACTCGGTCAAGCAAGAGAATGGGTCGACAACTGATATAAGATTCTTGGAGCAAAGGGTGAAAACGAAACACTTACGCAGAGCCGACGGGAACATCAACCTTGATCTTGGGCAAGGCCTTCCGTGGCTTTGATGGCGCAATCTTGAGCTGCTTCGGAGCCTTCTCAGTCGGCACCGGAGAAGATGTCCGAGTGCGCTTTGAAGTTTGTCCAGTCGGTGCCGCCACTTTACCCCGGATACTTGTTGGGTCGTGCTTCTGCTTGGAACGCTTTTCCACGTGAGGTGGAGAATCGACCTCCTCACCACTGCTCGAGTCTTCGCGCTCTTCATCACTCTCGTCATCAGAGTTCCAATCGCCGCTGTCGCCTCCGCTCTCCTCTCCTTCCTGGATCTGTTCCCCGTTGGGCATCGAGTACATCTCAGTATATATCTGCAGAGCAAAGAATCATACAAATATCAATCGGATTGAAGCCTAAATAGGAAATCAGAGCAAAGGACATTCGGCACTGAAGATTGTACCTTATCCGGTTCGTTGGTCTTGTCGAATGGTGGGACCCTCTTGGACCCCCTGGGGTTATCTTTGTTACCAGTGATGCCTTGCAGCCACCGCTCCACTACCTCCCCGGTGACCTCCTCCGGGTGGATCCGAGTGGTGTCATCAATACCCGAGTACATCCACATGGGATGATCACGAGCCTGGAGTGGCTGGATGCGTCGACTGAGAAATATTTCAAGCAAGTCCATACCAGTCACCACATCGCGGACTAACTGGACTACTCGGTCAACTAGCATATTCACTTCTACTTTCTCCTCTGGGTTCACTTTCAAAGTAGAGGGCGGCTGGACTCGATCCATGGAAAAGGGAGGAAGCCCAGTCGACTGACCAGGAGTCAGCTGGTCTTTGCAATAGAACCAGGTCGACTGCCACCCTCTAACTGAATCGGGGAGTGTCATAGCCAGAAAAGTGCTCCTACCCCTCATCTGAATTCCCAGACCCCCGCACATCTGGATCACATGTGTTCTCTCATCACTCGGATTGGACTTTTTTACGGCTTGAGAGCGGCATGTGAATATGTGTTTGAAAAGACCCCAGTGCGGTCGACAACCCAAGAAATTCTCACACAGGGAAACATATGCAGCAAGATAGGTGATGGTGTTGGGGGAAAAGTGATGAAGTTGAGCTCCAAAGAAATTCAAGAAAGCCCGGAAAAAGGGATGTGGAGGCAAGGAGAAACCGCGGTCGACTTGAGTCGCGAGGAGGACACACTCACCCTCTTGCGGCTGCGGCTCGGTCTCGTTCCCCGGCAATCGCTAGGACTGGTGGGCAATCAAGCCCCCTTCGACCAGGTCCTCCATGTCTTCCTTCTAGATTGTGGATCTGATCCAGTCGCCCTGGATCCAGCCAAGCGGCAGGCCGGACCTAGATGACGACCCGCCCCGACTCGTCTTCTTGCCCTTCGCTGCCGCCGTCACCTTCTTCGCTCGCTCCAGGGCCGCCGTTTTCTCCTTTCCCATCGCAGCAGGCTGCGCTTGGACGGGGCAGCGGCGTCGAAGGTGGTGGCGAATGCGGTGGAGAAACAGAGGAAGAAGAAGGGGATAAAGAGCACAGTGCCAAACGCACCGGCCCGGACGCCTTATATAGACTTGTTACCGAGTGACTGACTTGTGGGCCCAAGCAGTCCCATTGAATCCCGCAGCAGTCGCGCACTCGGTACATGGCGAGAAAGGTGGCGCGAGGATCGAGGCGTCCCTGCCAAATCTGTTCCATTTACTGCGGGCCTCTCCATCCCGCACGCTTCTCCAAATTTCGAATCCCGTGAGATCCGGGAACGACAGTGCAGTCAATCGCGCCAAAGATCTCATACCATGTCCACAATTGAAGCTTATAAACAAAATTCACTCGACAATTTAGGAATGGATCAAGGCGACTGAAAATGAAGTCGAAGTCGTTACGTGGTTCATTAATCTAAGCAAAACGCTCCCGAAGCGTGAAAACTGGGTCGGAACCATCTTCAACTCCTTTTGTCACTCGAACCCTGAACCATTCGGGGGCTAATGACGATGACATGTACCTGGGGTAGGGTAATAGGCCTGACCTAGACACCCTTCCCAAGGACATTACCTTAAAGTCAGGGATATTCAAAGACAATACCATTCACTCGACCATAAGCATTCCACTCGAAAAACCCAATTCCATTCGACCGGAGTGTCCTCACTCAACCACATCAGAAATCACTCGGAAGATAGAAGATCTAAAGTCACTCAGAACGGCAATGGTCAGGCGTTCACTCCGAAGTCTTAATGATCATTTATATGCCTTTATTGCTGGTGTTACCAGTAACGTCCCCTCTTTATGTACATTGAATCCTGTGTAACTGAGGGCTGGAGGGGTCTGGCGAACTTTATATAAGCCACCCCCCTCCTCAGGCACAAGGGTTCGGACCCCCTGTAACTTCATGCATAATCCAATCGACCGAGCCTTCGGGCACCGAGACGTAGGGCTGTTACTTCCTCCGAGAAGGGCCTGAACTCGTAAATCTTGCGTGCACAACCTCACCGTAGCTAGGATCTTGCCTCCTCATACCTACCCCCTATTCTACTGTCAGACTTAGAACCACGACACCGCATTCATGCCGGCTCAGAGCAGACGTGACCTCTTAGTGCAGTTGGCATTGAAACTGCGTGCTGGCCGATAGCCCTACCTGTACCGCGTCCCGGTCTCCGCACCTGTCCAATGTCGGAGCGACGTGGCTGGACGGGATGGGACGACTATCTACTTCATTCAAGCCGGTTCCTCGTTCGTCCGCCTGTCAGCAATAAACAGGCGCGGCGGCTGGGAAACCCACTCTTGTGCCCGCATTGACACTGCCCGCTGTGTGGCCTTGCCGACACCAGCTATTTAAACGCTACCTCGCCTGACATCATCCACACCATAAACACGTTCGCTTCCAATACTCCTCCTTGCACCACCTTTGCCATGACTACGAGCTCTAGGGTGATGTGGAAGAGCCTCTCGACAGAGCAGGAGCACGAGGTGGTCGGCCTTGCGGAAGGCTGGCAGGCATGCGCGTGCGCGTTGGATATAGGCCGGCTTGCCGGTGAGCTTGCCCGAGGTCTCCGACGATAACCTGACGATGGTGGAGTCCTCCTCCGATGAGATGGAGCCCCTGCTCGCGCAAGTCCATGCCAGCATGTTCATGGAGCAAAGCACTTCGACGTTGTCATGGCGGGGGAGTAGCCGGTGCATCAATCAGTGTCGTCGTTCTGGCAGGTGCAGGAGGAGCAGCGGTACAACCTCTCCCTCCTCGCGCATCACCGGCTGGCGGAGGGTCAAATCTACGGCGAGTTCACGAGCATGGAGGCCGTGGAGGCCATGGACATGGTGAACCCCAATTTCGTTGAGGAACAGCAGGCGCTCTACGAGGCCGCGCGTAACGCTCATGTGGCGGAGTCGGACACATAGGCAAACGCAAACGGGAACGCCGGCACGTGCGCGTCGTTGGCGCCGGTACGACGACGAGGTCGACCCGTCCACATCCATAGTCGACCTCACCTCCACCGACGACGACTAGGTCACGGACTCTGAAGAGGAGGAGTAGAGCATGGTAAACGACGCCTTGTGTCCCATGTAGGCCAGTCCATGTTCCTATCCTACTCTTCCTCGCCGGCAACCGCACCTTCACATCATGAGGTTCAGGTCATCGTACGTAGACATGGAAGGGAACAACAAGGACGTGAAAGACGGGCCGGCGAAGATTTATATTAAGTTAGGGCCCGGAAACTTTTATTGAATGAAATATGTCAACAATTTAATGAATGTGATCCGGTTTAAATGAAAATCATCCGATATGCTGAAATTCGTCTGGTTTGTTCATATTTGCTTTGAAATGTGTGCGAACAGGGCTGGATGGCGCCCCCTGTATCACTACCCGTGGACGCTTCCGGGCGCATCCACGGACAAATACAGTGTCCGTTTTAAAGTTTGCATTGAAGATGCCCAAATATGTCATGTTGGCTTTCCCTAAAAAATAAAGTTTGCATAACTGGTAAATTATGGGGCAGACTATTTGTCATTTGTAAAAATAATCAAATTCATTCCTCATCCTCGCCTTCTGCTCTTCTCTCCCGTCGTCGACATATACACTACTGCCACCAGTCAAACTGTCGTCCTCCGCCACCCATGGTTAACTTCGTCGCCACGCCATGCCTGAGCCACGTCTAGGTCACCACCACCTCGGCCATCCGTTCACCCACCTTTTCCATCTTGGCCATCCCTTGCTCGTGAAGCAAAATTCATTAAGGGGGTTTTGTAAGAACTGACGAGTCGTTAGTAGAGGAACTTTAACAAAGTCACCATATTTGTCTGATGTGCATAATAACATCCGTCGCCGGCGTCGTCATCCTTCTCCTTGTCTTTGTCGTCATCGTCCTCCCGCTCCTCCTGCTCATCGTCCTCCTCCTCATCTGAGTCGTCGAGCTAGACGTATGGGTTGGAGCAACAGGCAACAACCGCGAGCTGCACCACCTTCTTCTCATAGGCCCGAGCGGGGCCAAAGCGCTTGAGGACGTGTTCCTCATCACGGTGGGGCGCGTTCGCTTTGAGGTTGGAGAGCCGCATCATGACCGTGATTGTGTCCTTGGGTTTTGGCTCCAACTGCTCAACATCGAGCGGGACGCGATGGCGCCGGAGGCGCTAGATCCACCCCACCCGTTGCGTCGCCGCCACGGGAGGCTCCATATCCCCCGTATCCAACGCCACTGGAGGATCCATCTTCTCCGCATCCACGGCCACAAGAGACTCCATCTCCCCTATGTCGGCTGCCATGGTAGGAGGATGTGTTTGCTGCTGCGGCTAGTGTGCCACGGGGAGAGTTCACCCCATTGTTGCGCGGCGTCTGTCATGGGAGGTTCTCCTCTGCCGTCAAGTTCAGCCAATAGGTTGCATTTTTGTGCGACAATATTGTCGCTGGGAGTGCAGGATATGGGAGGGGAGGAGGTGGGAAGGAGGGGGAGGCGATGGCTTGAGCTTTGGTGATTGGACGTGTCGTCGTCACGCTTTTATAGCTGTGTACTGATGTCGCATGGCGGCTATCCAAACTGCCACCTAGGGAAACCGGTAAGCGGACACACCATTAATGTGTGGTGGTTAACGGTCACATCGCTCCACTCGCCGGCGATTAGTCAACGCGGAGGTGCATGTATAAGCGGCAAGATGCTTCAAACCCGGTTGAGGCACGAGGAAGAAGAAGCTGAAACTTTACTCCTGCACTAGCCGTTAGGTTTGGAGTGAGCACCATACTGGACCTCCACAGTCTCCAAATATAGAGGCTACGATCTCGTTTATGGTGCGAACACCGTAAATTATGTATATTCAGAGGCATATCACCACTCCGTAGAGTGTTGTTTTGAGCCAAAAAAGTCGCATGGACAGTTAATATGGCGATTGGGCCAATATGGCGACTCTGCTAGAGTCTCCCCCCCCCTTCTAAATCTTATATGCTCGAAACTCCAGAAGCACACTCAACACAACATCTTATGTAATCGCAACTCTAGAAGCACGCTCAACATAGAGTATCTTCAAAAGATCCCCAATCCACCAATTCCCAATGAGTTTAGATATTGAAGGAGTTGGGCCAAAACGAATTAAGCCTCAACAGATCCACAATCCTCATTATTTTTTAGAATGCCCTATAGTAAAACATCTCCACCCTTAGGGGCCTTTTAGCTTCTCCCGAGGCTCTCCTCAATACCTTGAGGCCCATGTGTCATCCAGCTAAAGCCGCTCACACCACTGCTCCACCACCGCCATGTGAGAGAGAGAGAGAGAGAGAGAGAGAGAGAAAGAGATCAGTGACACGTGAGGCATGTAGGTTAGGTTGGGCATTGGGGATTGAGTTATTAGGGATCTATGAAATGCCGGGATGGCAGTTTGCCTGGTGTGGGGACCCGCGGACCCGAGAAAAACGGGCATGGCGAAGATTGATTTTGTACCCACGGGTAATGGGTATCTGTACCCGAAAAATATATGGGTACGACATGGATATGAAATTGCGCCCATGGGAAACCCAATGGATACCTAGAAAAATTTAATAAATGAAAATTATTCCTATGACATGTGGGGTCAACATCAAACTCTTATGACCCAACTCTAAATCTCTTATTCCACCAGCCATAGCTTATATGCCCACACTGACCAGCTCGCCACTCCACCTATATCCCATGTGACTCCTCGAAATGATGAAATCTTGACTCGTCGCCACCAGACTCTTGTCCAACTCTCAATCCATCGTTTGCCAGTTCCCACCGCCTCCTCTGACTGCATCGGGCTTCTTCCACCAACCACCGCTCGTATTTCCTTGCCGCCTCCAAGAGGCCACCCACTGTATGATGCCACATATGTGCTAGACTGCTCGCCCATCATCGCTTGAATTTTAGACATATTTATTTACTTTTTCAAAAGGTAAATGCTATATATTGTACTCACTGAATACCCATTTGGGAATAGGATATCCGATGAGTATGGGTCAATTTGTGCCAATGAGTATTGAAGTGGATGGGTACAGCAGGTTTCTGTGGGTATGAATTTGCGCAGAAGGGGCTGAACACACCCATACCCTACCATTGTCATCCCACCGTCAATCCCCACTAATCAGAAAAGTGTTATTAAAAAGTCTCAGTAAGAGATTATTGGGTGAGTTCTTTTTATCTGTTAGAGATGCTTTTATGTATAACTGACAAACGTTTTCATCTACTCCGATGTATCTCGTATTCATCCCTAGCCACTGCATACATTGAGCAACGATCCCTTTAGTCCAGAAAAATAACGTACTCCCACAGATTCAAATTAATTGACGCAACCTCTATACAATATTGTATAGATGCTACGTCAATTAATTCAGATAGGAGGGAGTGTAAATCCAATCATGATAAGTTGAGCTAGCGTGTAAGCTTAAGCCGCATAAACTTCACCATCCACGCATGTCCCTCTCCCGCGCGGGACCGTTCATGTCGTCGTTGCGCCGGGACCAGCGCTACAACACAATCCAAAGTTCCTCTACCTCTCCCGGGTGGATTTCGTGCTAGCCGGCAGCCATGACTATGCATGCATGACTGCGTACGCATGCTCAATAGCATTCCCGTATTAACAGTTTCTTCTCTGCCAGAGAGTAATAAACATGTTTTACACCCCTCAACCATAATTTGTGCACATCAACATCTAGTTTTCAGATAAGAACGCATGATCGAGGGAGGAACGCCAAGTTTAATCTCTTTTATGGAGCGAACTCTATAAATTATGTCGATCCGGAGGGATATCACAACTCTGCTAGAGTGCCCTTTTGGGTATTATGGCCACTGTGCTAGAGTGCTCTTACACTCCCTCTCTAAATCTTATGTACTCGGAACTCGAGAAGCACAGTCAACACAAAATCTTATGTACTCAAAACTCCAGATGCACACTCAACACAAAATCTTATGTACTCGAAACTCCAGAAGCACAATCAGCATAGAACATCTCCAACATATCCCCAATCCCCAATAAATTTAGGTATTGAAGAATTTTGGCCAAAAAACAAGATTCAACAGATCCACAATTCTCGATATTTTATTGGAACATCCCATTAAAACAGCTCAACTTTCCCAATATGGAGGGCACCTTGAGCTTCTCACGATACTTCCCCACAATACCTTGGGGCCATGTGTAATCCACCTTAAGCCGGCTACACCACCACGTCGCTGCCGCCGCCAGAGAGAGAGTGAGAAATCAAGTTGACAAGTGAGGCATGTGGGTTATGTTGGGCATTAGGGATTGAGTTATTGGGTATATGTGAAAACATCTATTCCCAATAATCAGAAAAGTGTTTTTTTAAACCACCTCATATATTAATTAACCAACATAGTTATTACAATCATTCATTACAAAATTCACCACGCAGGGCGGAACACCACTAACTAAGATACCACCTGATCTATTATCAAAGCTAAATTTAGCAATCATATGGGCCACCACATTGGCCGAGCGATTGATCTTGGAGATCTTAAGACTAGATATAAGCTTGGAGATACTCATCGCTTCCTTCTTCAAATCCACCAATGATGACCTGTCAAAATTTTCATTTTCCAGGGTCGCCACCACAAACGCACAGCCAGTCTCTAAGATTATAGGATTTTGTAGAGTAATACCTATAAGTGATGTTGGAGATTATTGGATTAAAAGATTATAGGATTATAAGATTAAGAAAAGTGTTATTTGAAAACCTCAACAAGGGATTATTGAGGAGTTTTTATTGGGGGTTATGCTGGAGATTAGTGATGTAAATTGGGTCTTGTTTAGTCCCGTTTAAACCCACTTACAGTCTAACAGTTCGATAATTTCTTTTTTTCAGGGAAAATGAACTATCGATCTAACTAAACGGAACTTGCGGACTTCGTTTTTGCCATTTACATCCCTATTAGAGATGTTTTTATGTAACTGACATACGTTTTCATCTCATAATCCGGAAGCAGTCCCTTTTGTCAAACAAATATGTCTAAATCCAGTCATGATAAGTTCATCTAACGTGTAAGCTTTAAGCTGCATAAACTTCACCATCTACACACGTCCCCCTCGCGCGCAGGACCGTTCATGTCGTCGTTGCGCCGGGACCAGCGCTACAACACCATCCAAAGTTCCTCTACCTCTCCCGGGTGGATTTCCTGCTAGCCGGCACCCATGACTATGCATGCATGACTGCGTACGCGTGCTCAATAACCTTCGCCGCATTAACAGTTTCTTCTCTGCGAGAGAGTAATAAACATGTTTTACACCCCTCCACTACAATTTGTGCACATCAACTTCAAGTTTTCAGATAAGAAGACATGATGGAGGGAGGCACACCAGGTTTGAAGTCTTACTACATACGTGCTACCTTTCAAGTTTGAACATGCATGATTGGAGAATCCACGCAACTGCACGCATCTGGGCATCTGCATCGGAGTTCGGGGTCCATCGGCCGGTACTGCTGACTGGCTACATGCATCTCAAGGCAGGAACACATAGAGCAGAAGCTTCTACGCATCTCCTCCCCACGCCACGTGACGCCACGGCGGCCCTTTGGTCTGGTTGGGGCACTGACGCAACAGTCAACGTTCCTTGCCCATCGTTCCAAGCTGGTGCCTTGCATTTGGGTGCAACGGTCAGTGTTGGCCGGACCCTTCACTCGTCAGCTAGGTTGCCACTTACGTAACACTTGCCCAGTTGCCTGCCTTTCCAGGTCTCCTCCGGCCATTTTGGACCGTGATGCCGCATATCGTTAGGCTCCATGCCACCATGGCTTATCCTTGGCCAGATCTCTCGACCGGTCAAATAATAAAAGACGCGCCAATACCAATCGGAGTGCGTTCACGTACGCAAGTGCGCAACTATCAGCTAGGTGGCGCATGCATGCATCGTTCGTTGGTTCGATCATGGGAGCTGATGGATCTCCCCTTTTCTGTTTCGTGCGCATACTGCCTGCGTACACCGAAAAAGTTTTTTTACCGGTGCTGGGAGCTACCGGTGAAGTCCCAACCAATCAAATGCTTCCGGCTAACTTTGTGTGGGCCAACTATCCAATGATATAGTGTTGTATTTGGCTAGTATCTGATCCATTAAGTCAAATCAATGTCAGACCCAACCGTCTCAACCGTACTACTGAGTGCATCTTTTATGCCTAGCCATGCATGCATGCTGTCAAACCACTCAACACACAGAAAAAGCAAACATTTTATTTATCTTCAAAGATATTAATTCATTGATATCTTTTGAATAAAAATTTCATTTTGAAATATTTTTACATATTTGAATTCCTGACGACGTGGTCTTTAAAATAAGATCAAACTTGAATACATTTCGAACGAGTTCAAAATTCTTGCAACATATTTCACTCATTTGTAATAATAAACAAATTTCACTCATTTCTTAAAAAATGATTTAACTTGTTTATTTCACTCATTTCAAAATACTTATTTCAGTCATTTCAAAACACATATTTCAATCATTTGAAAAGGTTGGTTTCACTCATTTCAAAAAACTGATTTAACTTCTTTCAATTCAAAGACAGTGTTCACTCAATTGAGATGTGAAACTTGTTATTTGAATACATTTTGAACGAGTTTAAAATTCTTGCAACATATTTCACTCATTCTTAATAAACATATTCACATCATTTCTAATATAAAATGATTTAACTTGTTTATTTGCTCATTTCAAAATACTTATTTCAGTCATTTCAAAACACATATTTCAATCATTTGACAAAATTGGTTTCACTCATTTCAAAAAACGGATTTCACGACTTTCAATTCAAAGACAGTGTTCACTAAATTGAGATGTGAAACTTGTTATTTGAATACATTTCAAACGAGTTTAAAATTCTTGCGACATATTTCACTCATTTCTAATAAACATATTTCGCTCATTTCTTAAAAATTGATCTAACTTGTTTATTTCATTCATTTCAAAATACTTATTTCAGTCATTTGAAAACACATATTTGAATCGTTTGAAATAATTGGTTTCTTTCATTTCAAAAAACGGATTTCACTCCTTTCAATTAAAAGATAGTGTTCACTCAATTGAGATGTGAAACATATTATTTGAATACATGTCGAACGAGTTTAAAATTCTTGTAACATATTTCACTCATTTCTAATAAACAAATTTCACTCATTCTTAAAAAATGATTTAACTTGTTTATTTCACTCATTTCAAAATACTTATTTCAGTCATTTCACAACACATATTTCAATCATTTGAAATAATTGGTTTCACTCATTTCAAAAAACAGATTTCACTCCTTTCAATTCAAAGACAGTGTTCACTCAATTGAGATGTGAAACTCGTTATTTCAAAAATGCCAAACTAGTTATTTAAAAAAATGTGAAACTTATTATTTCAAATTAATTTTTAAAAGGAGTGAAAGCTAGTTTTGAAACTAGTGATTTTT
This sequence comes from Thinopyrum elongatum, assembly GCA_011799875.1. Classification (NCBI taxonomy): domain Eukaryota; kingdom Viridiplantae; phylum Streptophyta; class Magnoliopsida; order Poales; family Poaceae; genus Thinopyrum; species Thinopyrum elongatum. Next base: position 544,783,458 of record CM022303.1, read on the forward strand.
TTTAAATGATATTTTTTTGATACAAGTGAAATTAGTTTTCTGAAATAAGTGAAACAAAAGTTTTGAAATGAGTAAAAACTAGTTATTTCGAACATGTGAAACTGGAAAAAAAATGTGAGGCCAACTTCCACTCACTTTCAAAAACTTATTGCACTCCTTTGAAAAAACAGATTTTACTCATTTTCAAAAACTTATTTCACTCATTTTCAAAAAACTTATTTCACTCCTTTGAAAATAATAATTAGAATTGAAATATAATTGAAAATTCAAACTAGTCAAAATATATCCAAGATTGGTCTTGATTTAAAGATCTTGTCGACCTAAATACAAATATATAAAAAGTTTCCAAAACAAAAATTCGGTTTAGAAGTTATGAGCAATTCAAAATGCTAGATTGAAAATAAAAGGCAAGTTTTTTGTTTGGAGAGTGAGAGAGAAGGACGACATGTGCATGCAGCCAGTGTTGTACTATTCTGAGTGAAAAGCATCCTCCACTAGTAATTTGCCTGACAACAGTCTGTGCATGTCAGTTGTATTAGCTGTGTATTCCATCTGTATCTTCAAATGTGAAAAGGATTTTATTTTCTTTGCACGAATCTTAAAGTCTGAGGTGTAAGATGGATCTTGTGCCGGTACATACCGGTTCCGGTAAAAGAGACTTTGCGCTGCGCGAAAAAGTTTTTTTACCGGTGCTGGGAGCTACCGGTGAAGTCCCAACCAATCAAATGCTTCCAGTTAACTTTGTGTGGGCCAACTATCCAATGGTATAGTGTTGTATTTGGCTAGTATCTGATCCATTAAGTCAAAAATTCGGTTTAGAAGTTATGAGCAATTCAAAATGCTAGATTGAAAATAAAAGGCAAGTTTTTTGTTTGGAGAGTGAGAGAGAAGGACGACATGTGCATGCAGCCAGTGCTGTACTATTCTGAGTGAAAAGCATCCTCCACTAGTAATTTGCCTGACAACAGTCTGTGCATGTCAGTTGTATTAGCTGTGTATTCCATCTGTATCTTCAAATGTGAAAAGGATTTTATTTTCTTTGCATGAATCTTAAAGTCTGAGGTGTAATATGGATAATTTGCCGGCACATGCCGGTTCCGGTAAAAGAGACTTTGCGCTGTGTACACGCCGTGCATTATTGTTAATAAATTGTCCACATTGCTTGCTCCACCGCACGCACGTTGCCGCGCGTGTGACGTTTGAAGTCACTCTACGCCCGAAACAACATTGTAGTACTACTTCCTCCGTTCCAGAATATAGTGCGCCCGCGTTTTCCGATGTCCAACTTTGACCATAAATTTAATCAACGAGACCGACTGCGGCGGGAGAAAAAATTATATAATTAAAAACTTCTTTTGAATACGAATTCATTGGTATAACTTTTGCTCCTGCCGTAGTCGGTCTCGTTGGTTAAATTTATGATCAAAATTGAAGCACGGAAATAGAATAAGCAATATATTTTATTTTGGAACGGAGGAAGCAGTATATAATTGATTGATTGCATGGCTCTGCGTCGGGCAGGCACTGCCCGTCTCCCTGCTCCACTCACTAATCGAGTGGTGGAGTTTTCCCGTTTGCACAGTGTTTTGCACAGTGGCCGATCTTAGCTTTATCTCTGTGGGCCGTGTTTGGTTGCCTACATTATCTTCAACCAGTTGGGCCAAAAAAAATAACGTGTTTGATTGCAAACAGAAGGACCTCACTTGCATTGGCATGAATTTTAAAGCAACTCAGAGCCTAGCTCGCTGGGAACACTCGAATCGGCAGTTTCCAGCGAATCAGGCTGAGTGGGGCGCAAAAGGGAGGCAGAGCGCACGCGACGGTGCAAGGGGAAATCGAGCGGAGATGACGGGAGATGAAAATCGGCCGAGGCGGGATGGCGCAAAATCTAGCCTCACCCCCCCCCCCCCCAACACACACACTTACTCGGTCACCACTAGCTCTAGGACAAGCACTTCCTTTGTTCTTAGCACCGGCGGCGGCGGTGACTCAAATATGCGCAAGCGGCGACAACGAAGGCGGCAGCAGCACAAGTTGCTTCTCCCCTTCTTCTTGCCCACCTGAAAGGATCTAGATGACGACTAGAGAGGGGGGGGGGGGGGGTGAATAGGCGTTTTAAAACTGTTACGGATTTGGCTTTATCCTAATGCGGAATTAAACTAAACGGATACCTTTCAAGCACAAAGCCTAAATATGCTAGGCTCAACTAAGTGCATCAACAATCTATGCTAAACAAGATAGACACTTAAGGAAACTAGCAAGCACAAACTATATCACAAGATATGGAAATGTAGGAACAACTAAGCAAATCAACTAGCACAAGATATATCAATATGAGCAAGTATGAATTGCGGTAAGTAAAGGGTGAGGGTATGAGATAACCACAAGTGAGTCGGAGACACGGATTTATCCCGAAGTTCACACTCGTGAGAGTGCTAATCTCCGTTAGAGCGGTGCCGAAGCCAAAGCTTCGGGGCGCCACCAAGTGGCTCACCGTATTCTCCCTTTCGAGTCACCCCCAACGGATGAGCCTCGATTCACTCGGGGTTGGTCTTGAAGGCGACCACCACACCTTTACAAACTTCTCCGGAGCACACCACAAGCAAGGAAGCTTCCGGAGGAACCTTGACCACTTAGGCCACTTCAACACCCTTCCCCGGAGCACACCACAAAAGGAAGCTTCCGGGGGAACCTTGACCACCTAGGCCACTTCACAATCTTCACAATATGTCACCAAACCGTCTAGGAGGCGGAAGCCTCCAAGAGTAATAAACTCACAAGCTCTCACTCGAACTAATCGATGCGGGGAGCTCAAACCAATGCAACAAATGCAATGCAAGGTTAAGCAACAAATGCTCAACCCACTCTCTCAATCTCACAAGATGCAACTCAAGAAAGTAGGAGATTGAAGAGAGGGGATGCAATGGATAGGATCAACAAATGGCTCACAAATCCATCCACAAATCCCCCTTCACATAGAGGGGAGATAGGGGTTTGGGAGAGGTGGAGAGAGGCTCAAAATGGTGTTTAGAAGGTGTGTGAACAGCCCCCAAACCGGAGGGGGGACGCAGCCCTTAAATAGCCAAACACAGAAACTAGCCGTTGGGGCTCAACGGGCATTTCCTGGGCACCCCGTGCACACGGGGTCCCGTGTGCACGGTACAAGTCCGTGTCCACGGGGTACCCCAGGACAGCCAGCAGCAGCCCACTCAAATGATGATAACTTTGGCATACGGACTCCGAATTCGATGATCTTGGGCTCGTTTTGAAGCTATGGAAAAGCCCAAGGTCCTCACATAGAGAACCACCCAAGATCAACAAGAAAGAATGATGCAAGTAATGCAAAGTTTTGAGCTCTCTACATGCGATGCGATCAAGCTACTTGCCCGAGAGTCCCCCTTGATAGTACGGCTATCGAACCTATAATCCGGTCTCCCACCAAGCACTATGAGACCGGAAAAACTAGGAAAACCTAGCTAAGTTATACCTTTGCCTTGCATATTCAACTTGAGCTTGATGATGACTTTAATGCTTGCCTCAAGTTGGAATCCCTTTCTTGTCCACAACCACTTGGTGAAGATACTCGAATTGCTTCCTCATATTGTAATGAGGGAAGCCTTAACTTAAGCCCACCTTCACATGTGCATTATCATGATGTGGACCGCAAGCTTCAAAGTATATAACCTCCGGCTTCTCATCTTGCACTTGGACTCCTCGAACCCAATGACCATCACCTCTTGATGTCATCCACACATAGGCTACTTGAAATCTTTCCTTTTGTTGCAAGCCCATGAGAAACACCTAACCCATATAGACATAACAAACACATAGCATGGGTTAGGTAACAAAGCACAATTCACAGTTACTTACCATACCACTAGACCACTTGATCTCATGTGGTACAATGTTTGTGATTTGTGGGTTGACCACTTAGATATAATCTTTGAGCTTCATCTTGGTCAACCAACATCTTTACTTCAAGCTCCATCTTGGTTTCTTGAAAGCCACAATGAACTCTTCATTTCCCTACATTGCTTCAAGACTATATCACCAAAGACTCTTTCATGACCATATCAAGTTCCACTATGAATATCATCTTGGTCACCACTTGCCCTTCTAAGAACTCCATCACAAGCTCTTGAGAGGCACCATGAATTCTTCACTCTAGTTGCTTGCTTCAAGACTTAATCAACCGAAACCCAACACATGAGCTCACCATGATCTTGTCTTGAAACCATAACTCAAATTCTTCTCTTTGATTATTCTCTCAAGCCTTGATCCTCAGAAGCCCAAATATGTCAATCTTTGAGATCCTCCAAAGAACTGAAACCTCACTGGATATGGGATCTCAAGAGCCAACACCTAGGCCCCGTGAGCACGGGGTATCCAGAGAGTTGACACTCGACCCCGTGCACACGGTACAAGCCCGTGTGCAAGGGGTATCCAGAGAGGGATACCATGAGGACTTGTTCAGATGCTTTGATGGCAATCTTCACATAACAACCCAAATAACTTCAAGCATCACTATGAAACATATCTTCATATAAGATACAATGCACTTGATGCTCCATAGGAATTGTCATTTAATACCAAAGCTTAGAGCACATATAACTTCATCTATATGGACTTCATCCTTGATTCCATCCAATATCCTTGAGACACTATCTTCATATATATGGACTTCATCCTTGATTTAGTCCAATATCCTTGTGGCACCATCTATGGACAACCCTTCAAATATATCTCACTGAAAACATTAGTCCATGGAGATTGTCATTCAATTACCAAAACCACACTTAGGGGCTAGATGCACTTTCACCACCGTCTGGTCCTGCTCGACTCACGGTCACCTACTAAGTGTAGGGTCATGGACCTGACATCTAGGGCCCACCTGGAGCCCCACACCATCATTGGAAGGTCCCCGGACCATATGCGCTTTTGGATGCCCATTTCTGTATATCCTTTCAGATATGGTCCATCCACTCGGACGTACTATCACCAGTCGGCCTCACCCGCGTCACTCGAACATGGGAGGCGGAGAGGCAACGTGGGAGCTGCAACGTTCGAGGGACTTAACGCTGGACTTGAAGCGTAGTTATAGCGGCAGTTTTCGGTAACACCTGTAGTAACTTCCCATCTTATCTCCTCTTGTAACATAGCATTCATGAGGGACGGCACACTCTATATAAACCTCGCTCCGACGCCATGACAAGGGTTTGCAACCTCCTGTAATCAGACACCCCCTAAGACAACATAGCTTCAGAGCTCGAGACGTAGGGCTATTACCTCTCCGTGAGGGACCTTGATAACCCAATATAGGGGATCAATTGTAGCTTTTTCGATAAATAAGAGTGTCGAACCCAACGATGAGCTAAAGGTAGAATCAATATTCCCTTCAAGTTCTACCGACCACCGATACAACTCTACGCACACTTAACGTTCGCTTTACCTAGAACAAGTATAAAACTAGAAGTACTTTGTAGGTATAAAGGGATAGGTTTGCAAGAATAAAACTAGATGTACTTAGTGATAATAAAACTATGAGTAATTTACAAGATAATAAAATTTAGTTATTTAGTAGAAAGCTTTTTGTAACACAAGAGAATGATTTTGTCCTAGGCAATCGATAACTAGACCGGTAATCATTATTGTAATTTTATATGAGGGAGAGGCATGAGCTAATATATTTTTCGTACTTGGATCATATGCACCTATGATTGGAACTCTAGCAAGCATCCGCAACTACCAAAGATCATTAAGGTAAAATCCAACCATAGCCTTAAGTAACAAGTCCTCTTTACTCCCATACGCAACAACCCCCTTACTCAGGTGTAAGCTTATGTCACTCTCGCAACCCACTATAAGCGAATTATGAACATATTGCAACACCCTACAGCGGGAATCCTCATGCTTGCGCGACACGGAGGGCACCACAGGACATCACCAAAATAAAACATACAACTCAAACCAATCACGATCATCAATCAACCCATAGGACAAAACGAATCTACACAAACATCATATGATGCCAACACATCATTGGATAATAATATGTAGCATTAAGCACCATGGTTTAAGTAGAGATTACAGTGGGGAGAAGAGGTGTTACACCGCTGCATAGAGGGGGAGAGAGAGTTGGTGTTGACGGCGGCGAAGTTGTTGGTGTAGATCGCCGTCATGATGCCCAAGTGTGGAAAGGATAGTAACATTGCCCCTTCTCTCTTTTTCTCTCTTTTTCATTTTTTTCATTTTTTCTTTTTTTTTCTTTTTTTTTCTTTTTCGTCCGAAGTCTCATCCTGACTTGTGGGGTAATCATGGTCTACATCGTCCTTTCCTCACTAGGACAATGCTCTAATAATGAATATGATGATCATCACACTTCTATCTACTTACAATTCAAAATTACAACTCGATACTAGAACAAAATATGACTCTATATGAATGCCACTGGCGGTGTACCAAGGTGCAATGATCTAGTGTGGAAAAGATATCAAAAAATGGACAAGCCATGAAAATATCATGCTAACTATCTTATGATCATGCAAAGCAATATAACAATGAATGTTCAAGTCATGTATATGATGATGATGGAAGTTGCATGGCAATATATCTCAGAATGGCTATCGAAATGCCATAATAGGTAGGTATGGTGGCTGTTTTGAGGAAGATATAAGGAGCCTTATGTGTGATAGAGCGTATCACATCATGGAGTTTGGATGTACCAGCGAAGTTTGCACCGACTCTCGAGGTTGGAAAGGGCAATGCACGGTACCGAAGAGGCTGGCAATTTGCGGAAAGGTGAGAGTACGTATAATCCATGGACTCACATTAGTCATAAAGAACTCACATACTTATTGCGAAATTTTATTAGACCTTGAAGCAAAATACCACTCTGCATGCCCCTAAGGGGATAGATTGGTAGGAAAAGACCATCGCTCATCCCCGACCGCCACTCATAAGGAGGACAATCAATAATAAATCATGCTCCAACTTCTTAGCATAACGAGAGACTATATGTGCATGCTTCGGGAATCACAAACCTTAACACCAATATTCTTACTAAACCACAATCATTCACTAGTACATCCCACATATTACCATCTCTATATCACAAAACTATTGCAAGGAATCAAATATATCATATTCAGTGATCTACAAGTTTTATGTAGGATTTTATGACTAACCATGTGAATGACCAATTCCTGTTGACTCTCTAAATAAATATAAGTGAAGCATGAGGGTTTAATTCTTTCTACAAAATACCACACTCTAATAAATATAAGTGAAGCTAAAGAGCATTCTACAAATAACGGTTTTCTATATGTAAAGAAACAGGCATCCAAACTTCAAATGATATAAGTGAAGCACATGAAGCATTCTATAAAGCAATACTAAAAAGATATAAGTGAAGTGCAAAGAGCATTCTATAAATCAACCAAGGACTATCTCATACCAGCATGGTGCATTAATAAAAGAAAAATAAAAAGCACACGACGCTCCAAGAATTTACGCATATCATGTGAACAAAACAGAAACCAAAACATACCGATACTTGTTGAAGAAAGATGGGATGCCTTCCGGGGCATCCCCAAGCTTAGACGCTTGAGTCTCCTTGAATATTTACTTGAGGTTCCTTGGGCATCCCCAAGCTTTAACTCTTGCCTCTCCTCGTTCTCCTCATATCGAGACCTCCTCGATCTTCGAACACTTAACAAAACCTCCGTGAGACCCATTAGTATAATAAAGCAAATCACTACTTTAAGTACTGTTGCAAACCCATTCATATTTTATTTTTACATTATACCTACTGTATTCTAACTTCTCGATGGCTTATACCCCCCCCCCCCGATACAGTCCATAGTTCCATCAAGACAAGCAAAATAATGCATCAAAAACAGAATCTGTCAAAAACAGAACAGTTCGTAGGAATCTGAACATTGACCATACTTCTGTAACTCTTAAAATTCTGAAACATTAGGACAAAATAAACAATTTGAATAGCAGTACCGTGTAAAAATTTCAGAAACGTTTGACATTCCAGTAAAAAATGTAAATTCACACACTACAGCCAAAGTTTCTGTTTTTGCACAGCACATACCAAACAAGCAATCTAAACATCCTAAAGGCAAATCTTGGCACATTATTTTTATAATACAATGGATTTGTACAAGGGGATAATTATTTTTGTTGAAAAGTTTCTATAATTCAAGATCCACAAAGTTTCCATGGGCATGAACAAAGTTCAAGGCTAGCTCCTATTTCAACGATGCTCGTCTTTCTTACTTTCACTTCTCTTTTTGAAAAAAGTTTTAGGTTACCATCTATATTTTTTGTTTTTAAACTTTTTAAAAGCACACAACAGAAATAAAGTGACTCTCTAAAACTTCTGGGTTGTCTCCCTGGTAGTGCTTTCTTTAAAGCCATTAAGCTAGGCATAATGTGCTCGAGTAATCGATCCACCCGGATCCCAAGGTATATCAAAGCCAATTTTAATTAACAATGATTTGTAATTTAGTAGTGAGCACAAAACAACATATATCATGCAATGACGAAGTCTAAATCTCTTCCTGTGCATCGGCAAGTCATAAAAGAACAATTCATGCCCATCAAGTAAAGGCCAATGCATATTATAAGTAGTTTCTTGCAATTTTATCGTATTGGAAACATAGAGAGGTGGAGACGTAGTTCCTCTCTCATAATAATTGCAAGTAGGAGCAGCAAGCACATGCATATTATATTTATCAAAATCATCATGTGTAGTAGTAAAACGCAACCCATCGATATAATCCTTAATAAGAGCAAACTTCTCTGATATAGTGTAGTTGGGAGAATTCAAAAAGATAATAGGACTATCGTGTGTGGGTGCAATAGCAACAATTTCATGTTTAACATAAGGGTCTATAGCAAGTTCATCTCCATAAGCATAATTCAAACTGGCATCATGGCCACAAGCATATCAAGCATCAATTTCATCAAAAAGGGATATTTCAAATGAATGCAAGGGATCATAGCAATTATCATAGCATTCATCCTTCGGTAAGCACGAAGGGAAATTAAGCAATGTATGAGTTGAAGAGTTACTCTCATTAGAAGGTGGGCACGGGTGATCAATCCGCTCTTCCTTTGTTCTTCGCTCTCCTCCTCATCTTTTTCATCTAATGAGCTCACAGTTTGAGCAATTTCTTCTTCCATAGGCTCCTGCAAAATATTAGTCCCTTCTTGGACAGCAGAGGAGTCCTCAATATATTCTTTCACATAAGCATAATTTTCATAGCAATATTTAAGTATGGCAAAAAAAAATTAGATTTGTAAAGAGTAACATCATACTTTTCAATCAAAGAAGCAATTTCATAGGCACCCTTAAAAGCAAGAAATTCTTCAATTTGTTCAATATCATAGTAACTATAAACACCTTTGGCATAAGAAGATACGATTCCATTATCCTTAAACTCACATTGGAATAGAAGGTGCGTTTTAGGGTCTTTAGAACAACAAGTAATATCATATATTTCGCAGAAATTCCAAGCATAGCATTGCAAACAATTAATTTGATGCCGTAAAAGTTTCCCTTTTGAGATAAGCGGTGTCGCACAAAATAAGCATGCTCATTTAATGATATTCCCTCAACTAAACTAGTTGGGTTTTCAGCACGAGCACATAGGGATCGAAGATGATCCAAGTAGAAAGCTTCAACAGTATGATAGATTTTGGGTGGTTCTTCAACCATTGGGTTAGCAGGTACAACTATTTTTTTTGGTATTTTATGTTTCCTACCCATAACTAATGATATAAAACAAGAGCACAAAATAAAATCTACTTAGTGATAAAGCAAACAAGCACACACGAGAATATCAATCCCACACTATTGCTCCCCGGCAATGGCCAGAAAAGGGTCTTGATAACCCACAAGTATCGGGGATCAATTGGAGCTTTTTCGATAAATAAGAGTGTCAAAACCCAACGAGGAGCTAAAGGTAGAATCAATATTCCCTTCAAGTTCTATCAACCACCGATACAACTCTACGCACACTTAACGTTCGCTTTACCTAGAACAAGTATAAAACTAGAAGTAGGTGTAAAGGGATAGGTTTGCAAGAATAAAACTAGATGTACTTAGTGATAATAAAACTACGAGTAATTTGTAAGATAATAAAAGTTAGTTGTTTAGTAGAAAGCTTTTTGTGATTTTGTCCCTAGGCAATCGATAACTAGACCGGTAATCATTATTGCAATTTTATATGGGGGAGAGGCATGAGCTAACATACTTTCCGCACATGGATCATATGCACTTATGATTGGAATTGTAGCAAGCATCCGCAACTACCAAAGATCATTAAGGTAAAACCCAACCATAGCCTTAAGTAACAAGTCCTCTTTACTCCCATACGTAACAACCCCCTTACTCGGGTGTAAGCTTCTACCACTCTTGCCACCCACTATAAGCGAATTATGAACATATTGCAACACCCTACAGCGGGAATCCCTCACGCTTGCGCGACACGGAGGGCACCATAGGACAGCAACAAAATAAACATACAACTCAAACCAATCACGATCATCAATCAACCCATAGGACAAAACCAATATACTCAAACATCATAGGATGGCAACACATCATTGGATAATAATATGTAGCATTAAGCACCATGTTTAAGTAGAGATTACAGCGGGGTGAAGAGGTGTTACACCGCTGCATAGTGGGGGAGAGAGTTGGTGTTGATGGCAGTGAAGTTGTTGGTGTAGATCACCGTCATGATGGTTGCCCCGGCGGTGTTCCGGCGCCACCGGGTGAGAGGGGGGAGAGAACCCCCCTCCTTCTTCTTCTTGCTTGGCCTCCACCCTAGATGGGAGGAGGTTTTCCCCTCTGGACCTTGGCCTCCATGGCACCTGGAGGGGCGAGAGCCCCTCCGAGATTGGATCTCTCTCTGTTCTCTTCTGTTTCGCGTTCCTGTTTTCTGGCCCTTCACAGTTTCTTGAATTCCGGGAGATTCGTAACTCTGATTGGGCTGAAATTTTAACAAGATTTTTTCCGGATATTATCTTTCTTGTTGCGAAAGAAGGGCGGCAACCGACTTATGGGGTGCCCACAACACACCTGGGCGTGCCCTGGTGACTTGTGATCCCCTCGAGCACCGTCTTGCGTTGATTCTTCTTCCCAAAAATCACATATATTCTAAAGTAAATCTCCATAAATTTTATCATGTTTGGAGTTCGTTTGATATGGATGTCCTGTGAAACAGAAAACATGCAGCAAACACGAACTAGCACTGGGCACTGGATCAATATGTTAGTCCCAAAAATAATATAAAATGTTGCCAAAAGTATATGAAAGTTTGTAGAATATTGGCATGAAACAATCAGAAAATTATAGATACAACAAAGACATATCAGACCTAAACTCATAAATCCGAGTGTCACACCTGCACCGTAGCTAGGTTCCCCCTGTTCGTACCCCTAGTACTCACTGTCAGATTCGTTGCCTCGACAGTTGGCGCCCACCATGGGGCTGCGCGTCTAGCGATTTTCGACGCAGGTGGTATTTTCTTCATCATCATCATGGTTCTCGGTGGTGAAATGTTCTTCGGCGGCGAGATCCGATTCGGCGCCCTCAGCTTCATCGCCGACGAATCAGCGTGGCTCCAGGAGGCCCCACTGGACGCGGAGTCACTGCCCATCCAGGGTGTGGGACACTTCAGCACATCTTCCTATGGAGTTCTTGCCTGGCAGCCGTCGGTCCCGTACCGGGCGGCATCCCTTCTTCCGGCTGGACGATGCTACAAGGGCTTCGGGCGCTCGTGGCTCCAGCGTTGGGTCAAGCACGCCGTGGCCGTTCAGGTCGCGGCCGAGCAAGTGGTGGTGCTCGAACCCAACGAGCCCGCCCTCGATCTTTTCTCCTGCCTCCACAAGGATTCCATGGATGAGTCCGAGTGCGAGAGCATTGAGTCCTCAACAGAGGTCCTCATGGCCGGCTCCGAGCATGACCCTCCTGGATTCACGGAGGCTCACATCGACCTTGAGGGCGCATCACCCAAGCACGCCAATGACGGCCTGGGGGACGACCCTCGGAACAATGAGTTGTATGTTCCCCAATTTCTCACTCGGGAGCAGAGGGAAGAGCTTAGGCAAAGGAACGAGCGAGCTCTATTCACCCCGATCACGGGGACGACTCAAGAGGCTTTGGAAGCAATGCGTTTGGCCACTGTGGCCGAGCACGAGTGCCTCGAGCAGCTGCAGAAGTTGCTTGAAGAGCCTGCTCGTCAACAACCCAACTCCAGTCGGAGCCGTAGGCAGTTGTTTCTAAACAACTAGCCACAAAATTACCGAGTGCTTTGCACTCCGCTGCAAAACTTGGTGGCGGCGACCCGAATCACTGACTCAATCCAGCCGTCTGGTTCAGCAACAGGAGAAGGTATTCGGCAGATACAAGCTCTGTTGAAGACAGCCCTGGCACAAAACTCGACTGTGTCATGGTACCAGAACCGTATTCACAGCAGATCGGTCCAGGTTGATACAGTTTAGTTGGCTCATAGTTCGATTGTGCCTGGCAGACGCAGAACTTCATCGCCTCCGAGGGATGTTCACCCCCGATGCAGAGATCACTATGGAGACTGGAACCGTGACCAGGTCACTCCGCCCCGGCGGCACAACGATTAGCCTCACATTCAGACACCTCCTTCGCGGGATACGCTGTACGGGTTCCGGCCCTATGACGACAGGCGGGCATATGACGACGACCGGAGGCCTAGCCCTCCACACCGTCCGGGTGGTTACCGTTCGCGGGACCACGAGGGAGCGGGTTACCGGGATCTGCAGTTCAAAGAGAGATCCATTCTTGCTCAGAGCCTAGTCGACAGGGGTCGAGCCCAGAGAGACGGCCTTGACAGAGATATCCTGAGTGGATCTTCTTCCTCAGGGCCTGAATGTTTTAGCAGATATATCTGCGCCACAGATATTCCAGCTAACTTCAGGTTGGCGACTAGAATTGACAAATTCACTGCCGAGTCAAAGCCAGAGACTTGGTTAGAGGATTACTGAGTGGCCGTCCAGATAGGCGGTGGCAATGAAAATGTGGCTATGAAACACCTGCCCTTGATGCTTGAAGGGTCAGCGAGAGCCTGGCTCAACCAGCTTCCTCCCGGCAACATTTACTGTTGGGATGACCTGGCCCGGGTTTTTGTGAAAACATTTGAGGGCACGTACAAGCGGCCAGGTGGATTGTTAGAGCAGCAACAGTGTGTGTATAAGAATAATGAAACTCTCTGAGAGTACATCTAGCAGTTAACCACTCTGCACAACACAGTGGAGAATGTCAGCGAGTACCAAGCCATTTGCGCCTTCAAGATGGGTATCAAGTACCGAGAGCTTATCCTTAAGTTTGGCCGAACGGAGACTCCTACTCTGATCCGAGTGATTGAGATAGCTAGTCGGTATACTAACGGCGAAGAGGAAGACCGGCTGAGAAGCGGCAAAGGGTGAGCTGGAGCGGCCCATCAGTCTGGCAATAACTCCAATCGGAAACAAAAGCGCAAGGCCGACACGGCCAACAATGCTGAAGCAGCGGCCCTAGCCGGACAAGGCAAAGGCAAGGGAAACAGAAGAAGAAATGGGCTAGCAAGAAAAAGAATCGCTCAGAAAATGACATACTTGACCAGGCCTATCAAGTTCACACGAAGAGGGATGATAATTGCAACCTGGCTTTGCCGAAGCACACCACTCGAGAGTGCAGGTTGCTGAAGAAAGCTATGACAGAAGGGACTTCTGATAATAAGGATCAGGATGACAGTGACGGAGGGAGGAAGCCTACTTCAGGTTACCCCACCGTAGAGAAAGTCCTGATGATATTCGCAAACGTCGAGTGCAAGAGAGAGCTAAAGGTGGTCAACCGAGAGGTGAGTTTGTCCATGCTGATCGTCACCAAATACCTCGAATGGGCTCAAACGCCCATTACTTTCGACAAGTCGCACCATCCAGCCTACATTCCGACCCCCAGGTGGCAGGCGCTAGTGGTTGACCTGGCCGTTGGAGGCGTCCGACTGAGCAAGGTCCTTATGGATGGAGGAAGTGGAATGAACATTATCGATACTAAAATTTTCAAGGCAATGGGCATCCCGATGTCCAAATTGAGCAAGAGCAACATGCCGTTCCATGGGGTAATCCCCGGGAAGAAGGCTAGATCACTCGGACAGATCCTCTTGGATGTCGTGTTTGGTGATGAGGAGACTTTCATAAAAGAGAAACTGACCTTTGAGGTGGTGGATTTCCGGAGTGCCTACACTACTGCAGGATGCTGCTAACGCGACACTACAATCAGAGACCCTCCGACGAAACTGTGTGCGATGCATTAATCGCAAACAGTGATGTAAAAAACATCAAAAAAGATGTAAAAAAATTGTGATGGCGGATACATCAAACACGGTTCGGATTATAGTTGCGTGTGTGATACGTGGCATACTGTTCTCTGCAATGAACTGTTTGCGATGAGGCACAACAACAGAAACGGGCAGCCAAATGAAGGTGGGTGCGATATGCGGCATACATTTCACTTGGATGAACTATTTGCGATTAGGGAACACAACAGAAACAGTCACCCAGATGAAGGTGTGTGCGATATATGGCATACAGTTCACTCGGAGGAACTGTTTTCGATTAGGCAACACAACAGAAATGGTTCAACTTAACAAGATGTGTGTGATATGCAGCAAACAGGTTCCTAATCAGAAATGTGTGCGAAGACCCATAGTAACACAGACAATTTCTCCCAATAAGTCATGTGTGTTGTGGGCAAACTCTTGCTGGTATACAATTGTCAGCGATTGATGAATTCATCACCGACGGGTTCCCTAGTATGGTCCGTGTGCGATGTCATTGCATACAGAACAACAATATATGTACTTATAAGGACTTGATTCCATAACCAAATTGAACATCCAATTACATAGGTGGCTAGTACACACAGGACCTTTGCACACACACCAAAGTATGTTCCAAAATGCCTAGAAAACTCAAATAATGTATAAAAAGGCAAAATGAACCCTGAATAATTTCATATTCTGAGGACGACGCACCTATAGTTTCATGTTGCCTCTGTAAAATAAATCAAGGCGGGAAGAGACAGCGTATGTCTTTTCACACACAGGTGACACGTTCCCTCTCGGAACCATGAGGCTTCTTGAGAGAAGCTCCGGTTTGTAAGAAGTTTATACCAAAACTTGTCCCAAATTGGACTAATTTTTTACCACAACATGTTTGTGCCATGTCATAACACCATGGCAAGTTTCATGATTTTCAGGCGAGTTTTGGATTTACAGTAATTTTAATACCAGGTTTCTCAATTTTTACTGTTGAGTCGGTCTACCATGCAGCTTTTCTTATTAAGAATTACAATCCATTTGGTCTGCTATCTGAAAATAAGTTTGTGGGTGCTGGCGGGCGCTAAGAACTTGCGGGTTCTGTAATGAAGAAAGATCTCAAGGATCCCGTGAGAGTGATGTTCTTTCCCTATGTTGTGAATGCTTATAATATTTATGTCTTAATTAAAGAAATAGCAAGCCATTGGCCCAGTATGAAAGAAAATATGGGTCAAATCCGAGTTGAAAAGGGCAACAATATCTAACTCCATCTTACCAAAGGTACAAAAGCACAAGGATTAATTGTTCATCAGGTTTACACAAAATCCAGATTGAACAGGACAATAACATGTAACTCAACCAAAGTTTTCGGCAGTCACAATCAAATGGACCGGTCTGATCCATAAAATCAAGATCCCGGTACAAAAAATCTAATGGTCCATGATGACGACAAGTAGTTGTAAATAGAAGCCGAGCACGATCATAAGCCCTTAGGTCCACCTGAAACTTCTTTTTATGCTATTCAACATGTCCATCTGTGAGGAATTTCTTGTTGAAAAACATAATCCTCACAGACAATAGTGCCCTCGCATTCAACATGAAGAATGTGACAAAGCTAGTGTTTGCATGGTTGGATGCATATCCTTCCACCGTTATTGTCTTCAAACGAATGTCATGAGATCTGAGAAAATCCTTGTGCTTTCTCTGCCTTCGATTGGTTAGACCTTTTTCTCGAAGTCCTAGTACCTAAATAGACATGAAGATTGAAAATAGTTAATGTCTAAAATAGAGTATGTCGAAGGAGCGACAGCTGAATGGTTAATTCTAGTACATTATATATGGGCTTTCAATGTGTGTGAAATCATCACCTTTATATACAAATTCTCCAGACATGGAAAACATCGCAACAAGCCAATACTAATGTTCAGATCAAGACACCCCATATAAACATATAAGGTCTTGACAGAATCCCGCACCCCTGATAGGACATCCATGGACAAGCTCTTCATTTAGCATAGAACATAATATTAGCACCGAAAGTGTACTCCAAGATGATATTTAACTTGTGCACACAAATGAAAAATGCATATTACAAAAGTGTACATGAATAATATACAGTACCTGAATAAGTGTGGAGCCAAACACCATCTTGAATGATTTAAATGGATCATCAATTGCACCCAAGGTCTCCAGTTTAGGCGCAGAGACCACGGTTATTTGCGAAGGTGCATAACACCAATGATGGAGCAACCTTTGAAGTGAAGGGGCATCTTCGATGATGAGCTCCTTCCTTCAAAACAAATTCCAATGCTTACAAGGTGAGGCGACTTTATTTTGAGACAAGGGACATGGATTCCATTTCCAAAAAAAGCACCAAGCGCTCCAGGGCAGGGCAGCTGGAGTGGATAATGATGTGCAGTGAGGCCTCCGACAGATCAACCAACATAAGCGCAAGTTTTTTCAGCAGTGGGAGTTGAAGCATTTGTACCAGATTGTTTGCTAGATGGCACCGGGTCAAGGTGGCGGTGTGGAGAGAGGAGGAAAACCATGAGATGGACATCGGTGGTGAGGGCACAGATACAACGATTGGTAGTAAGTTATTTTCGTAGTAATGGTAGAACTCAAGCTGCTGGAGTTTTTCGAATTAACGGGATGTCAGCCAGGCGGCCACCATGCAAGGTATATCCAGCAGGTAGCATGCCGGGATGCAGATGTGTTGAACGGAGCCCTCGTGGGAGGAGATGATAGCTCCGGGGAGTTCAGAATCATCATCGACAGATAGTTGACGACAATCGAGATTAAGAGGCGCGGCGCACCACTGAGTGCGCCACCGAGATGCGAGGACTTGTGTGCGGCAGCCATCCTTGGTGGGGAGAAGGGAGATGATTTCCCCAAGGATGGCGTCCGGGAGATCGCTGATGCGGTCCGCCGGATCTTCTACGGGTTCCTCAGATCCAAGGAGGGGCCATGGCCACTTTTGGCCGCGCTGCCGGGTCGAAGATCTACAACCGGCGGCGCTGCTGGCCCGAGCCTCATCTGTGTACATACCAATCTGAAAAAATGGCAGAAAATACATATAGGACATTCAAAAATCAATTCTCAAGATCTGGAAGAAAAAAAAGGGACAAACATATATGTAGGACATTCAAAATCAATTCTCAAGATCTGGCCACGAATTATTAGCACACACGCTAACCCTAGTCGGATTATTAGCAAAAATCATTTGTACAGAACAAACAATTAATCACTAACCCTATACGGATACCATTCAAACAATCAATACACTACATGCATTTAACGGATCTTAGTTACTCTGATTTCATGGACTGAGTGAACATAACCATAGGATTTGTATTCCAAAAAAATTAGAGGGCCTGGAGGGGAGTAACCAGAGAAAACACATGATATGTTTGCCGCACAAATGGATATAGATGACTAACCGGTTTTCCGTTGGAGTCGCAGTCGTTGCCGGAGTTGCTGTGGACCTCCTGCTCCGGCTGGGGGTGCACGATGGCGCCGACGAAGTCAAGGTAGTGTTGCTACCCGCGCGAGACCTTGTCGGCGGCGACGGCAACCTCTGTGCCCAGCTTCACGCGTTGCGCGGGTGCTTCACCAGCCCCGGCATCGCCACTCCCTCCGATGGTGCGTTTTGGCGGCATCCTCATACACTCCAGACGGCGGTGACCACTGTGGACCGGGGGTGCGGCCGCCTATTATGGCCAGTGGCTCGGGTGCGCCATTAATATGGAGCAGTGGGAGCGAGGCGGGTAGTGGTCAAAGGCTGTCTCGCCTCCCGGTGAGCCTGCGCGGCAGACTTCTGGCATGCCTATCATCATTTCACACAGCTACTCGCATGCCTCCCGGTGACACTGCGCAGCGAAAACGCCTCCCATCAATTCACACACCTGCACGCACGCCTCCCGGTCTGCCTGCGCGGCGGACTGCTCGCATGCATCCCGTCAACTCACGCCTGCTCGCACGGCACACGGGCCGCGTGGCGGCACATATATTGTTTTTCTTTTTTGATGATTAATTCTGCCGCTTTATTGCTTAACCAAAGCATGGCACGTATGCATTGTTGGTGTAACGCACACGGTCCGAATAAATAATCCTTATGCGATATTGGTTGCCAATTATTAACAATTTCCCGTTTCTAAGAAGATTATATCAAAACTTGTCTCAAATTTGACGAAAAAATACAATATCACCGTCTACTGGTGTCCATATGACACCACGATAAGTTTCATGAATTTCAACTAAGTTTTGGATTTACTGAATTTTAAAAATCAACATTCTCAATGTTTTGAAATCTCTTGCATGGGGAAACATGCACCCAGGGACACACATATGATTTTGCAATCCATTTTGGTGCACATGTAGCTCAAATTTGATTTTTGCACATTAAATCCCTAGGAAATCAATCAATGTATAAAAAGGATCGAATGATCTCTGTTTTTTTTTCAAATTTTAACACGACACTCCTTTGGTCACATGCATGTTCACTGCATAAAAAGTTTGACATGCCTTACAGTGGCGGTGGTGGTGCGGGATGTGTGTGTCTCTTTGTGTGTGTGGGGGGGGGGGGGGGGGTCTGGCAGTACACTACGAGTCGTGAACCTCCGTGCGGGATTGATCATTTTGTGAGTCATATATATGCCACAGCAAAGTCGTGAATTGGTTATTTAAAACATTACACAGCCCTTTTATACATACATGTTCGGGCTAGATGCATGCATTAATTGGTGGTCCTCTCAGACACTCCCTCGTGCGATTATCAGTGACGTGCCCATTCGTTAGCCCGCAAAGGTTTTCAGTTTCCACCGACAACGAGAGGCATTTGACCAAATTAGGTGGATTCATCTTGGCATGTGTGTTACGGTGTGGATCATGGTGATATTCCATATCAAAGTTCGGGCACGTGCGTACACATGAGTCCCTCCCACCAGCCCGAAGTGAGGGGGCTACCCGTCGTGAACCTCCGTGTAGTGCGTTTCCGGTTTGTGAAGCATGTGCCACATCAAAGTTGTGCATTAGGTATTCAAACATCACACAACACACCTCTTTTGGGCACATGCCCGCGGTGGTTGTCCTATGACACTCACTCACGTGTGACTCTCTGTGGGCCCGCGAGGTCGTCGTCAATCAGTTGAACCTACATCAAGAGAGAGGTTAATTTGACCAACAAGGATGGTTCTTTTTTGGTTTGTGTTACGTATATGCACGGTAGGAGTATGTAGTACATGTCAAAGAGGGGGCAACATGTATACTATATATGCATCATAACCTCGGTCCATGTGGGGACTTTATGGTTCCTGAGGCAGGTGGCACATCAAAGTTGTGCATTGGTATTCAAACATCTCGCAATACCATGCAGGTAGTGGTTGCCCTATAGGAACTCACTCACGTGCAGCGCTTTTCCATCTGTGGGCCCGTGAGGTTATCCTCCATCACTTTGACCCAACAAGAGAGAGGTTAATTTGACCATCTAGGAATGATTCTTTTTGGTTTGTGCTATAGTATGAGTATATATATATATACCACGCATCGAATGGGGGGGGCGTAGCACATACCACATATCATGAACCTCGCTCTCTGTGGGGCTTTTCGGTTTTCGAGGTATATATAGGTGCCACATCAAAGTTGTGCATTGCGTATTCAAATATCACACAAATACCTCTTTGGGCCACATGCAGACGGTGGTTGTCCTATATAGGACGCTCACTCGTGTGCGACATACGCTTCCCTCTTGTGGGCCCGCGATGTCGTCGTCCATCACTTCGACCCAACAAGAGAGAGGTATAGCTTGATGAACAAGGAGGATTAGTTCTTTTAGGGTTGTGTTACGGTAGGAGTATATATATAGTACGTGTCGAAGGGGGGATGGGACCAGCATATACTAGGTGTCATGAACCTCACTCCGTGTGGGGACTTTATGGATTTTGAGGTAGAGATTCCACATCAAAGTTGTGCATCAGGTATTCAAAACATCACAACCACACACCTCTCTCCATATATATGTTTGGCACACATGCAAGCGATGGTAGTTGTCCTCTCGCACTCAGTCACGCGGTTATCGGCGGTGCTTTCATCTGTGGGCCCGCTTGGTCCATCACTTTCACCGACAACGAGAGAGGGTTAATTAATTTGACTTAGGAGGGGATTAATTTTGTGTTTGTCTCACGATATAGGTCATAATTAATAGCGCATGTGTACACATGAATCCACCCCGCTGGATCGAAGTGGGGGGGGGGGGGGCAAGCACACGACACGTCAAGAACCTCTTGCGCTATGTGGGGACCTGTGCGATTTTCAACGCATGCACCACATCAGTGTTGTGCATTGGGTATTCAACACATATGCATGCATCACGCGCCTCCATAAATATGTTTGGGACACATGCATGCAATGGTTGTCTTTGGACACTCTCACTCGCTTGGTTATCGGCGGCAAGCCTATATATATTCGTGGGCCCGTGTGGACGTCCATCATTTCGACCGACGACGAGAAAGGTTACCAGGGTGGATTCTTCTTCTTTGGTTCGTGTTACCGTATAGTAGGTCGATCATTCCAGACCTAATTAATTAAGTTTGAGCACATGTTACGCATCATGAACCCTCGCTCACTGTGGGGATTTTACGGTTCCAAAGCATGGTGCCACATCAAATTTGCGCATTGGGTATTCAAACACCACACACCACTTCCATATACATATGTTTGGGCCACATGCACAGAGTGGGTTTTGTCTTCAGGCACTCCCTCACGAGGTTATCAGCGACAAAAGCTAGCCCATTTTGCAGGGCCGTGTGGACGTCCATCACTTTGACCAACAACGAGCGAGAGAGGTTATACGACCAAGTTGGATTCTGCTTGGTCCGTGTTACAATACGTCTTGGTGAGATGCCCTCCCCCCCGACGTGTGTGTGGGGGGGGGGGGCTACTTCGTACTACCTACAACCTCCGTGGGGTCGGGGAAGTCAGGTTAATTTTCGAGGCACATGGGCGACATCAAAGTTGCGAATGTAGTTAAATATCACACTGCACCCTTTTCATACATATAGTAGGGCCACCCGCAGGTGGTTCATATGTGGTCTCACCCATCTCGCGCCACAAAGCACACATTTGTGGGTCGGCACACGGTCCACCTTTGTCTGAAAGTGAAAGGGGAAGTTTGACCATGATGGACTCCTATAGGTTTTGTGTTACGGTAGGGTGAGATTTCAGACCTAGCTATTTGGGGGCATGCGTTCGTAGCTAGGATTCCCTTACCGCCGACATGCAGTGGGGTTCGTAGGGGGTGGCTGACTAGCAATACTGTGTGCTTTGTGCGACAGGTGCCACATCAAAGTTGTGCATTGGGTATTTTAACCCTTTTCATACATATATTCGGTCCACATGCAAGTGTGTTCGTGTTCTGACCCTTTCCCGCGTTATTCTTTTTGCCAAATTTATAAAACAGTAGATGAGTTGGATGCAGCAACCGTCTGTGACTGGGGACGCAACAGACACGGTTCGCTTAGACTACCCGTGTGCCACGCTCGTGCCCCTGTCATTCACATCAACATAGTAGATTGGGCTCCACGAGGCTTGCCTCCTGCTCTCGAAAATATCTACTACATCGCAATCTCGAAAATATCTACCGCCTAGAAGGTTTTTATGTTTGATAGCACACGATTAGTATGTGTGGACCATGTGCGATGTATGTTACTCCCACTCTGCTTCAATCCCTTGATTCAAATTTTTAGTAGCCCCGGCACTTTACTCCCGCCTCTGCATCCCTCACAATCTCAAAAATATCTGCTCGCCCTTGATTCAAATTTTCAGTAGCCCCGGCATGTTACTCCCGCCTCCGCATCCCTCGTAATCTCAAAAATATCTACTCGCCCTTGATCCAAATTTTGAGTAGCCCCGGCATTTTACTCCCGCCTCTGCATCCCTCGCAATCTCAAAAATATCTGCTCACCCTTGATGCAAATTTTCAGTAACTCAACATTTTACTCCTGTCTAGTAAAATTTTCAGTTGCCGTGGTATTTACTCAAACACCACCTTGGCCCCCCCTCCACACACACACACACCCCAAAACCTCTGCTCACACAGACACACACCACCCCTCCCTCGCTCGAAACCATTGGTAGGTCGCCGCCATCGCCGCCGCCGCCTCCATCCTCAACCTCTGCCTGTGTGCCGGGGAGCTCGAGGAGCCAATGGCCCAAAAGAGGTTTATCATGGCCTCTTCGCCCGACGTCGGCGAGGTGGCCGCCGAGGTGTCCCCGTCGTCCTACGTGGGCTCTTTATCGAGCCGCCATCGTCGATCGCCCAATCCGCCCGCTGCCGCACCCCTACGCTGGTTCGAGGACTTCCCCGTCCTCCCTCAAGCCTGGCCGCCGATCAGGTCCTACCTCGGGGTCCGGCAACGGCGGTGGGTGATGTCTACTATGCAACTTTGTTCTTGTAGACTCGTGTTGGGCCTCCAAGCGCAGAGTTTTGTAGGACAGTAGCAATTTTCCCTCAAGTGGATGACCTAAGGTTTATCAATCCGTGGGAGGCGTAGGATGAAGATGGTCTCTCTCAAACAACCCTGCAACCAAATAACAAAGAGTCTCTTGTGTCCCCAACACACCAAATACAATGGTAATTTGTATAGGTGCACTAGTTCGGCGAAGAGATGGTAATAAAAGCGTAGTAATGATAGTAGATATTGGTTTTTGTAATAGGAACAATAAAAAAACAACAAGGTAGCAATTAATAAAACGGAGCACAAACGGTATTGCAATGCTTGAAAATGAGGCCTAGGGTCCGTACTTTCGCTAGTGCAATCACTCAACAATGCTAATCTAATTGGATCATATAACCATCCCTCAACGTGCAATGAAGAATCACTCCAAAGTTCTTATCTAGCAGAGAACATAAGAAGAAATTGTTTGTAGCTATTCTTTCTGATCAATCTATCCAAGAGTTCGTACTAAAATAACACCAAGTTATTCTTTCCGATCGATCTATGAAGAGTTCGTACTAAAATAACACTAAGTTATTCTTTCCGATCGATCTATCAAGAGTTCGTACTAAAATAACACCAAAGCAAATTCAGATTCATAATACTCAATCCAACACAAAGAACCTCAAAGAGTGCCCCAAGATTTCTACCGGAGAAACAAAAGACGAGAACGTGCATCAAACCCTATGCATAGATTACCCCAATGTCACCTCGGGAATCCGCGAGTTGAGTACCAAAACATATCTCAAGTGAATCAATATAATACCCCATTGTCACCACGGGTATTAATATGCAAGACATACATCAAGTGTTCTCAAATCCATAAAAGTATTCAATCCGATAAAACGAAATCTCAAAGGGAAAACTCAATTCACAACAAGATAGAGAGGGGAAAACACCATATGATCCAACTATATTAACAAAGCCCGCGATACATCAAGATCATGACATCTCAACAACACGAGAGAGAGAGAGAGATTAAACACATAGCTACTGGTACAAACCCTCAGCCCCGAGGGTGGACTACTCCCTCCTCATCATGGTGGCCGCCGGGATGATGAAGATGGCCACCAGTGATGATTTCCCCCTCCGGCGGAGTGCCGGGACGGGGTCTAGATTGTTTTTTCATGGCTACAGAGGCTTGCGGCGGTGGAACTTCTGATCTAGGGTTACCCCGAGGGTTTTTGGAATATTTGGGAATTTATAGGGTGAAGAGGCGGTGCCGGAGGCCACCGAGGTGGGCACAACCCAGCTGGGCGCGCCTGGGCCCCCAGGCGCGCCCTGGTGGGTTGTGCTCCCCTCGGATCTCCCCTCTGGTACTTCTTTGGCCCACCGGGTGTCTTCTAGTCCAGAAAAAATCTCTAAAAAGTTTCGCTGCGTTTGGACTCCGTTTGGTATTGATTTTCTGCGATGTAAAAAACAAGCAAAAAACAGCAACTGGCACTGGGCACTATGTCAATAGGTTAGTCCCAAAAAAATGATATAAAGTTGCTATAAAATGATTGTAAAACATCTAAGAATGATAATATAACAGGATGAATATTTCATAAATTATAGATACGTTGGAGACGTATCAGCATCCCCAAGCTTAATTCCTACTCGTCCTCGAGTAGCTAAATGATAAAATAAATAATTTATGAAGTGTGAATGCTAGCAAAGTGCATAAGTTTGATCAATGATAATTTCAATCACTTTTCATAGCATCATAACAGCAATTCTTTCTCATAAAACTTCTGATGTTAAAGTAGCAACCAATTCACATGTTAAGGTTCAAACAATGAATTCTCTTGAAACTCAACAACCTATATTCTTAGTCACCAAACAATTGCAATTCAACTTATTCAACAGAGTCTAAGTAAGAGCTCCACATACTCAATCATCATATAGTCTTCCATGATTGCTACTACTCAAAGCATATTCTTAGAACAAATGGCATCCATCGAACACAGAGAAAGATAGGGGCTTAATGTTTCGCTTCCCAACTCATTTATCATAGAGATAATTGTCAACAATAATAAATCATGATTAAATATATTTGACTGGTCATATGTGCCTAGATCTTTCCCCACCACATGATGCTTGCCAACTAGAGAATAATTGAGGTTGAATGAGGATATAAACTATTGACTCTTTGCATAAAAGTAA
The DNA here is from genome assembly GCA_011799875.1 of Thinopyrum elongatum. Taxonomy (NCBI): domain Eukaryota; kingdom Viridiplantae; phylum Streptophyta; class Magnoliopsida; order Poales; family Poaceae; genus Thinopyrum; species Thinopyrum elongatum. The sequence continues at coordinate 544,808,443 of CM022303.1, forward strand.
ATACTGAAAATTAAAAGATAGGCCATTCGCAGAGGGAAGCAGAGGTTGTCATGCGCTTTTTATTGTTGGGTGCCCAAGCTCTTAATGCAAAGGAACGTCATGTTATATTTCCCCTTATGATAGCAACCTTTATTATGCAGTCCATCGCTTTTATTACTTTTCTATCACAAGTTCGTACAACGCTCAATTTTCCCTTACAATAAAAGATCAAACATATTTAGGAGCAATTTTTATTGCTTTATGCACCGATGACAACTTACTTGACGGATCTTATTCAATCCATAGGTAGGTATGGTGGACACTCATGGCAAGAAACTGGGTTTAAGGGTTTTTGGATGCACAAGTAGTATCTCTACTTAGTACGAATTTTTGGCTAGCAAAAGATCCTAGGCAAACACCACATGTTGGAGGATCCTTGACAATATAACTTCTATGCAAATATACACAACCATAACTCATTACGTTGTCTTCCTTGTCCAACTTCAACTAATTTGCTCAAGTTTGAAAATAATTAATGGGTATTCACAATCATAGAAGATTTCCAAGATAATATATTTGCATGTGAAAGTTCTCTTCCTTATAGTAATCATTCATGAATTGCTTGTATGACCAATATTGTGATTGTCAAACTTCAAAA